>OU015742.1:77847464-77868238 GCA_907169655.1 Acomys percivali
TGTATGTATGTGTGTATGTGTATGTGCTCATGCATGCATGCTGGAATAAGACTCATAGCCTAGTGTGTGTGAGGCAAGCATTTTACTACTGAGCTTCATCTCCAGCACCTAAGTGGCTTTTAAGAATGATTTATTTTGAGACAGGGTCTCCTGTATCATCAGTTGGCCTCCAAGTGTGTAACCAAGGATGAACTTGAACTCTCCCTGCCTTGTCCCCATTGGCTTTTGCCTTCACCCCTGACCCCCAAGTGCCCTTTAAGTACATTCACATATTTCAGAACATTCAACATTGTGTCCCTACCACTATCTCCAGAATTTTTTCTTGGTCCCAAACGGAAACACTGCACCCCAACACACACACAAAATAATTCATGACTAACCCCTAAACAATAACTCCCATCCCAGCCCAGGGCTTGATGACCTCAGCTCTTCTTTCTCCCTTCTTCGCTGGCCTGTCTTAGGTACTCAAGGTTGATAGAACTCAATGTTTGTCCGTTGTGTCTCTCCCCTTCATGTTTTACATGAGGAGGAGGGAGTGGCTTGCCCAAGGCCTCAGAGCAAGGCAGAGGCATAGCTGCTAGCACATCCAAGAGCTCCAGACTCTCAGGAGGCTCTACACAGCAAACATGTTCTGGGGTGGGCGGAATCCCCATTTCTTTGGTGTCTTTACTTCCTTCCTTTATCATCATCCATAGCTTCCCCTTTTGCTAATACTTCCGAGCTGGTTTCTGCCACCAGATGAAATGGTCCTAGTCAAGGGCCAAGGTTTCTTTTCTGGGGTCCTGGGCTTTCTATAGCACCAGCCTTCAGCCCTCTTTTATTTATTTTTTATTTTTTCTGTTCCCCGAGACAGGGTTTCTCAGTGTAGCCTTGGCTGTCCTGGACTCGCTTTGTAGACCAGGCTGGTCTTGAACTCACAGCAATCCACCTGCCTCTGCCTCCCAAGTGCTGGGATTAAATGTGTGTGCCACCAAGCCCATTATTTTTTTTTTAAAGATTTATTTATTTATTAGTATGTATACAGTACTTTATCTGCATGTACATGTGCAGGCCAGAAGAGGGCACCAGATCTCATTATAGATGGTTGTGAGCCACCATGTGGTTGCTGGGAATTGAACTCAGGACCTCTGGAAGAGCTTAACTGCTGAGCCATCTCTCCAGCCCCCCTCAGCCCTCTTATGTCCTCTGTGGATTTTCGTGTGATCTTGGCAGTCTCCTCTCTGTCCCATCCTAGCAGGGAAGTGCCAGGTCTAGTTTGTCTTCCAATTCCAAGGTTTGCTCTCAGATCTGGAATTATCCTGTCTTGTGTTTATTTTGTATTTTTCTCACTCCGGCAAACCCCGAGCCCAGAACACCCCCAGTCTCACTCTCTGCCTCCAGTCTTCCCTGTCCACAGTCTCCGTGTAGCAGGTGCATCACCTTCCAGAGGAAGGACGAGTGGTGGACATGACTCTCTATTCACCTTTGGGTCTTCTCTGCCCTGCCCACTCTTGGCAGCCTTGGTAGAAAGCAAGGGAAGCTTGACTTCTCTTTCTTTCATTTCTGTCTATGCCGTCGATTCTCCCCTGGCCTTCACCTTGTCCACATCAGCAGAAGTAAGCAGTAAGCAGAACCTCACCCCCTGAACCAATAGCATTTGCAGTGTGCAGAATCCACAGACTCATGAAAGGGGACGAGGACATGATCCTGGGCCACAGTCCCTGCTGGGGGCTCCCCTAACCACCTCATCACTTTCCTTCCTCACCCTCTTGGGACCCTCCTCTTCCCTCTGTCTACTCCACTGACCCTGTCCCCCCTTCCTGCCCTTCACTAGCTCCCTGGATCCTAAGGAAAGAGGCTTTGGTTTCCTCCAAATATCCTGGAAGGACTGAGCCAGTCAAATCTGGATTCCTTGTGTGCTTGCTTCGGCAGCACATAATACTAATTAATATTGGGATGAAACAGAGAAGTCTGTCTTCCTTGTCACACTACATTCCAAGCCACCTATGCCACTCACCATTGCCAGGGGCCTCTGCCCAAAGAGAAAGGAACCTAATGCTGCAAGAAGAGAGCCCAGGCTCCCTCAGCACCAGCACTCCCACACACACCTCCTTGTCTTCCCAGTTCCAGGGAGACCTTGTAGACAGTGCCAAAAAAAAAAAAAAAAAAAAAAAAAAAAAATCAGTTCCAACCCCCAGTGCCTGGGGAAGAGCTAGAAAAACTGCCTTTCCTCCTCATCCTGGCTCCCCTCCCCAACCTGGCCAATACTGTGAAGCCCTTCCTGCTCAGCCCGGTTTCCTGGTGAGGGTCCTGCTGTCGTGGGCCCTGGGGGACCCCTCAGGAGGAAAGGGACCAAGGGCATCCTTGGGCCAACGATCCACCTCTCCCTCCCACTATTCTTCTGTCCTCCTCCTCCTCTTCCTTCTCCTCCCCACTCTACTACCCCACCCCCAACCTTTCTACTTTTAAAGGCTCCTTCCCAGGACAGATGCGGTGGTCCGACCGCAATCTAGTCCGCCAGCTCTCCCTGCCCTGTGTCTTATTTCAGACATGAGAACTGTACAGTGTAAACTTACAAAGTGTTTTTAATGGTTGTAGATTGGAAATAAAGTATGTCATATAAACAGTTGCCTGCTCTATGCTGTCTGCTTTTCCCTAGAGAGGCTGGTGGGGCCCCAGCAGATTTGAAAACTGACTCCATCCCACCTGGGGTTGCTTAGGAAGAGGGGAAACTGGAGCCAGCTGGCTGGTTTGGAATCATCTGGATGAGGCGGGGGGGGGGGGGGGGGGGGGGGATGGGGTGGCTCATGGCTGCTAACTCAAATGTCTCCCAGGAAGTGTGTCACCACTACTGAGGAACAATGCAGAACACTCAAGAAGGAGACAAATGGAATCAGGCTTTTCTATAACACACTTAAAATAATTTACTATGGGGGAAGAGATGCTTTTAGGCATTACAGTGTGGGATTAATCATCCCAAATGTCTTGTACCCCACCCAAGTCATAGGGCTGAGGATTTGGGAGCCGAGCAGTCCTATCTCACCTTCTCTGCAGGCTTGCAGTCAGATACCAGTTAGGCTGTGAGTATTCACACTATTGTGTGTCTGGGGACAGAAGCCAGGGTCTGTCCATTGAATGTTAGGCAAGCTGTCTACCAGAGAGCTGTAGGCCCAGGCAGCCAACTTTCCTTGTATTTCTGAGTACAGCTTGAGGATTCTTTTACAAAGTGGCTAATTCACAAACCTGGAAAGTCAGTACAGGCCACCGAGTAAGAGACTCAGTCCTCAGCATGTGGAGAGGCTTGTGTGTCACAGTGTGCCTGCAAGTTTTCTTCAGGGAGAGTGCAGGGCAGAAATCACAATGTCTCCTATGGCTAAGCTTTCAGGGTTATGTTTCTAGCTGAGTGTGGTGGTGCATGCCTGTAATCCCGGCAGTTGGTGAGGCAGAAGCAGGTGGATCTCTGTGAGTTCGAGGCCGGCCTGGCCTACAAAAGCAAATTGAGGGCACCAAAAAAGACCCTGTCCTGGGAAGAAGAAGAAGAAGAAGAGGAGGAGGAGGAGGAGGAGGAGGAGGAGGAGGAGGAGGAGGAGGAGAAGAAGAAGAAGAAGAAGAAGAAGAAGAAGAAGAAGAAGAAGAAGAAGAAGAAGAAGAAGAAGAAGAAGAAGAAGAAGAAAAAGTTCCCTGTCTATGATATTTTATTAGGTACATAAACTATCTCTTTTCAGTGTAGGAGGGGACTACACACCAGGAAAACAGTCATTGGCGCCATCTTGGAAGCTGCCTACTGTATGTGCAGGGCACAGTGAGGAAACTGCCAACACAACCTCTCCGTGATATGGTTAAGGTTGTTATTGTAAATATAAGACAGGACAGCCAGAGGCATCTAGAAGAGGAGTCCAGAGCAGAGAGAGAAAGAAGTAAATTGGAAAGAAGTGGCCAGGGCTAGACAAGTGGGAGAAATAATGGAGATAGTGGGACAGAGAAGAGAGCAGAGCAAGAGAGAGGAAGAGAGTACGCACAAGTTAAGAGAGAGCGAGGAAGTGTGGGGATAGTAAGGGACGCTGAGTTAGAGACTGGCTGGCTGGGGGGTAGGAAGCTGGTGAGCTGGTGGGGATTTAGGGTGGAGGGGAGAAGGGCTAGCTCCTATGACAGGTACTTTTGATAGTGAGGGAGCCTGGAGGGCAGCGTGGGCTTTGCTGATAGGTGCCACAGGTAGCCATGTGCCCCTTTGGCAGATGGGAACCAGTTTTGCAAATCTCGGGGGAATGCTGGTTTTTTAATTTAACTGCCAGAAATCCTCCTATCGTTCAGTTTTAGGTCATTCCTGGATAGTTGGACAGCCTGAGACCTAACACCTACTTTTACAAATCTTCTCTTTTGGGAAGGCAGGGCTAACAACAGCCAGGCCTGTGCCAGCCATAGAGGAGATAATCGAAAATATTATAGTAATATAAAAATAAGATATCGAGCCGGGCGTGGTGGCGCACGCCTGTAATCCCAGCACTCGGGAGGCAGAGGCAGGCGGATCGCTGTGAGTTTGAGGCCAGCCTGGTCTACAAAGTGAGTCCAGGACAGCCAAGGCTAACACAGAGAGACCTTGTCTCAACAAAACAAAACAAAACAAAACAAAAAGATATCAAGCGTCAGTCTCAGAAATAGGGAGCCCCTGTGGGGAGTACCCCCGAAGATGGGATGGTGAGCAGATAAAGGGGATGGTAATGGATTGTAGGCAGGACACAGGAGAGGGTTCAAAGAAAGGAAAAGCATACCTGAAAGCCTAGGACAGCCAAGGCTACACAGAGAAACCCTGTCTCAAAAAACAAAAAAACAAAACAAAATGTAATTTTTATGTGAAACAAGGAAAAAAAAAAGATATGCATCTTATGAACAGGAGGGAGCCATGGGAGAATTCAAAGCAAGAATGTTTACTGGAATTGGATTCCAAGAGGCAGTAATCTCAGCGTGTCCCAACATGGCCAGCCCTGGCTGGGACATCAACGTGAGGTGCTGAGAGATGCAGACATGGATAAAAGGAAACCAGCTCCAGGGGCTGGAGAGATGGCTCAGAGGTTAAGAGCACTGCCTGCTCTTCCAGAGGTCCTGAGTTCAATTCCCAGAAACCACACGGTGGCTCACAACCATCTATAATGTGATCTGATGCCCTCTTCTGGCCTGCAAGTGTACATGCAGGCAGAGCACTGTATACAAATAGATAAATTAAAAAAAAAAAAAAAAAAAAAAAAAAAAAAGAACCCAGAAGGATATTTAGGGAACCATACACACACCTCTTTCAGATAGCTGTTGAAACTACTAGGCCAGAATGGCAGAGTAGAAATTTCTGGAACACATTTTTCTACCTTTTACCAGAAAACTTGTAAGGGGCCACAGTAACAACAGAAGAATGGCCACAGTCACGCTTCAGCCACGGGAACTTTCTATATAGACCAGGCTGGCTTCAAACTCAAAGAGATGTACATGCCTCTGCCTTCCCAGTACCGGGATTAAAATCATGCGCCACCACGCCTGGCCCTTTACAATCTTTCGTACTGCTTTGGATTCAGCGTTTACACGGTTCAGAGCTGAGAAGTCACTTCACTGGTGCATGGGGGGGCATTCTGATATCCAGAGGAAGCAGCCTGCCTTGTGGACCCTCCCAGGCAAGGGATTGTGCCGCGGGCGTGGGTTGGGCTCTTTGGGAGCACAGAACATCTGGCTTTCAACGTGCGGGCAACATGGAGGGGGAAGGGAGAGGCTTTCCAGGCAAAAAGCATGCTCCAGCAAAGCAGCTGGGGCAAGAATTGGCACGGGGTGGCAGCAGCAGGGCTGGCCTGTGATGAGGCTGCAAGCGGTGTGCCTGAATTTTACTGGGTACTTAAGGGACCATGGGAAGGGCACACGGAGTGGGAGTAGGTAGGCAGGGATACAAACTGAACTCAAAGTTCTGGTTTTCCCTGGAGAAAGTCACTGTCTACACTTTGGAGTCAGAGATTGGCATAGCTGCAAACGGTGGAACCCTTAAGGTGGGTAGGGACAGAGCTGTAACAATGGAGTACGCATGCGTCCTACTGGAGGCGCAGGCCGTACGCCGAAGCCACGCGACGCGCATGCGCAGTTGTTCGGCGGGAGTTTCGGAAGTAGCTGCGGCGACGCGGGACCGCAAACCGGACTTACGCGGGAGGGGACTCTACGGTGACGCGGAGTTTGCAGAGGTGACCCTGGGCTTTGTATTTCAGGAACGGGGAGGGGTGCGGGGGGGCCTCCCGGGGGGGGCCTCCCCGGACTGGACTGGGCCCACCTGCCGCTCCCAGCTTCAGGGCCCCGGACTCGGAGACCTCTAGTGATGTCTCCCGAGGGAAGGCCACTCCTCTCTCCCGGGCTCAGCTGGCGGCGACCCTGACTCCAGATAATGACCGGGGACAGGGAACAGCGCTGGGGTCACAGCCCGAGCTGCGTTGCTGTACTCTCGGCCGGACCTACTGATAGAGTAATAGTACTCAGAGTTGTGGAACGAGTTAAATAGGATAATGACAGAAGGCGTCCTTGAAGAACCCTTGTTTGTCCTTTCAGTATGGTGGCTCAGCATCCATTCGTATTTCTTTACCAAGCATACCCCCACGTTCAGATGTATTTGGGAGGGAGAGAGGTACTTGAAGGATGGAAAGGTACCTGTGCCTGACTTGTCTTCGGGTTAGTTGTCTTTGATAGGTACTGGGATTGCGATGAAGTCTGTCTTCCCAGCCAGCCGTTTAGATTTTACAGTCAGTTCTATAGAGAAAAGATGTGTGGCCACCAAATCTGCCGAAGAGAAGTGACTTCATATTCAAGTTATGTTAGGGAAAGATGAGTCGTTTTTATGGGGGCGGGGTAGAAAGACAAATGTGTGCCCAGATTAAAAAGTAGAATTTTCAGGAATGGCAGAATCTGGAGACAATAAGAAGAGATGATGTGTGGCTGTTTTGTTTTGTTTTGTTTTCCTAGTTTGGAAGACAAAGCTCCTGATGCCATCAAAGGACTTAAGGGCTAGTGCCTCGCAAAGTGATTGGGAGCTGAGATAGGTTATGTGCAGTAAGCCCGGCAGGAGAGCAGTTAGCGACCCCAGCTGATAATCTTGGAGGTAGCAAGTGAGGGCAGTTAAAGCACGAGATCTGTCACGGGATGGTGAAGCCCCTGTGAGACTAGAGCTGGTATGTGAAGAACAGATCACCTCATTTTCTTTCTTTCTTTCTTTCTTTCTTTTTTTTTTTTTTTTGGTTTTTTTTTGGTTTTTTTGAGACGGTTTCTCTGTGTAGCCTTGGCTGTCCTGGACTCCCTTTGTAGACCAGGCTGGCTTCGAACTCACAGCGATCCTCCTGCCTCTGCCTCCCGAGTGCTGGGATTAAAGGCGTGCGCCGCCACCGCCCACTGCCCGGCTGATCACCTCATTTTCTTATTCTTATTCTTTTCATCCAGAATGACTTCAGTGACCAGATCAGAAGGTGAGTTTTGCAGTGAAATTCAGTGCCTCTTGCTTCGGGTTCAGGCTCCTGATCTATCACAGAATCCTTGGCTTCTGGTGGATTTGGAATCACACAAATGTCCATTTGCTTAAAAGCTTCCTCTGTGTTTTCATCACCAGCGAAATAGATTTCCCTCCCTCCTCCTTTCTCTCCGCCTAGGCTCCTAGGAAACTGATACTACAAGCGCATGCCATCTTGCGGGGACGTGCATTTCCGATTGTCATCCTTTGCTCATGTCCTTACCTGTAGGAGGGTTTGATTTTATATTTTGACTTTTCTATAACAAATGCTAGACCAGGAACCAGTGACGTCCGGGACTCAGGATCATCGACTGCAACCAAGCCTCAACACTTCGGAAGCACTGCCTAGCTCCTCTGCCTCCCTGGAGATGATGACTCAAGGCAGTTCAAAGGAAAAAAATCACCTTGACAGGAGCCCTGAAGAAGGGGGAAGTTGTGATGCCAACCACCAGGAGAGACTTCACTTGATGTTGTCTCATTTGTCCCCTCAAGAACAGTCTGTCCGTCAAGACAGGAGGCAGTCCTGGCGACGAGCAAGTATGAAAGAAACAAACCGACGGAAGTCACTGGCTCCCTTTCACCCGGGCATCACAGGTGGGGTGCTGTGTGCATAAAAGAATGGGATTCAGCCCAAAAAAAGAGGCTGTGAGAAATGAGTGACAGCAAGTGTAGCGGATTAGACAGGACTTGGCTACGTTTTAGCCATGCAGCTCTGAACAGATCACCTCCCTGAGCTTCAGGTTTCTTACCTATAAAACGGAGCTAATCCTATGGGTATGTTCTTGTTTATAAATCCTGATGCCACACACCTAGTGAGTGTTCAGTACTAATTGCTGTTTACATGTTAGCAGCCAAGAACAGAAATTCTGGTTGCTAATTGTTGAATGTGTCATGCTATCTAGGATGCTAGGAATTTGGATTCCTCCTGTGTCTCATACCCTAAAGTGGAACAGCAGGCGAATGGGTTGATGCCTGCTTGATTTCAGCCTTTTTTTTTTTTTTTTTTAAAGATTTATTTATTATGTACACCGGAAGAAGGCATCAGATCACATTACAGATGGTTGTGAGCCACCATGTGGTTGCTGGGAATTGAACTCAGGACCTCTGGAAGAGCAGCCAGTGCTCTTAACCTCGGAGCCACCTCTCCAGCCCGATTTCAGCCTTTTTAACTGGAAATGGCCCAGAAGGAAGATTTGTAGTTCAAGGGTGAGGTCCATACCTAGTGTGCCCGAAGCCCCGTGTTCAGTCGCCAACACTAAAAACACTCAAAAGTAAAATAGTTTTTTAGGGATTCCATATTTGAATGTAATTTGTGACGAATTTGTAATCATTTGCTATGTCAGTATGAAAGTACAGGATATAATGCAGGAAGTTAGTTTGAGGCTGAGATTCACTTCCTTTGTCTTAAGTTCTCAGTAAGCTGGGAGAAATAAAACCACAGCACGTACATACTTCACAATTAGCAGACCCTCAAGGGTCAAGGCTATTTTGATTTCTTTTAAGGTGCTGTTGTTCTTCTCGGTGGTTGCATGTTTGGAAGAGACCTGAGTAAACACAGCCAGGCTGGGAAACTGTTGCACAGTGCCCATGTGCTTTACTCTCATTCCAGAGCATCAGTTTGTGTAACATGGAATCAGCCGTGTAATAAGATCAGCTGTTTTTCTGGGTATCCCTGGCTACCTGCCAGGCTTCCTTGCTTATGGCCAGAAAGAATCTGCTTAGCAGCAGCTAGACAATCAAGAGGCAAGAGTGCTTTTAAAATAGCCAGCTAAAGCTAAGGAGCAAGAATTCTTAAAGCTGGGGGCTGGAGAGATTGCTCAGTGGTTAAGAGCACTGTCTGCTCTTTCGGAGGTCCTGAGTTCGATTCCCAGCAACTACATGGTGGCTTACATGCTGGTATCTGAGGTCCTCTTCTGGCATGTAGGTATACATATGTAAAATACATAAATAAATATTAAAAAAATAATAATTCTTTATTAAAAAATTACTTATTTATTACATATTACATATACAGTGTTCTGCCTGCACACCAGAAGAGGGTACCAGATCTCATTATAGATGGCTATGAGCCACCCTGTGGTTGCTGGGAATTGAACTCAGGACCTCTGGAAGACAGTCGGTGCTCTTAACCTCTGAGCCATCTCTCCAGCCCCTAAAAAAAATTATCTTTTTAAAAAAGATTTATTTATTTATCATATATGCACAGTGCTTTGCTTGCATGTATACCAGAAGAGGGTACCAGATCTCATTATAGATGGTTATGATACACCATGTGGTTGCTGGGAATTGAATTCAGGACCTTTGGAAGAGCAGCCAGTGCTCTTAACCTCTGAGCCATCTCTCTAGCCGCTCCCCCCTCTTTTTTTTTTTTTTTTTTTTGGTTTTTGGAGACAGGGTCTCTGTGTAGCCTTGACTGTCCTGGACTCGCTTTGTAGACCAGACTGGCTTTGAACTCACAGCAGTCCACCTGCCTCTGCCTCCCGAGTGCTGGGATTAAAGGCATGTGCCACCATGCCCAGTGAAAATAATTCTTGATTGCCAACTTCCTACTATATGATAATTGTTTTTAAATGGACACAATTGAGAAAACAGCACCTGCATCTTACATGTGTTTGGGTCAGTGTCGTGATTACATGAAGCACCCACCCAGTCCACCCTCATGACTTGCTGTATAACCTTGAGCAAGGAGTCTAATCAGTCTAATCAGGCACAGCCTACACTGTGCCACAGTGTAACCATCGGTTATCAAACCGGGTGTGGTGGTACATGCCTTTAATCCCAGCACTCAGGCAAGAAGTTCGCTGTGAGTGAGTTCAAGGCCCGATTGGTCTATTGAGTGAGTTCTAGGAGAGTCAGGGCTACACAGAGAAACCCTATCTCAAATAAACAAACCAACCAAACAACAAAAACCCATCTGTTGTCAAAATAGAATTGATGTCAGGTATAGTTAGTTCTTACCCGTATCTCAACACTCAGAGTCTAATCCAGGAGGATTGCCAGGAGTTTAAGACCAGCCTGTGTTACATTACAAGACTGAAAAAAAAAAAAAAACCCTAATCAAACAAACAGATGATACCTGCCTTAAGTTTTTAACGAGGCATGCATAGCAAAGAAAGCTGTCACACAGCAGGTGCTCAGCTGGTGCTGGCTGTTACTGTGAGATCCCCACAGGCAGCATGCTACCAGCAGGAAAACAGGTCTTCCTGGCATACTTGGGTTTGAAGCATGGCATCTTTAGCCTTCTTCAGACAGTTCACTTCCCTCCCTCCACTGAGTTTCTCCATTTGTAAAGCAGAGCTTGTATTGCGTATAAGAAGCCATCTTTACTCTTGAGGGCTGAGAGTAAGATTCAAGTCCATGCACACGGGAGGCAAGGGTTCAACCCCTGGGCAGCTGCCCAAGCACATCGCAGGGCCTTCTAGGTTTTGTTGTGTTTTGTTTTGTTTTTTGAGACAAGGATTCTCCATGTGGCCTTGATTCGCCTGGAACTCACTTTGTAGACCAGGCTGGCCTTGAACTCACAAAGATCCTCCTGCCTCTGCCTCCCAAGTGCTGGGACTACAGGGACTAAAGGGATGCGCCACCACCATCGACCTAAGTTATTTTGTTATTTTTGTCTACCTTGATTTCTTTCTTTCTTTTTTTTTTTTTTTTTATGACACACAAAGTAATAAGTTTCATTATGATATTTTCAGTCTAGTAAAACAAGATTTTTGTTTTGTTTTTTCAAGACTGGGTTTCTCTGTGTACCTATCCTGGACTTGCTTTGTAGACCAAGCTGGTCTCGAACTCACAGAGATCTGCTTGCTTCCACCTCCCAGGGTTCTGGGATTACAGGTGTGCGTCAAAACAAGATTTTAATACATGAAAAAGTTCTAATAACATTTAAAATTTGGATTCATGAAAGTGTAAACTTTATTCTTCAGCAAGCCTGGGAAAATTAGAATTCTCTCCTTACTCAGAAAAGGCACCTTGTCTTAATCGGGTCACATGGGAGGGCAGTCCTCACTTTTGTTGTTTTGCT
Source organism: Acomys percivali (assembly GCA_907169655.1). NCBI lineage: Eukaryota > Metazoa > Chordata > Mammalia > Rodentia > Muridae > Acomys > Acomys percivali. The sequence continues at coordinate 77,858,984 of OU015742.1, forward strand.
GACTGAGTGTGATGTTCCTTAAATGTGCTGTTCTGTGTCAGAGCTCAGCAGGTCCATCAGTGTGAAGTTAGCAGAAAGCAAACGGCTTGGTGCTCTCCTGCTTTCCAGCTTTCAGGTGAGATTTTGAGGGTGCAGAAGTGTGTTTATTTGGTGTCGCTTACTCTTGTCACAGCTTCAAAGACTTTAGTATCAGTGATGAACCAAGGAAAAGCTGTTTTTCCATGGTTGGGACCGATTTAAAAGTCAATTCTTACCTGGGCGGCTGCACTGTCTTCAGACAGAGCCCTGCTGTTGCTGCTGCAGTTAGCTGAGCAGCTGGGAGGCTTCCCAGTGTCTTTTACTTGTTGGCAGCAAGTGGTGAAAATTTAGGGTGGGTGGGGGCCAAAATCTGTTACTGTAGACATTTCAAGGCTAACTGCATGGTAGACCAGTGTCTGAGCATGGTTTTTTGTTTTTTTTTTTAAGATTTATATATTATTTATATAGTATTCTGTCCATACATGTGCCTGCCCACCACAAGAAGGCACCAGATCTCATTACAGGTGGTTGTGAGCCACCACGTGGTTGCTGGGAATTGAACTCAGGACCTTCGGAAGAGCAGATAGTGCTCCTAACCTCTGAGCCATCTCTCCACCCCATGGTTTTATTTTTTAGTTGTGTTTTATGTCCCACTGGTGCTTATTACTGTTTAGATGAGCAAGTAATCTGTGTGAATTACATGACCATTGTTTTCCCTGAGTTAAAAATCAAAATGTAAGCCAGGTGTGGTAGTACAAGTCTTGCCAGTGGGTCTCTGTGTTCAAGGACAACACAAGCTACACAGAGAAACCCTGTCTCCAAGGAGAGAGGGAGAAGGGGAGAGGAGAGAGAGAAGGGGGGGAGCTGTGAGGGAGAGAGAGAACAACAGTTTTTCCTTACATACTTATCTCTATGAAAGTGTCAGGTGAAAGCATTAGGCTCGGTGCAGTTTCATCGTGACGTTCATCGTAAGCATCGTGCACAGCTTACCTGGGAGACTTTGGTGGTTGCACTGAAAATGCTTTTCTTTATTTAGTTCTCGGTTGAGAAGCTTGAACCTTTCTTAAACAGTCACAAGGACTTCAGCCTAGAGTGTTTTAGAGCGAAAGGTGAGTCGTGAAACACGGGCAAGTGCTTTGACCTTGACCTATGTCTTCTTTTGGAGCTAACCGGTATGTTTTCAGTGTCCTCTTTTATGGAAGATGCTGCCTCTTTAAAACCAGGTCCCTCACCTTTTTAAAAATAACCCTTCTTACTACATTCCTGCCATTGCCTGACTTCTGTAATGCTGTCTCTTCAGTGGCAGCTGTCACATTTCTGGGAAAAAGTAAAACTGTATAGATACCTATGTTTAACCACTTTTTCATGAGTGAATTATAAAAACACTTATAAACTTGCCTTCCATTTAGCTATCTACCCAAAGAAAAGGATACATTTTTTTTTTCTATCTTTATATTGCATCCCCCCATATGGTTACTTTCCTATTACTGTGATAAAGCATCATGACCAAGGCAACTTATAACAGAAAGTATTTAATTGAGCTTACGGTTTCAGAGAGTCAGAGTCCTTGATGGCAGAAATATCTGAGAGCTCACATCTTGATCTACAAGCAGAGCACACATTGAAAATAGAACAAGTCTTCTGAAACCTCAAGGTCTATCCCCAGTGACACACCTCCAACCACGCCATGTCCCCTCATCCTTCTCAAACAGTTCCACCAACTGGGGACCAAGTATTCAAATGTGAACCTGTGGGCCATTCTCACTCAAACCACCACAACCATCCCTTTGTGCTGGGTACCGAACCCAGGATTTGAACTTGGTTAGGCAAGTTCTCTGCCATGGAGCTAAACTTCCAACCCCAAAGATTGAATCTTTGCATGCTTACAGGGTTGTTTTGTGTAAATGAGAGGGCCGGAATGGATAGGGACCCTAGACTTTGTCATGTGCTCATTGTGAACATGTGTAGTCTTTTTAACTTAAATTTATCCTCTCTAGCGTCTTCCCTCGCTGAAGAATTGAAACATTTTACAGATAGTCTGGAAAGTGATGGAACTCTACAAAAGTGTTTTGTTGAAGATTCAAAAGAGTAAGATCAATGCCCCTTCTGCCCTTACTTATGACTGAGCTAAAACTTGATAATTATTAAACCATTGCTTACACAAACATTCATCCAGCACCTATGTACCACCACACTCTTTTTTTTTTTTTTTTTCCCCCTTCGGTTTTTTGAGACAGGGTTTCTCTGTGTAGCCTTGACTGTCCTGGATTCACTTTTAAGACCAGGCCGGCCTCGAACTCACAGCGATCTACCTGCCTCTACCTCCTGAGTGCTGGGATTAAAGGCGTGCACCTCCACCTCCCAGCTCACCACCACACTCTTTAATTGTTTATTTTTGCTTTCTTGAGATAGGGTCTCTGTGTAGTCTAGACTGGCCTCAACCTACTGGCAATCCTTCTACTGCTATATCCCAAGTGCTGGGATTAGAAGTGCGAGCTGCCATGCTTGACTTGTACCAGGCTATGAGGAAGAGGATGTAGTGGTAAATAGTCAAGTCCCCCCTTTGTCATATTAGAGGAGCTAACACAGAGAAGATCCAGACTCAGCTATGATAATCCAGCGAGCCAACAAGCAGTACAGTCATGTAGGCAGTAGGAAACTTGGCCCGAGTGTTGACAGAAGATCCCTAATGGCCTCACTTTTGGACTGGACACAAAGGACCTGGGTAGTAAAAAACAGCGGCTGTGGAAAGATTGAGGGGACCTCAGACCTCTGATTGCCATGCAGAGGGCAGCTTATGATCTAGTGCTCTTTGCAAGCAAGAATATTAACAGAATGGGTTGGCAAGATGCTCAGTGGTAAAGGTAAGAGCTCTTGCTGGCACAAGCTGATGACCTCATTCCTATCCATACTTCCCTTGGTGGAAAGAAGCAAAGCCATGGTAGAAATTGTCTTTTTACCTCTACATACACTGTGTCATACACACACCTACACATGTACATGTGAATATACAACACACACACTAATAATAACAAGTAGGATTTGTTATTAAAAGGATCACGTCCCTTTAAGTTGAGGTTGTCATCACAACTTGTAATTCCACCTGCAGCGAATCCTGCATTTGATCTGAACTTGGAATTCATGCAGTGTCTGCCCTCCTGCAAGCTTTTGAGAGTAGCATTGCTAATGAGACATGAAATATTTTAGCCCAACAAATTCTTTTTCTTTTCTTTTCTTTTCTTTTTTTTTTTTTCCGAGACAGGGTCTCTCTGTGTATCCTTGGCTGTCCTGGACTCACTTTGTAGACCAGGCTGGCCTCGAACTCACAGCGATCCGCCTGCCTCTGCCTCCGGAGTGCTGGGATTAAAGGCGTGCGCCACCACTCCCGGCTCTTTTTCTTTTCTTAAAAGATTTATTTAACTCATTTAGCCAGGCATGGTGTCACACACCTTTAATCCCAGCACTCTGGGAAGCAGAGGCAGGCAGATCTCTGAGTTTAAGGCCAGCCTGGTTTACAAAGTGAGTTCAGGACAGCAAAGGATACAGAGAAACCCTGTCTCAAAAAACAAAACAAAACAAAAAAGAAAAACTTGGGCTGGAGAGATGGCTCAGAGGTTAAGAGCATGGTTTGCTCTTCCAAAGGCCCTGAGTTCAATTCCCAGCAACCACGTGGTGGCTCACAACCATCTATAATGAGATCTGGTGCCCTCTTCTGATGTACATAATAAATAAGTGAATCTTAAAAAAGAAAGAAAGAAAGAAAAGCTTATTTATACAGTATTCTGCCCTGCACATTAGAAGAGGGCACTGAACTCAAATTCTCTTTAAATGTGTATTTAAGCACAGGCTGCTGCATCTCTGCTAGAGATACTGAGCACATGCCTTGGTAGAAGAACAGGAATTGAGCCACTACTAATCTGTCTTTGTCAGGTGGAAAACCAACGTGCATGCTACAGTTTGACATTTTCAGTGCCTGCTTCTTTCCCACTAGAAGTAACCATCTGGGCCGAGCCAGGAGAGAAATGGCTGAGTTAAGAGGAGCCAGAACACAGCAAGTGTTAGAACCAAGTTAAGCCAGGCGTGGTGGCTCACGCTTTTCATCCCAGCACTCGGGAGGCAGAGGCAGGTGGATCGCTGTGAGTTTGAGGCCAGCCTGGTCTACAGAGTGAGTTCCAGGACAGTCAAGGCTACACAGAGAAACCCAGTCTCCAAAAACTAAAACAAAACAAAAGAAGCAAGTTAAAAGGTTTTGGCTTTTATTCTGTTTGCATTAGTAGAGGAGTTTTAAAGCTAGGGAGAAAGAGTAAAGGATTATTTTTAGGAAGGTTAATCGCTATGGAATGAATTGCAAATGATGAGAAAAACAGATTAAAAACCCTTTTAGCTATTACTAGTGCAAAGTAGATGTGAATAAATATTTTCTTTTTAAATATTTATTTATTATGTATAGTGTTCTGTCTGCCTGTATTCTTGCACACCAGAAGAGGGCACCAGATCTCATCATGGATGGTTGTAAGCCACCATGTTGTTGTTCGGAATTGAACTCAGGACCTTTGGAAGAGCAGCCAGTGCTCTTAACCTCTGAGCCTTCTTTCCAGCCCTGAATAAATTTTTTTGAAAATATAAAATCATGAATATATTTTAGTGCTACTAAAATTATGTAAGATACTAAAAGCAAATGTTTGTTGAAGGATTCATAGAAATCTTGTAATGTTATCTGTATTCCAGAAAAGAAGCAGATTTTTCACTGGAAACATCAGTAGCTGAGGTGAAAGAATATATAACAAAGTAAGTAAAATGAGGGAACCTTTCTTGGAAAACTGAATTTTGTTCTCCATCAGGGAAGCAACTGAACCTGGAAAAAATGCTGGGTAAGCGTGGTAGACAGCACTGTGTGTCAGCGTCAGGAGTCAGGCGGCTCATGAGATCCTGATGGTTTCATAGTTTGGAGACTAGGAAATAAAGAGTGTTAATTTGATTTTAACAGCTTTTGTATTTCTTGATTAAATTAATATCCTCTGAATCAGTTGAGCTTTCTAATCCTTTAATGGACCTTTTAATGCATTTAAGACCAGATTATATGCCTCAAGTACTTACTGTTGCCCTGAGTGACTAAACATGTGAGCAGAGTTAACTGAGTGTCCCTTCCTGGGCTCCACAGGTTCTCCTTAGAACGCCGGGCCTGGGATCAGCTCCTGCTACAGCACCAGCAGGAGGCTCCGCCTGAAGAGACGCCCAGGTTAACTGAGACCTGCAAAACAGCAGCTGTCCTTTTCCTTTCTGGAGTTTGGTTTGAGTTTATTTCAAATCCGTTTGTACAAACTGAGTGATGGCTCTGTTCTCATAGTTCCATCTACTTTAAAGTGCCTATTTGTTTCTCTTGGTAGAAAGGGAGGGACAAAAGTAGAAGACTAAGTACCACTGTTTTCAGGCCCAGAACAGATTTGCTTCTATGTTGTGTTTTGGGCTACCATTCACACTCCACAGGGAGATGTGCACAGAGCTGCTTTGTGCTCGCTCACCTGGCACTGTGCCAACAACAGTCTTCAAGAGGCTTTCGTGCGCACATGGCCTTTGGGCTGTAGATAGGGAAAGTCCCTGGGTGTGACTTTGGTGAAAACGCAAGGCCATGAAGGAAGCGGCCCGGGAGCTAGAAGCTGTGAGAGGTGATCTTTGGCTAGGTGAGTCAGGAGATATGAAAGCACTAGAATTTGGTTTACTTCAGCATCTGAAGTAGTTTAGTTCATTTAACACACAGTCTCACGAGGCAGCTAAGGGTGGCCTCAAGTCCCCAGGTGTCCCTCAGATTCAATCCTCCTGTCTTAACTTCTTAATTGCTGGGATTGTAAGTGTGTAGCGCCACACACTTCTCAGCTAGTATTTGACTGCTTCCCCCTTCAACCAAATCTCACTCACAAAGCCAACTATAAAATGTTAGGTGAAGTGGGCCGTGGTGCTGCACACCTTTAATCCAGTACTCAGGAGGCAGAGGCAGAGGCAGGCAGAGGTAGAGGCCAGCCGGCCTACAAAGGGAGTCCAGGATGGCCAGGGCTGTTACACAGAGAAACCCTGTCTGAAAAAACAAACAAACAAAATTGTTAGTTGAAACCCTAGTGATGGAGGTGATGTAAGAGGCTTTGAGGAATATGATCTTTGAGAGGGGACACGGTTTTCCTCTCAAAGGCACTTTTATATTGTTAAAAAAAAAAAAAAAAGATTGTAAATTCCAGGAAGACACTTATGATTTTGTTTTGATTTTAGAGCATCAACTGAAACTGAAGTCATGGACGTCAAAGTGGATTCTACAGCATATCTTGGGTCTTCCCAGACGGAAGTCCTTAATACAAAGCCTGACTACCAGAAAATAGTCCAGAGTCAGAGCCACATCTTTGCCTGTATGGAGTTAGTGGTAAGTTGCTTTCACTCTCTTAGGTTGGTTGCCCAGCTTTCTAGACTTGCCATCTTTTTTTATCATTCTGACATGTGACAGGATACCTGAAGTAACTTATGAGAAGGAATGGATTATGTTGTCTGCTAGTTTTGGTCCACGACAGCTTAAACACTGTGGCCATGAAGTAGCTTGTGTTGGGAACATGTGACACAGGTCACTACTCCCCTCATGATGATGAGTAGCAAAAGGTGAGCTAAGGAGAGAGGGCCATGTCCCAAGAGCCACCTCAAGGTTACTAGACCACTTCTAAAGGTTCCATCGCCTCCTGGTGGTGACACTTAAGTACTAGCCTTTTAATGTGTGAGCAAGTTAAAGCATAATCTTTGGAAGTTAAAAGAGGATACCAACCTCACTACCTTGGGGAAACTGGGAAGAATGTTAAGTAAATATATGGTGTTAAATACTAATAAAACAGAAAAGGAAGCCAGGCAGTGGTGGCGCATGCCTTTAATCCCACCACTCGGGAGGCAGAGGCAGGTGGATCACTGTGAGTTCGTGGCCAGCCTGGTCTACAAAGCGAGTCCAGGACAGTCAAGGCTACACAGAGAAACTCTGTCTCAAAAAAAAAAAACAAAAAACAAACAAAAAAACAAAAACAGAAAAGGAGGTAGAACATGCAGGTGGCTGTTGGTTTGCATACAGTATACAGTGGCTATAAATTGGGCTGCTGGTTTGCATACAGTGGCTGTTGGTTGGGCTGTTGGTTTGCATACAGTGTTATTTCTGTTGTCCTTGAGCTCAAACAAAACCTAGAGGGCCTGCTATGTTACTGGTAGGGGCTTGGGGGTCAGTCTCCTGGGGCATGGAGCAAGCTGGAGAAGTGTGGAGTGTGGTTCAGTGGGTCCCAAAAGAGAATGTCTGCCATAAACATTCCAGGCAGAAAGAGCAGGGCCTACAGCTCCAAAGCAGAAGCTTGCCTGGCAGTGTGGGGAGTCGGAGAAAGCCCTGCAGCTCACACTGACCTTTCCTCTGCAGATGGACGAGCTGCAAGGATCGGTGAAGCAGCTGCAAGCCTTCATGGATGAAAGTACCCAGTTCCTCCAGAAGGTGTCAGTACAGCTCAGTAAGTGCATCTCTTGAGGGGACCAGAGTTGGGCGGCCTAAGGTCCGGAGACTTAAGTTAGATGACTTGTTTTACTCCCCACAGTAAGTCGGATGTTTGTAGGAAATGCCTCCATGGAAATTGCGTAGACGCGCTCCATGAAGACACCCACTGTTTTCAGCAATGCATGAAGTAAAGCTGCAGATGGTTTCTCATAGTTTTTCCTGGCTTCCTCTAGCCATTTTCTTACTTGTCACACCATGCTGGCTGTCCTCCTAGACTGCCACCTCCTTGAGGATAGCGACATTATGTGTCCTTTGCTGCCCTTCACTGTCTGGCACACTGTCCACATGTGGTTTCCAGTACATTTTATGTGAATTGAATTGAAATGTATATTTTGCCCCTTTGCTTTGCAGAGAAGAGAAGCATGGAACAATTAGACTCTTCACCTGCTCGAAAGCTGCTCAGGCTCCACCTACAGCACCCCTCTAGCACACAGTGAGCAGGGCCTTATCAGGGCCTTACCTGTAGTTTCTGCCCTGAGCTGCCTCGGAGAGGACTGTGGATCTCCACGCATGGCAACCTTGCCACTGTCAGAGCTGGGAAGACCTGGCTGCACCGTGCTTTCACTGTTCTGTGTCAGAGACACTTTCTGTAGGAGTGTGCAAGATGCTTGGCATGACTGTCCGAACCAGCGGCCCATGCTCTAAATCTCCTCATGGTCAGCACTTCGTCCCATGAAGATATTGTCAAGTTTTGAAGCAACCCAAAGGCATTAGAACCAACCTTAATGAAGTGGTTTAGGAGCCAAGTTGGGTTCTTGTCATGAATGAGGCTAAAGTTGGTGCAAGTGGCAGCCTGGGACGGAGCAGAGGCTTTGCTGCATAACAGGTGAATCTGGATCCTGTCATAAAATGTCTGATTTCTAACGTGTCCTAACGTCTGCAGTGTGCTTTATGTTTTTAATGTTGACGTCACCTCCTGCAATCTAAATTCACGGCAATAAAGGGCTAAGGTAATTTAATGTTTTTCCCCCTTTGGGAATTCCCTACTGCCTTCCTAAGAATGGAACCCAAGGCTTTGCATGCGCTAGGCAAGCGTGCCCACTAAGCTGCATTTTTAGTCCCCATACCTTTTTTTTTTTTTTTTTTTTGGTTTTGGTTTTTTGAGACAGGGTCTCTCTGTGTAGCCTTGGCTGTGGCTGTCCTGGACTCTCATTGTAGACCAGGCTGGCCTCGAACTCACAACGATCCGCCTGCCTCTGCCTCCAAAGTGCTGGGATTAAAGGCGTGCGCCACCACTGCCCAGCCCCTGTATGTTATTTTTACGTTGTTCTAGTTACTGAATGGTGCCTGGAACACAATAGCCATAAACTATGTCTTAAAAACTGCATGTGGTCATTTCCTGTGACTGAGGAGCAGTCATTTCACTCTCCCATCGAGAGCACTGGAAGGCTGTGCCAGGGACACTGTAAGGAGGTGCTTCCATGGTGAAAGCCTAGAACAATGTTATCAGTTTGTTGCTGAAGACTTAAAGAATGAGTAGACTGTAGGGTAGTTAGGGAGGTGGGACAGCTAGCATCTGATGTGAAATAGCACGGGGGGCACTCAAGCAGATAGACACACACACACACACACACACACACACACACACACACACACATACACAGAGCACTCAAGCAGACATACATATATGATCACACACACACACAGAGCACTCAAGCAGACATACATATATGATCACA
>OU015742.1:77876784-77898453 GCA_907169655.1 Acomys percivali
TCTCTCTCTCTCTCTCTCTCTCTCTCTCTCTCTCTCTCTCTCACACACACACACACACACACACACACACACACACACACACACGCACTCATACATTTTAAAATATATTAATTCCCTAAGTGTAGAGGAGTTTCCCCCACGCTATGACTGTGTCATCTTTCCACCTAACACCCACAGTCTACAGTCTGAATTTTTAGTTGATCAATATTCAGTTCCTAATACATGTAGTCCTTATACTTCATCTTGTTACTCATTAAGACCTTTTGGCTTATATTTCGGTATCTTTAAGGACGATGCTGTTTTAACTTTTAGGGAAATAGCTGTCATTTGGGGAAACTATCAGTATGATGGCTTGCAAACGTATAAATCCAATAAATTAGGATAAGAAAATTGTAAGTAGATTGTAAATATACTCTGAAATTACTTCCCAACTCTAATTATAATTTAAAATTTGAAATCATGTCATCTTATAAATTCATAATTGTGTTAATTTTTCAAGAGGTAGCATTTGCTTTAAAAAAAAAAACCAGCTTGTTAGAAACGACAGGTTTATCCTAGAGTGTGTCTGCATTTTCATACCTTAGGTTTCAAATCATGGTTAAAAGTGAATGAGCCTGGTGTTATTTATAGTCCTTGTCTGGCATGCATGAGGACCTAATTTTGATATCCAGTATTAAAAACAAAAAGTTGAGTTGTTTGTTTGTTTGTTTGTTTGTTTGTTTTAAGTTATAAGATCTTAGTGTTAGGGGCATTGTACATTAATCTCTAAGTCTTGGCAGCATCAGAGCAAGAGATCAGGTTACTGTCTCCGTTCAGTCAAGAAGCTGGGGGTGGGGTGGGGGTGGGGCAGAGATCCTCCCAACAATCTTTAGCCTTGGAAGATGCTGCTTCTTCAAAGTCACTGTGTTGACATGGTGTGAACCTGTGTTGACTGGAATGTAACTTGAGTACTTAGATATCCCACAGGTAGAATGCTTTTCCAGAAACCTTAGGTAGGTGCTGGTCTCTTCATTGTAATAATGGTCAAATTTTGTATATTTCTTTTCTGTTTTCAAAATTTGCTGATCATGAAATTCATAATAGACGTTAGAAATGTCTAGTTATTTTTCTATTACTGTGATAATATATCATGAGCAAGGCAACTTATAAAAGGACGAGTTTATTTGGGGCTTACAGTTTCAGAGAGTTAAAGTCCGTGCGCATCCTGGCAGGGAGCATGGCAGCAGTCAGGCAGCATGGTGCTAGACCAGCAGCTAAGAGCTTACATTTTAAGTTACAACTAGGAGGTAGAGTGAGCTAATTGGGAATGGTATGGGTTTTTGAAGTCCCTGAACCCCAATGACACACCTCCTCCAACAACGCCATACCCCCCTAATCCTTCCCAAACAATTCCACCAACTGAGGACCAAGTATTCAAATATTTGAGCCTGTGGGGGCTGTTTTCATTCAAACCTCTGCAGAAATCAAACCTGAAAAAAATAAAGAAGAATCAATGATCTTATAAGTATTGGGACATACCATGAAATAATGAATGGATAAAGCTCTCAGCAACCATGGCAGTTATGAGCGTGAAGTACTGCCTTCAGGGCTCTTGTTTGTCCTTTACCCCGTCCAGACTGTAGAAAGGAACAAGTTGTTTTCAGAGATTCTGCCTTCAGCTGGTAGGAACCAGGAGCTCTTCCAAGCTCTGTACCAGGCCTTGCCAGCTGTAGCTTCCCTAGTGTCTTGAGCTGCGTCCTTCAAGAGTGGAAGGCAGAAGGGTGGCTTCTGGTGCTGAAGTTGCTTTAGATAAGCCCTGTGCTAGAAAGCTCTCAGTTGGTCGGGAGTCTGTAATTAACACAATTCCCTCCATGGAGATTGCTTTGTTCTAGCAGTTATCTGCATCAAGACCCTGCAATGAATAAAATGAACATATAGGGTAGACTCAGATTTCCAGTTTGGCAGTCTCTCCAAATCTATTTACCGCCTGCTGCCAGAACCCGAGAATGACATAGCAGAAGGGTGGGCCTGCTTAAGGGGTGTGGTTGTACCTTATCCAGGGCCAAGGGGAAGCAAGGGTGTTTCCTGTTAGAATGAAGAGCTCTACCTTTTACCCTCACTCCCCTCTTTTTTGCTTATATAGAGAGGAAGGTGGCTTCTGGAACTGTTTTTCCCTGTAAAGAGATACCCAAGTTTTCATTTGCACAGGGAATACTCTGTGAGCTAGATTTTCAAAGGTCTGTTTGTTCCATGGTTTGTTTATGTGGCTTCTTGGGCTGTCTCTTGAGATCCTTTGCTTTCTTAAGGGCCCTCAGGGGACAGCAGTGAAACCAACATCCGTTACCTCAGATGCTTGGGAGGATGCTTAAGTCAATGGTTTTATGATTAGATTAATTCAGGCTTTAAGCCTGACAGAACTTAAGAGCCAAGTCATCACATAATTGTGTTTCTTATAGATGGAAGTATGGAATGTAGCCCAGTGTCCTGGAATATCTTCCAGAATCTGAGCTTGGTGTCCAAGCAGTGGCCTTAGCCCAAACATTCAGGTGTGTGGATTTAGTCAAATACTTACATCTTCTGTGTCTCTTCCCTATTGGAGGAAAGGGACACTGCTGAAGACCAGTGCTTCCTAGCCCTAGTTGCATTTAAGAATTACCTATAGACCTTTAAAAAACAATGCCTGGGCCCTGCTGCAAATAACTAAAGTGATCTTTAGGATTGAGGCCATGCACTGATATCCTCTCAAGCTCCCAGGTCCAATTATAGCTAAGAAAACTGCAGACCAAGGATTCTGTTTGCTTTTAACTTAAATGTTTTAATTCATGAGAACTTCCTACTGTATTTACATAATGTCCACCTCTTCCTCTTCTCCCTCCAGCTCCTGTATCTTCTCCTAACTCCTCCTCGGATTCATGACCTGGTTGGTCCACTTAGTGTTGTCCATATGTTTATATGTTTACGGCTGACCATTTTTTGGATTGGATGACTTTCCAGGGAGTTTGTCCCTAGAGAAAAATGATTGTCCCCCCCTCAGCAGCCATTGATTTTTTTGTAGCTCTTCGTCTAGTGTGGGCTTTGTGACATTTACCCCATCTACGCTGACGTGTCAACTGCTGTTGTCATTATGTGTGTCTTCTTTAGGCAACCATACTATTGTGATTTCATGGGCACACGATCTCTGTCATGTCTGGAAGGTACTGGCTAGCAGCAGGTGTCCTGGTCATCTGGCTCTTAGTCTTTCTTTGGTGATGCTCCTTGAGTCTTGGGTATAGGGGTTGTGTTGTAGATGTATTGATTAGGGTTGGGCATCATACAGTCAGTTGTTCTCTGCCTGTTGACCAGTTGTGAACTCATTTATTCATTCAGTTCGTTGGTTTTATTTGTTTGTTTGCTTTCTGAGACAACCCTGAATCTCACTGACTAGACCATGCTGGCCTTGAACTCACAGATTGACCTGCCTCTGCTGGGATTAAAGACATGTGCCATTACACCCACTAGATTTCCTTTGCTTCCTTCCTTTTTTTTTTTAATTTTTAATTTTTTTATTTTTTGAGATTTATTTAGGGATCTGAGGAAATAGCTCAGTGGTTGTTTTGGTTTGGTTTTGGTTTTTCAAGACAGGGCCTCTCTGTGTTAGCCTTGGCTGCCCTGGACTCATTCTGTAGACCAGTCTGGCCTTGAACTCACAGCCATCTGCCTGCCTCTGCCTCCTGAGTGCTGGGATTAAAGGTGTGCGCCACCATGCCCGGCTTTTCAGTGGTTTTAACAGTACCTGCTGCTCTTGCAGAAGACCTGGGTTCCATTCCTGAACCCATATCAAGCAGCTCACAACTGCCTAGAACTCAGTTCCTGGAGAGCCAGCGCTCTCTTCTGGCATCCACAGGTACCTGGAAGTACATGTGCATACCAACACACACATATACATAAATAAAAGTAAAATGTTGAAAAAATAAAAATAAAACTTAAAAACATTTTGGTTTTTATTTAAAAATAAAAGGTTTTTTTTGTTTTGTTGTGTGTGTGTGTGTGTGTGTGTGTGTGTGTGTGTGTGTGTTTTGTTGAATTTATGTATGTGCCAGAAGAGACTGCTGGGTTTGCTGCAACTGGAGTTAGTGACCATTGTAAGCTGCTGGGCAGCTACTGGGAACTGAATTGAGGTCCTATGGAGGGACAGCAAGTACTCTTTTTAAAATTTTTTTATTTTTTTTCAAGACATGTTTTACTGTGCAGCCTTGGCTGTCCTGAAACTCATTCTGTAACCAGGCTGGCCTTGAACTCACAGATATCCACCTGCCTCTGCCTCTCTGAGTGCTGGGATTAAAGGCATGCACCACCACTGCCTGGCAATATTTGGTCTTTCCATTGTGTCACAAACTTTCTTTCATGATTTTTGTTTATTTTTCACATTATTTGTTTGAATGATCCAATTTGTCTACTTTATTTTCAAGTCCTGATACTCTGTCTTCTGCTTCATCCAGCCTACTGATAAGGCTTCCCCCCTGGAATTTTCTAACTTGGCTTTTGAGTTTTTCAGTTCCATCTCGTTTCAGCTTAAGTTCTCTTCAGTACTTCTATCTCTTTCCTAAATTCAGTCTTGGATCCGGAATTGTCTTCATCGTTTCATTCAGCCTTACACTTGTGTCTTCTTGGACTTCACTAAGAGTCTGTTCCCATCCTCTAAGTTCACTGAGGCATTTGCTTACGCCCTCTTTCAACTCCTTGAACTTTTATGTTTATGATTGTCCTTTTATGTTCTGTCTAGGTAATTCTCACTGGAGAGCATTTCTATAGGAGTAGTGGGTTTGGGGAAAACGTATTATCTCGGCCTTCATATTGTCTGTGGTGTTGCCATGTGACCTGGGCATGTGGACCTCTTTTGCTGGTTGTGTGTCTGGTGTGAGAGTCTAGCCTGCCTTAGGCTGGCTGATGCAGGCCCTGCATGGCTAGAGTAGGACTGTGAAGATGCACCAACAGGCGAAGGTGTTGTCATTGTCTTCTTCTCTCCTCCTCTTCCTCCTCCTCTTCTTTGGTTTTTGTTCTATAGAGGTTCACTGTGTAGTTGTGGCTAGCTTAAACTCACTATATAGACAAAACAAGCATCAAACTGACAGCAATCCACCGTCCTCTGCCTTTCAAGTGGTAAGATGAAAGGCTTATCCATACCTGGCAAAGATGTCAGCAGTTCAAACAATCGATAAAACTAAGCTTCTGTGTCGTTCTTCTTAGAAACCAGCAGTGTTGTCCATACAATAAAGTGGTTTGTGTGCCCTTTTTTCCTGACTCAGTTTCCTTTGTAGCTTGCCTTCTCTGAAAGCTACAGTGTTGTATTATGTGTGATACATTTTTTTTTTTACCTTGAGCGTCCTCATTTGTCCTCCTGCACTCCAATTATTCAAGCATATCCTTTTAGGATCCACCATTCTCACCTGTGTTGGGAATCTCCTGGCCATTCTCGCCCTTAGCTATCTCACCTCTGCACTGGGGAAGCTTCTTTCAGCTCTGATGCTATGTTCCAAACACTAGATGTGGTGGAAGGCGGCCCTCTTTCTTCCTGGTAAGGTGGGACACACATGGAAACACCACTGGTGAAACTTGCGAGGGTGGTTTTCTTAACTGATGTCTATGCCCTACAGGGTTATTTGGCATTGAATGGAGGCAGTTTTTGTTGGTTGTTAAAGATTTTGGAGGAGGATGCTATTGCCATCTCGTAAATATCTGGGTTTTACCAAATATGGTAATGCACAGAACGTATCCCCCCAACACTGTCTTTGTCTATCATGATCAGTGAGGCAGTGTGTGAAACCGTGTGAAATAAAGTCAACATTTGCAGTTAGGAAACTTGAGTTTCAATCCCAGCTGTGCCATTTATTAGTGGTAGTAGTTTAGTTGGTCTGTTTGTCTTCTTAAGCCTCAGTTTTTCCATCTCTAACAGCAAAGATGCCAGCAGCTCTATTTTTCATTGTGATAACCAACGAGCTATTAGGAGAGAGAGGCCATGAATACATGTGAGTCTGTGTGCTGGCCAAGCCTCTGGGTGCTTCCTGTCTCTTTTGGCTGTAACAGTCAGGACTAGGTGCAGCTGACCCCTTCC
The DNA here is from genome assembly GCA_907169655.1 of Acomys percivali. Taxonomy (NCBI): domain Eukaryota; kingdom Metazoa; phylum Chordata; class Mammalia; order Rodentia; family Muridae; genus Acomys; species Acomys percivali. The sequence continues at coordinate 77,882,855 of OU015742.1, forward strand.
AGCTATTTCTCCAGTAGTGTGCCTCTTGTTTGCTGCCTTCATCCTGTTTTGATAATGTGTCTGCAATTTTTCTAAGACCAAAAGTGATTGACTTTGCTCCTAGAATACAAATGAGTATCTTGGTGTTGGTATGCCCAGACAAAGCAAACAATAGCAAATTACCTTGGTCGTGGAAGAAAGCTAGGAAATAAGACAGTACTTTATTACTGCTTTAAAAAACTTTTTTTTTTTTTTTTTTTTTAAGCACTAGAAATTTCACAACACAGACTCCCATGTTCCTTAGGGTCAGACCAAAGGTACCTTTACCAAGTTCTTTTTGTTTGTATGTTTGTTTGTTTTGCTTTGTTTTTCGAGTCAGGATTTCTCTGTGTAGCCTTGACTGTTGTGGACTCACTTTGTAGACCAGGCTGGCCTCAAATTCACAGTGATCCTCCTGCCTCTGCCTCCCAGAGTGCTGAGATTAAAGGCGTGCGCCCCCACACCTGGCCCCCAAGTTCGTTGTTCATCCTAGGCTGCCAGCTGGTTGCCCTCTTAGAATTGCAGTGAGGTTTGAAATATAAGTTGAGTACTCACCCTGAGGAAAGTACGGATTGAAGGGCTACATTTACAGAGTTCAGAATGCCAGTCCCGTTCAGGACCCAAAAAGATCATTCTGCCCAAATTTTTCTTTTTACAGATAGAGAAACTGAGGCCCAGAAAGGGAAACTGCTTTGCTCCATGTCGCTCAGCCAGTTATGAGCCTGCCATGTCTAGGGTACTCCTAATGTCGTTATGGACTCCTGGAGCAGAAGGTCCGTGCATCTCCAGGCTTCCACTCCCTGAGTGGGCAAAGGCTTGCATTTTGCATCACTAGACTTTATTTCTTTTGGTGCTAGGAATGAAACCTCATGCCTCACGCATGCTAGGTAAGCACACTGCCACTGAGCCATACTCCTGGCTCTGCATTGTTAGACCTGTGTGTTCTGCAGATACCTAATATCCTCACTTGAGCAAAGTTTCTGTGCTTCCTTTGTTTTCTCTTTCTATTTTATTTTTGGTTTTTCAAGGCAGGATTTCTCTGTGTAGCCTTGGCTGTTTTGGAACTTGCTCTGTAACCAGGGTGCCCTCGAACTCGTAGAGATCCACCTGCCTCTGCCTCCTGAGTGCTGGGATTAAAGGCATAAGCCACCAGTGCCTGGCCTTTTCTGTGTTTTCTATTCAGAGGTTTGCCACATAACTTAAAAGTCCCAGGTCCTGGTGCAGGACCTTTCTAGTGCTCTGTGTGTGTCAGGGAGCATTGGTGTCTTGCCTTTCCTCCTAGTGACATTTCCCTTGCACTTCACTTTCCAGTTGCACAGCAGTTTCCAGATTTCAAAAAGATGATCTACATAGCCCTGGGCTTTTCAGCATAGGTGACTGAACTTCATTTTCCCTAGGTTTCTTCGTTTTTGTTTTTCATACAGCATCCTTACATAGAACTGACCTCACTACCTCCTACGGCCTCAGTCTCTCTGGTAATGATAGCATACCTGACTCTTTCTAGCCCCCCCCCAACATAATATTTTTATTCATTCTTTGGGATTTCACATCATACACCCCTATCACATTTGCTTCCCAGTTCTTCTCTATCCACCACCCCTTGTTTTTGCGGCCTCCCCACTACCATCCCCCCCAAATCTATATACTCACTGGATCGTGGTCAAACACTCAGTGGCCTGCCCCATAAATAGAGTTAGGTCCCTCCTCTCGAACATCCCTGCTGGACGCCATCAGCAGTGGAGAGCCATGCTTCAGCATCCTGTCACCGTTTTTAAGAGTTCTCTTTGATAGCTTCCTATTTAGGCTGTTATTATTTGGGGGGGGACAGGATAGAATAGGGGGGTTGTCACAGAAGTCTCCCATGTCTCTCTTTCTCAACTTTGTGTCTACAGTCACCGACATCACTGCCAAAGTAGCTTACTTGCTCTTTTTGGTCCATGGGTGCACGCATCATGGGCTTCCACACAGTTTCTGGCATCAGCACAGACCATGAACAGGGCTCCCAGTTGCAGAAGGGCCCCAGACCCAGACAAGGCCCTCCAATGCAGCTGGGATCACAGACGTTAACGTGGCTCTCCACCTGGCCATCAGTGGCAACACGGGCCATGGACATCAACATGAACCCAGCAGCAGTCAGGCCATAGACTGTGTTCCATCAGTGTTCCCTGCCTTTTCAGTTCTCAGCCTTTCCTTCCCTCTTCATTTGACAGCTTTCTTCTACTGCGTAAACCTCTTTCCCTTGACTTTTCTGACACTGTGTTCCTGCTTTTCCTCCAGAGCCTCTAGACGTTTTCTTATCTCCTAATGGCTCAACTTCCCACTGCTCACTTGTCCTTCTGAAGGACCCAGGCTCTGTAGTTTGATGACCTGTGGGTTCATCTCACTAAATCTCACTCTTACTTGAACTCAGATCTCTCTGAGTCCTGATTTTAATTGAAAACTTTTCATTAATATCTGTTATTCTTTTTAGTTTATTTGAGTCATCATTCTTTTATCGCCCTTAACCAGAAACTTTGACAAAAACATGTTTCTTCCCTGACCTTATGCTATTTTTGAATCAACTTTTAATTTCCCTTTAATTTTTGCTTATCCTTCACTGGTGCTGAGGCTCAGCCTCCATGTGTGCTGGCCGGTCCTCTGGCACTGAGCATCCCTCCTAGGCCCTCCTTTATCCTCTACATTTGTGACTCCAGCTGCTTGACGGACTGTTAGTTTCCAGCTGGGTTCCTACAAGCCATTCCTTTTGGTATATTCTCCTTCTAGTTGATCTGGCCTGTTGAGTCTTTTTAAAGATCCATATAGTTTGTTATATAAAGAATATTGAATGTATTCTATTTGGAAGATGGCAGGACGAAGATAATGGAGTTGCTGCTCTAGCTGGCTATTAGAGGTGCTGTCAGTGATCACTCCTTCAATCTACGCTCTCATCTCTGATGATCGCCTGTCCTTAGTGACAGATCACGTGGCTGGACTGTGATCCCTCAGAACTGATAAAAGCCCCAGGAGAGTGTATAAAGTTTGCAGCGCACTATTTTAATAAGTGAGAGGTAGCCCTTGTTTTTAAAACTGGCAACCAAGAGATACCTGGAATTTAATTCCCTTTTTCCTTACTTCATGTTCTCCTTGCCCTTAATTAGCTACTGAAAGAATGAGTTCTTATCCTGGAGTGATGACTCAAACCTCCATTTCCAAGGGATCTGAGTCATTGTTGGTATGTATAGGATTGCTTTAGGCATCCATCAGATTTATCTCACAGGGTGCCACCGTGTGGGTGGGGAGGAAGGAACTGATCCAAATTTCCATAACTAGCTTGTGGGGCTCAGTATGGGCATTGTGGTATATTGGAGAAAGAAAAAAAAAAAAGTCATTTCCTGGTTCCTTACATGTAGAATTTCAGAGCTGGTTCAAGCCTAAGTTTCTTATTTATAAAGTAAATGAAAATGTCTTACTGGGAGATTGATGTGAGAGAATTCCAGGCATGGAACTGGTGCCCGCTTTGGCCTTTCCTTTTTCCTTCAGTTGAAGAGCGACTGTGTTTTTATCATTCTTCATACTTCCTCTCAAGACTAGGAAAGAGGGCAAACATTAATTGTCTACTGTAGCTTATGAAAATCTTACCAGCCTTTTGAAAATATCGGTACCTCTTTGTGCCAGGATGGGACCTGGCAGCAGATGCCGGAACTGCAGGCCACATCCCCAGGAGGAGCCAGTCCGTGCAACTGAGGGATCAGGAGATGGAGTTTTCCACCATGTGATCTTACTTTTCTTATAGATATTATAAAACTGCTTACTGGCAAGGGCTCAAGATGGCAGGAACTAAGAAAAAAGAATTCACTGGGTCACTTCATATGTGGAAAGCAAATACTCCTGTCTTTTGGCCAAATTCTAAATAACCCTGGAGCAGCCCCAGCATTCCTTCCTTAATCTGCCCAAGCTCGGGGGACAGTCTTCTTGACTTTGCATCTAAGTGTATGCTGACACAGTCATTATTGTTGTTGTTGTTGTTATTTTATTGTAGAAACAGGAGATGGTCAGGTATGGTAACACATGCCTACAATCCCACCACTTAGAAGCAGGAAGATCAGTAGTTCAGGGACAGTCTCAGATACATAACATGTTTGAGGCTAGCCTGGGCTTAGAAAAGAAACAAGCAATGGAGAGAAGCAGTAAGTGGATGTCTTAACTTTAGACCTGATGTTCCCTGACAGGCCCGGACACCCACAATGAAATTTGCGACACTTCCTTGTGAGTGAATTGGACTAGGAAATAAAGCAAGTGGTTTGGAAAACATAGTGCCGGGATATCACCATTTCACATGGGAGAAAAGGACAAACTAAAATTTGTGTTTTGAGACAAGTTCTTGTGTAGCCCAGGATGGCATCAAACTTTCAGTCCTCCTGCCTCTGCCTTGCTAGTAGTGATGGTAATATGGTTATCCTTGAATGGAAGAATTGTAATAAAATATCTTTTCATTATTCTATTATTTCACATGGTCTAAGTGATCATATAAAGTCCAAATGGAAAGCAGCCATAGTTCATTGTGTGATAAGCATAAAATGAATAAATAAATCTCAGGCATTTTTTTTCAGAGCTGGAGTTTGAACCCAGGGCCACATGCATACTAGAAAATCAGCTATACCTTCTGAGCTTTGAGTTTCTGTTTCTTGAGCTTGTGATATGTAGCACAGTGCCTCTTGTTGTGCTAGCCAGAGGCAGCAGACCACAGTACCAGACAGCCTTGTGAGCCCGGGAACAGCAGCAGATACACTGCAGTGCACTGCATTGTAAGCCAGGGTAGATGTAGTAAATCATTTCCGTTCACAGTGGGTCTGGTCAGGATATAATCTCCTCAGCTGGCAGGCATCTGCAGCACACCAGGCTCTTCTGGAGGCTTTCCTAATTCTCACCAGTTAGAGGCAATTGTTTCCACTTGGAACGCTTGTCTCTTCTTTTTATTTATCATTTTATAGACCATTGCCATCTCTGCTGTTTGTGTGTTCCTATGAGGCAGGGGCACTCTCTGATCTTTCCTAGTGCTTGCACAGTAAGTGGTGCAAACTCATTGAGTTAATATTTGTCCTGACTTTGTGGGTCCAAGGACAAGACAGAAGGGAAAGAGTGTGGAGCTTTGAAGTCAAGGTGAGAGTCAGGTGCCTGCAGTATCCTGTGTTTACAATCTATCCATGGCTGTGTGATGGGATGAAGGAAGACTTTCTGGTTAGTTACCTTATCTCCCTCAGCCACCTTCCTGTCTTTCTTTTTTCTTTTTTTGGTTTTTTGAGACAGGGTCTCTCTGTGTAGCCTTGGCTGTCCTGGACTCGCTTTGTAGACCAGGCTGGCCTCGAACTCACAGCGATCCGCCTGCCTCTGCCTCCCAAGTGCTGGGATTAAAGGCGTGCGCCACCACACCCGGCTCACCTTCCTGTCTTTCAACTCCACAGCGTGGTCCCTTTTTACTGGCTACCTATTGCTATAGGACACATCACTTCACAACAAAACTATTCATTATCTTTATAGTTTCTGTGAGTCAGGGACACAGAAACAGGCTTCACAGAGCAGTTCTGGCCAGTGTCTCATGTGGTTATAGTCAGGTATTTCTATGGCTTGGATATCTGAGCTCTGGACTGGGCTTTTAGGATTCATTTGCAAGATCACAAGGCCAGCAGGTTGGTAATGGGATGCCAATCCCTCCACATGGACCTCCAGAGGTCTGTGTGCATCCTCACAATATACTGGTTTTCTCTCTTGGTGATAGAAGTTCTACATCACAGAAGCTATAATGCCCATTAACGGAACTCTGAAAAGTCACATTTTATCACTTCTCTTACGTTCTATTAGTAATGTAGGTCCTTCCTGATTTATTTGGGTGGGCAATTATGTGTGAGTGTGACTATCAAGAATCCAGGAGTACCAAAAAAAAAAAAAAAAAAAGAATCCAGGAGAATGGGACTCATAGACGGCCATCTCACAGGTCAGCTACCACCCTCTACCCACACTGAGATTCCTCAGTAGAGCTGTGGATCCAATTTTCCTGCCATTGCCATTATGAATCCAGGATCCTATTCTGCATCATTAACTTTCGGTTGTCGCCTTCCTTAACCCTCTCTCCACATTGTTGCTTCCAGAAGCACAGTTGTGAGAATAGTGTTCTCTTATCATCTTTAGGACCCAAAATTTATACTGCATGAGTGCAAAGGCTATTGTATTTGTTGTTTCTTTGTTAAAATATTACCACAGGCATAGTAACCTGAAACAACACACCTTTATATCTCCTTACTAGGGCTGCGAACAAGGTTTCAGTTAGGTTTAACTCTCAGCTGAGTTTCTACTGGGGAAGAATCTGTTTCCTGGGTCATGTGGTCGGTGGCAACATTCAGTTTCTTGTAAAGATTATTGAACTGAAGGTCTCAGTTTCTTTCTGTATTTTCCCCTTGCTGTCCTAAAGGAAGCTGACCTTAGTTTCCTGCCACTTAGCCTGCTTATAGCTTGCCAGCTGGCTCAACAAAGTTAGCAGGGTAAAATGTCTTGCAGCAAGACAGATGTTAAAATATTTTGGAATGTAACCATATAAAAGCACTGGTATACATTCTATCTCCTTTGCCTCATTCTGTTAGTCAAAAGCAAGACACAGTCCTCCCCACACCCTTGGGGGTGGGGTAGGAAGCTGTGGAAAGGTATGAATACCAGAGGGAAGAAGGACAGGCTGTTTGAGAGTTAGTCTGGCTCCACTCTGTGTCTGCTGCACCTTGTGCAGTACATGATGTACACAGAGCAAATTCCAGCATCCGAGTGGATGATGGTATGTGTCCAGCACCAGCGTAAGCATCTGTTTTCTCTTCCTTCCCTTCTATTTCAGAGTTACTGGTTTATTCTTGAGACTTACCTACTCTGAGCCATCCTCATGGATGAACTTCAGGATGTTCAACTTACAGAGATCAAACCACTGCTAAATGACAAGGTAAAGCCTGTTTTATTTTAGCTAAATTATGTACAGATGTTTTCTTCTATATTAATTAATTTTTATAGCATCAGAATACTAAGTAAAATATTTAGGTTGATTTTTAGTGATGGGTATACTTTAAAAAACTAATTTCTTAACTTACTCTTTGATGTCTTCCCTGACTTTTCTTTTCCATGGGCAAATTCAGTCATATATTGAAGCTTTTCTACTTTAATGAGTTCTGAAAGGAAAAATAATATGATCAACTTAAATAGAAAATGTGAAGGTAATATTTGATTTAGGATCCAAATGCTTTGCCATTTAATTTCTATAAGGAAAAAAAATTTGTTTTTTTTTTTTTTTTTTCCCTTATAGAAACTAATGTCAGAGGACTCACTTTGTAGACCAGGCTGGCCTCAAACTGCCTGTCTCTGCCTCCTGAGTGCTGGGATTAAAGGCATGTGTCTCCATACCTGGTCCTTCTATAAGGACAATATTTTTTTTACATGCATGGCTAGTGATATATACAGGCTACAGAGTTCTCTCAAAAGTTTGTAGACTCTAACATTAAGTCTACAATGTGACCTTTTGGTAAACATCACTGTGTTCATATGGGATTGCTGTCAGTAGTATAACTCAATTTTTGGGGTGTTGGGGATATGGGGTATTGGTTTTGAGACAAGGTTTCTCTGTGTAGCCCTGGGAGTCCTGGAACTCATTCTGTAGACTGTCCTTGAACTCAAGAAATCCACCTGCCTCTGCCTCCCCAGAGCTTGGATTAAAGGGGTGCACTACCACACCCAGCAGAGGGCACCTCATTTTTATCTTTGCCCATGATGAGTGGCATAATTGACAGCCACCAGGACTCAGCAAATATAAAGCATGATGTGAGGTACCAAACGTTAAGACAAGCAGATCTTTCTTGTCCCTCCCTGTTCAGTGCGCACATCAGAAACTCTTTCCTACTCTGTTGTTTTGTTTGTTGTCTTAGTCTTCTGTTAAGTACTGTATAGCTTGGTGTGAATCCACCACAGTCTTAGAGGCAAGAATTGAGAAAGTATGTGGATAAGGTAAGGGGTGAGAAGGGGTGAGGGTACCAAAAGATGTTGGTGATAATTATCTTTTCTTTTGTGCAAAGCAAGGCCCTCGGTAATCTCTAGCTCTGCTGCCTTATATATTTTACTAATTCTATTGCATTTTACCAACCCCATACTCACCCCTGTGACTTCTTCTGTCACTCCTTCCTTTGACTTTCAACAGACTTTATGCTCTCTCTTTTGGCAGTCTGAACTTTTTAAACATCCTCTTGACTTCTGTTGACTGCCCCACAGTCTTTCCAGAAATCTCTATCCATTAAATGCCATCTTTCTGTGTATATGAAGAACTGTACCTAAAATGATGTGCCATGAAGCGGAGGAATGAACTAAATTCTACAGCTGTAAAGCTCATATCTGGCTACAGAAGAGTATTCTCAGGGCAGGAGCAAGCAGACGGGTTAGCTTCAATAAGGAAGTGACCTGTCCTCAGTCTTGGTAATCATCAGAGTCAGGTAAGGGACTGTTTAAAAATGCAGATCCCAGACCAGAGCCGTGTAAGGGGTAAGGGCTGCACTCAGTAGGTCTCAGCTTTGGCTTCTTGTTGGTACTGTCTGTGGAGATATAAGAATCACTAATGTGGAGTCCTCCCGCCTTACTGATACCTTACTGGACTGGCCTGGAATGAGGTGTACTTGTTTTGTTTGCACTGAGGATTGAACGGAGGAATCATGATTGTCAAGTGCTCAGCCACTAAAGCCACTTACCACCAGCATCTTTGTTATTGTTTTGAGACAAGGTCTCACTATGTGATTCAGACTGGTCTTGAACTCCAGATTCTCATCAGCACTTATCTTTAAAGCCTCCAAGATTGAGACTGGAGCATAGTTGGTTTTGATTGCCTCATGGTAGAAACACATGACCTGACTGACTTCAGATAATTGAGGACTGAGACAAAATTAAGAGCATGGGCCACTCCCTGGCCCTGAAAAGCCACAAGATGGCCGAGGCAGCATGTAAATGCACAAGTTAGTTGCCTACATAATCACAGAGAAGGCAGCAGGAGAAGGAAAGGGGCAGTGGTTGATCATATAGAAATGTATTGGAGCTGGGCATGCTGACGCACACCTGTAATCCCAGCACTCAGGGAGGCAGAGGCAGGCAGATCTCTGTGAGTTTGAGAACAGCCAAGGCTACACAGAGAAACCATGTCTTGAAAAACCAAAAAAGAAAGAAAGAAAGAAAGAAAGAAAGAAAGAAAGAAAGGAAAGAAAGAAAGAAAGAAAGAAAGAAAGAAAGAAAGATGAAAGAAACGCATTGCACTGGGACTGGAGAGAGAGGTCAACAGCAAAGAGATTTGCAGAGGATTTGAGTTGGGTTCCCAGCATCTAGGTTGGGCAGCTCACAGCTGCCTATAACTCAGGCTCCAGGGGATCTAATGCCCTTTTCCGGCCCACATGGACCCCTGCGTGCCTGTGCACAGACCCCCAGAAAGGCACACACGCATCATTTACAAAAAGAAAAGAAAATCCCTTGATTAGTGTCTGAGCATCTCTGAGGCTACAGGGACACTTCAGCTTGGTCTGATGTTTTCCTTGATTTTACGGAGTGAGTTGTGCTCCCCTCCCAATTTTGCACATGGAAACTCTTGACCTCACCACATGTGACTGGAGAGCAGGCCTCATGATGGTCAGCTTTCACTGTCACCCTGACATGACCTAGAATCCCCTGGGAAGGCAGGCTTGAGGGATTGCTTAGCTAGATTAGGATGGTCTGTGGGCACTGCTGTGGGTATGTGTCCTGGTTATACTAAACAAGGTGGGAAGACAGCACCATTCTCTGGCTTGGGTCCTGTACTATATAAAAAAGGAGGAAGTTGGGCTGGAGAGATGGCTCAGTGGTTAAGAGCACTAACTGCTCTTCCAAAGGTCCTGAGTTCAATTCCCAGCAACCACGTGGTGGCTCACAACCATATATAATGTGAGCTGATGCATACTGTATACATAAGAAATAAATCTTTAAAAAAAAAAGGAGGAAGTAAGCTGAGCACTGGCAAGCACATATGTACTCATGCCTTCTCTGCTCCTGCCTATGGCTGTGGCTAGCTGCTTCATGTTCCTACCACCTTGACTACCCAGCTGTACTGGATTATAACCTGGTTTGGAGCTAAAATAAAATCTTTCTCTCGGGGGCTGGAGAGTTGGCTCAGTGGTTAAGAGCACCGTCTGCACTTCCAAAGGTTCCAGGTTCAATTCCCAGCACCCACATGGCAGCTTACAACTGTCTGTAACTCCAAGATCTGACACCCTCACACCAATGCACATAAATTTAAAAATTAAATAAAAATATTGAAAAAAATCTTTCTCTCCTAAGTACCTTTGGTTGGGAGTTTTTTTTATTGAGGCAACAGTACATAACTAAGACAGACCTTTATAGAAGTGATTAAAATTCAGTAAGGTCAGGAAGATAGACCCTATCTGATAGGGTCTCTCCCTGTTACTATATGAGGACAGAGTCCTCATAAGAGACTGAAACCTCAGTCTTAAACTTTGCAGCTTCCAGAACTGTAGGGAACTAAGTTTCTGTTGTTTCAAGTCTTTCCATTTGTGGTATTTCATTGTGGCCCAAATAGCCTAGCACTAAGCAAAGTCTCAGTCCCTCACATCTGTCAGGTCCTCACTGACCGGCCTGTTCTGTTCCCACATTCCATCTTACTTCTTTCTCCCTGAGACATGACATGTTCCTGTCCCATTTTCTATTCATGAACATCCCATGTTTTGACAGAATACACAAGAGTCTCCCCTTTGAACAATGACATTGCCAAAGAGTTCTGCCTCCATAGCCCTCCCACCTTCAGTGACCACAGTGATTCTCTGGTGTTTGAAAACTGCCAACTTAGCTCAGTAAGCTGGTGCTTTTGTATATGTTGTAAAAGAAAATGATGAGGAAAATGCCTCTCGTCTATCTCCATGGTTTCATTTGATGCTCTAAATGGCTTGGTGAAGTAGTGCTCACAGATAAGGGCATTTCCACATTGCTGAGTAAACTAAAGCTAAGAAAGGAAGTGGCTCTCTAGACTGAGTTCCAAAAAACAATGCTTGAAGAGTTTCCTCATATTGGCACTGGTGTTGTTTTGGACTGGATACTATTTGGGACACTGTTGTATGCATTGTAGAATGTCTAGCAGCAACTTCGGCCTGTATCCACTAGATGCTACTAGCCCTCCCCTAGTGGTGACAACTAAAAAGGTGCCAAGTCCATGGATGACACTCACTGGTATTGAGAGAAAAGCCTTTGGATTTGAAAGAGTAGATGCCTTAAGAAGCTTTTGTTGTTGTTTTACCTTCCCTCTCTCCCTCTTCCCTCTCTCCCTCTTTTTCCTTCCTTTCCTCCTCCTCCTCCTCCTCCTCCTCCTCCTCTTCCTCTTCCTCCTTCTTCTTGGGGGTGGGGTGGAGTAGGGGCTATCCTGCTATTATTTACTAAGTACTTTCTATGTGCCAAATGTTTTACATAATTCTCTCTTAGTGCTCAGATTATCTCTTTGAAGTAGTATTAATCGTCACTTAACAGATAAAAATATCTGACTGATAGGCCAGCTTGCCCAGTCAATAAGTGGTAGGTCTGGGACTGAAACCCAAGTCTTTCCTATTCTAAAGTGTTCTGCCTATTGTTGTGACCACATAAACTTTGCCAGTGTGACATTTTTTGTATCCTTAAGAAGCAACCTAGAGATATATACTATTTAACCTCATCGTTCTCTTCATAATTTGCTCTTAGCCTAAGACATTGCCCAAACCCTTTCAAGGCTTCAGGGAGCTAAAAAGAATGTAGACCAACCCTATTACAGAGAAACATGTCCTGCGGTGACCGTAAGGAAGCATTTTCCAGATATTTTAAGAGAAGCTCGTGTTAACTTGTCTCATCATTTGTTGGTATTCTTCCCATTTTATTTTAGTATGCCTGTAATTTTGTCTATAGCTCAGAATTGTCAAGAAGTGGGTGAATTTGTCATGCTTATTTTGGCTCCAGTGATGAAGAGAAGTAACCACCAGTACAGAATGTATAGGTCTATGGGTGTTTTGTGTTGTTTTTTTTTCAAATAGCATAAGCATCATGGTACAGAACTATAATACCAGTGCTTAGAAAGCTGAGATAAGAAAACACCAAGTCCTAGATTACTTAGCATGATCAGGCCTTAAAAGAAAAGAAAAAGAGAAGCCAGGCCTAGTAGCATATCCCTGAACTCCTAGCATTGGGAGGCAGAGGCAAGAAGGTTGTCAATAGTCTGAGGCTAGTCTGGATTGCATACGAATTCCAGGCTAGCCAGGGCTACATAATAAGATGCTATTTCAAAAAAGGCTTAGCCATTTTCAGAGTATTTTTTAAACTATTATACTATTCTCTAGCCAGGCATGGTGGCATACACCTTTAATCCCAGCACTCAGGAGGCAGAGGAAGCCAATCTCTGTGAGTTCAAGGCCAGCCTGGTCTACATAGTTAGTTCCAGAGCAACCAGGGCTATGTAGAGAGATCCTGTCTCATAAAAACACAAAACAAACAAATAAACTAACCAAGTATTATATCTTGTCAGATAATCAACTGTTTTACATACGAGACTTATACCTTGTCCAAAGCCAGTGTCTTTTAAAGTGTTAGAGCTCAGACTAGTACCTTTAACCTTTAACTTTGACCTTGCTCTGGGAGTCTGGTGCTCTTCCTACCGTCTGCTGCTGCTGCTTGTTAGTTGTTCAGCCAGCAGATCTCACACCAGGCAGGAAAGCAAACCACGCTTCGTTCTCTCTGCCTTTTAGTGGGCCTACTACTGTTTTAGATACTGCAGTGCCTAGTAAAAGCCAAAAGCCAGGTATGAGGAAAACAAATAGGAAGGCACAGTTGTCTTCTGAAGAATTGAAGATATATCAGGAAGGAGAATAAATACCCAAGGGAGTGAATGGAAACAAGCTGTTTGCATTGTTTTGGTTATTATAATATTTGCAAAATAACCTGCACTGTAGTTTAAGGTTTGTTTTTTCTTTTAAGGACTGGGCATGTAAGCAAAGGGGAAGAGGATGGTGTAAGAATTGTAAGAGGGAGAAGTCTGGGATCAACTTAAAAATATTTTTTTAACTGATATGTTCATTCTGTCTGCATGTACATCTGTGCATCACTGCGTGTCTGATGCCCACAGGGATAAGAAAATGGCGTTGGATCCCTCCCCTCCAGAACCATAGTTAGAGATGCTTGTGAGCTGTCATGTGGGTGTTAGGAACTGAACCTGGGACCTCTGGAAGAGCATCAGCAAGCATTCTACACTGCTGAGCCATCTCTCCAGCCCCTGGGAGCTCCAGGAGAACAGAAACAGAAGCGCTTATGTATCAGGGTTTTTGAGAAGGTGTCTGTGGAGTGGGTCATGTTGTATAAGACTGATGACCTGAGTTTGATCCCCAAAACCCATGTAAAGGTAGAAGGAGAGAAGCAGCTGCACTTTGTCCTCTGACCTCCACATGAGTATGGTGGTACACGTTCTCCTCCTTCAACCGTGCACATATATACAATAATAAATAACACTTTTAAATTTTTAAAAAGATTTATTTATTATTTAGACAGTATTCTACCCACATGTGAGTCTGCACACTAGAAGAGGGCACCAGATCTCACTATAGGTGGTTATGAACCACCATGTGGTTGCTGGGAATTGAACTCATGACCTTTGGAAGAAAAGACAGTGCTCTTAACCTCTGAACCATCTCACCAGCCCCACTTTTAAATTTTAATAAAAATTTCCAAGGGGTCTGGCCTACCTGAGGGGTTACTGGTTAAAGGCTGGGTAGCTAGAGTGTCAGAAAGGTGCTGGAAAAAAAAGTGCAGTAGTGTAATAGGGCAGGCAGTACCTGAGTCCACTGGCATTCCCAAGTCAGCCTGCAATATTTGCTTTCTGTGATCAAGCTTCATTGTAAGTGGTTTTGCTTACTTAGAATCTGAGATTATGAAAAATTACAAGAAAAATGAGGGCATAGAACCTGGCTCAGGGAAATGGTAAGAGACAGGATGAAGTTAGTTAGAGAGGGGTTTAGGGATGCCCCTGCTACTCTCACTGTTGGCCTTGGCCAGTGAGAACTTGATAAAAGAAAAATGATTTTTTTCCTCTGGGAGTCTAATCATATGATTAAGATTTTGCTAACTCCTCAACAAAGAAGATGGCTGGCATTTCTGGAAGGAATTGCCTGTTTCTACTTTCAGCATTTCTCTTGTGCTCATCTCAGAGGTTCATACATTACAAAATGCCTTGTGGTTGCTGTTGCATAATCACAAGGAAGCTGAGCATATGCTCCCAGTGCAGCTGCTCCTGAAGAGCCCAGTCAGATTAGAGGGATTTTCTCAAGTCTTTCTAAGTAATCACTAACGAACCTCCAAGAACACTGTAAGACTGAAACCCTAATATGACCTATCTCGAAATCTGTGCTGCTTTGTACAAATCCATTTTGTTTGGTAAATTACAAAAGGGAAACACATGCTTATTGTAGAAAAGCATTAATAGAATTACAATCACTTATAATCTTTATGCAGAGCTAGATGGTCCCTAAAGTTTTGGTATTTTCCTTCTGATCTTTATTTTGTTTTTTGTGACAAGGCTTTGTATTCTAGCCCAGCTAGGCTGGAACTCACTTTATAGCCCAAACTGGCCTTGAACTCTCAGCAGTCCTGGCTCAACCCCTAAGAGCTGGCATTATAGGCATGGGCCTGCCTTAATGTTTTTAAATTGGCCTTCTTACTACATAAATCAAAGACCACCTGCCGGTCATTTATATCTTACTAGAACCATCTACTTCAGTCTGTGCAAGGACCTTTCCTTTGGTCTGTCATAGTCTTAAGTGCAATGGCTTCTCTGAAGTTCTTATCTATATCCCTTGGGACTACTTAGGCATTCGACACCATGATGCTTTTTGCTTATAGAAGCTTTCCCTGGAATGTGCTATCCTATATCTGGATGGAATGATAGCTATCTTTCCATGCTATCACTGTATCAGACTTTAAAATTATTTATTCAATTTTGAGTCAAGAATGATGCTGAGATCAGCCTTCTCTGTTCTTTTTATCATTAGAGGCACCTCCAGTTTCCTGATGATTGATTGACCTGTTTTGACTTTAGGAAACTCAAGGCTGCTTATGTAGAACCTTATTCCTTCAGAAGGTCATCAGTGTCATACAGAAGTTTCTGTAATAATTTTAAACCTAATAGCAACATATACTCCATACACCTATAATCTCAGCACTCAGGAAGTAAGAGGATTATGAATTCAAGGCAAGCCTAGGCTATATAGTGAGAACCTGTCTCACAAAACAAAATTAAAAACAATGTAAAAACAACAACATACACAACTTGGATTGTTCATGTAACTGATGGCTACCACTGCTCCAGATTACTCCAGATAGTTCTACTAGCTCCTGGGCAGGATAGTTTGTTTCTTTTGGTGTGTACACTCATTGAACTCTGCTTCAACCTCTGTTTTGTCTCACCAGCTGGGTAGGTGGTAGAATCAGGAAGAATGGTGGAGTCTGTCTTCTTCTTCTTCTTCTTCTTCTTCTTCTTCTTCTTCTTCTTCTTC
>OU015742.1:77898765-77912756 GCA_907169655.1 Acomys percivali
TCTTCTTCTTCTTCTTCTTCTTCTTCTTCTTCTTCTTCTTCTTCTTCCTCCTCCTCCTCCTCCTCCTCCTCCTCCTCCTCCTCCTCTTCTATTTATTTATTTATTTATTTATTTACTTACTTACTTACTTACTTATTTGAGACAGAGTTTCTCTGTGTAGCCTTGACTGTCCTGGACTTCCTTTTGTAGACCAGGCTGGCCTTGAATTCACAGTGATCCACCTGCCTCCGCCTCCCCAGTGCTGGGATTAAAGGGGTACGTCACCCCACACCTGGCTTTTCTTCTTTTTAATGTTGGGAATCAAACCCAAGACCGTGAGCACACTAAGCCAGTGCTCTAAAGTTGAGCTACACCTCTGGCTCAGGGAGGAACTATTTCTAAAACTGGCTTCTTGAACAATCAAATATCTGGAGGGGCAGTGTTGAGAAGGGCGCTTATTGGCAGCCCCGTCCCTTCTGGAAGCTGTAGGGAAGATGACTACGGGTGCCATTATATAACAGTATAAGTAATAGGAGAGCTTTTCAGAGAAGGCAAGTCAGAAGGGTTTTTTCTCTTTTTTCCAAATATATCGCCTGGCATCCTTTTTGTACCTTACGTTGTTCTCTTTCAACTCTGGCGTCTTCCACACTGTACCAGTGCCTCTGAATCATCCCACCGATTCCCTGGAGCACTACCATCATTTAACCCCCTTTTAGAAGCTTGCGAATTTCATTTAGAGCTTTAGATATATTGGACTTCTTCAGTGATTCAATGATTTCTTTTTCCTTTTTTATAATATTTATTTATTTGTTTATTTATTTATTTATTTATTTATTTATTTATTTATTGGTTTGGTTTTCCAAGATAGGATTGTTCTGTATAACCTTGTCTGTCCTGGACTCACTTTTGTAGACCAGGCTGGCCTTGAACTCATAGAGATCTGCCTACCTCACCCAAGTGCTGGTTTCACCCAGATCCCACCATTGTTTTTCTTTTTTCTTTTTCTTTTCTTTTTCTTTTTCTTTTCTTTTTCGTTTTTTCCTGACACAGGGTTTTTCTGTGTAACAGCTCTGGCTGTCCTAGACTTATTTGTAGACCAGTCTGGCCTTGAACTCACAGAGATTCACCTGCCTCTGCCATCCAGTGCTGGGATTAAAGGCGTGCACCACCATACCCAGCTCACCATTGCTTTTCTTAAAGAAGAAATCCAATAAAAGTTAGATTTGAAGTTTTCATTTCTTGGCTTTGTCTTTCTCCTAATTGTTTCTTTAATTTCTAGTGCTGGAAAATTTTTTCTCCTCCCCATCACTCTCAGGGTGGCTTCCAATATCTTTCCTCTCAAGTTCTTCTGTGTGTGCTCAGGATGAGCTTCAGACTGTGGCTCATGCACATCCTTGCATGCACGTTTCTGCGCATCCTGGGTAAGGAGGCTTGAGGCTTTATCTTCATCTTAATCTCACCTCTGAACACGTAGCCTGCAGTAGCATACCAAACACCCACTCCCTCTCCAAACTGTTCAGTGAAAAACAGTTTAGTTTGTGAGAACCAGGAGGCGGCACATGCTTTCACTGTGAACTGAATTTACTGCCCATTTGGGGAAACTGACTGTGTTTTCTGCCTTCTATTGACAGAACGGCACACGAAACTTCCAGGACTTTGACTGTCAGGTAAGGACTGTACAAGCACCAAAGAGGCTCTGTGCAGGGTCCCTACATTGTCTCCCCCCACCCCCCGCTGGTGGTCTTAGAGAAGTGGATCTTGTATTGCTGTTGTTTGTATTTTGTTTTGTTGGAGCAGGGACTGCACCCCAGGCTGGCCTTGAACTCATGACAGTGCCTCCTGCTTCAGACTCCCAAATTCTAGGATTGCAGGCATGAGCCATCACACCTAGCTAGAAGTGTGCTCATCATAGCTAACTGTGACTCACCAGTGTTCTTTCAGTCACTGGATCAAACTTATTTAAAATGATTCGCTATCATCTTCAGTGTCTTCTAGGAACCTGTCTATTGACTGTGGGTTGCTTGATTGAGCTGTGTCTTTCTGACTAAAATAGCCTCTCCTCAGATGACATCATAGTACTCATTTGTCAAAAGTTGTAAATGGAAGTTTGTCACCAGACTGCAGGTAAAATAGATGATGGGCAGTTTGGAGAAAAGGCATCTTAATACAAAGTGAAGATTTTTCTTGGCTTTATGTTTGAAAATGCAGACTTTATCCTGGCTTAGTATTTTCTTACCATGGCACTTACTGTTCTTCATAATCTACTGTTGCCAATTAGAAAATCAGTGAGATGAGCCAGCAGTTCTCTACCCACGTACTTTATCTGTTACCTAGTCCTGAAAGAAATCTAAGAAAGGAGCACACACAGATATAGGGAACCTTATGAGCCCACGCAGCCTGACTCTCTCATTTGGGATTGGTGCCATGGCTAAGACATGAAGTTGACTCAAAGGAAGGGATCGTGCTCCAAACTGTACTCCTTGTTTCCAGTAGCCAACCATCCTGCATAACTATCAGCAAAGCATTATTTCCAATTTGTACTTTATGTTAAGTACACTCTTTCTAGCATTAACATCAAAGGAAAAACCAGTCTATTCAATCCTTGTATTGATAAATTAAAAAATAATATCTTTTGTAGTGGCAAACCAGTTCTCTCATAATTATTGATCCCCTATAATTGAGTATCTGTTAGACTTGATCTTTGAAATGTATGTTTTAGAGAGACAGCAATATTATAAGTTTTCATTGTTTCTATTTTCTGGGTGAGGACATAGAATGATTGGGACTGAAAAAGCAGCTCTTCCTGAATCTATTACTTTTTTTTCCCTGGGTAAGTCCAGAACTAACATTTAAGGAATCCCCTTGTCCCTCAGGCTGAGGCTATTTGGCAGGTTGGTGGAGGCTTGCTGTGCAAGGGCAGGCTGCTGGCACTGTCCTTGAACCCCCTTCCAGCTGCTTCTGTATCTCTCCAGAGTCAGCCCAGTGTGCTTGGGAGTCACTTACACAGATTTAAAAAATCTTTAGAACTTTTGATACTTGTGACAATGGAGCATTCAAGGTTGAGTTTACTTGTTTCTAATTTAATCTGACTTTAGTTATGGTTTGGTCCTAGCTGAATCAGTTGGAGTTTATTGCTTTTGACATAACTTACCTAGAAGGAGATTATTGAGATAGAGTGTCAGGAGGACTCATGTAAGGCTATCTATTTCTTCTGCTTTACTATGTGTGTGTGGGTGTGGGTGTGTGTGTGGTGTGTGTGTGTGTGGTGTGCACTCCCACCCTGAAGCTGGAGATGGGACCCAGGGCCTTATTCATGCTAGACAAGTACTCTGTTTTCATATGTAAGTATATGTATAGATTTAAGTAAAATTAAATTTAATATTTAAATTTTAAATATTTAAATTTAAAATTAGGCTAGCAAGGGCTAGTAAAATGACCCAGTGGATAAAGCCACGTACGACATAAGCCTGATAAGCTGAGTTCAATCCCTGGAACCTGCATAAGATACATGGGGAGACCAACTCCATAAAGCTGTCCTCTGACCTTCACAATGTATGCTATGGTGTGCATACATGCAAGACACACACAATACTCTAGCAAGGGACCAATGAGATGGTTAAGTGGGTAAAGGCTTATTGCATAAATTTGATAACCTGAGGTCAATCTCCAAAAATCCTTTTTTTTTTTAAAGTCACATGCAGTCAGCAAGATAGCTTAGTAGATAAAGGTACTTTCTGCCAAAGCTGACCACCTGGGTTCAGTTCCCAAAGCCCACAGGATAGCCGGAGAGACCAAACTCTCACAGGTTGGCTTTTTTTAAAAAAAGACATCTTTTTAAAAAAGATTTATTTACTTGGGAAAATAGAAGGATCCACAGGGTCCTTGAAACCTACAAGAAGAACATTATGATGGGCAGATCTGGGCCCAGGGGTCCTGCTCAAACTATGGCACCAGCCAAGGACAATACATGCAGTAAACTTCGAACCCCTACCCAGATGTAGTCAGTGGACAGGACATTCTCCACAGTTGAGTGGAGAGTGGGGTCTGACTTTCACACAAACTCTGGTGCCTCATATTTGACCATGTCCCCTGGATGAGGAGGCCTGGTGGCACTCAGAGGAAGGATAGCAGGCTACCAAGAAGAGACTTGATACCCTTTGAGCATATACAGGGGGAGGAGGTCCCCCTCAGTCACAGACATAGGGGAGGGGAGTAAGGGGGAAATGGAAGGGAGGGAGAAATGGGAGGATACAAGGGATGGGATAACAACTGAGATGTAATATGAATAAATTGATAAAATATATATATATATATATTTTTTTTTTTTTAAATTTTTAATGATGGAAACGAAAAATATACCTAAAAGCGAAGCTTCTGGAAAAACCACTTGTTCTTCCCTGTCTTGTATCGTTCCTCAAACTTGACCTTGGCCTCCCGCCTGGCCTTGCGTTTCAGGGCTGGGTCTCTAAAGACATCCTTGTTGACAACAGTCTTGTCCAACGGGATATCCACAGAGTACCTGGTGGGCATGAGGTGATTGTAGTTATAAACTTTCACAAAGGACTTGATCTTTGACCTCTTGGCGATTTTCTTCTTGCCCATGGCAGCTGTCACTTTTCGGGGATAGCGGTCAATTCCAGCCACCAGGACATGGCTGTAAGGGCGATCTGAGGTGCCATCATCGATGTTCTTCACGATGACGGCTTTGCGTCCGGAGTAGCGCCCAGCCAGGACCAGCACCACTTTCCCGGGTTTCATGAACTTGCCCATTTCGGCAGCAAGCAGCCGGAATCCAGCAGAAAGGCGATAAAATATATTTTTAAAAAAAGATTTATTTGCTTTTATGTATACGAGTACTCTATCTGCATGTACACTGCAGGCCAGAAGAGGGCATCAGATCCCAATATAGATGGTTGTGAGCCACCCTGTGGTTGCTGGGAATTGAACTCAGGACCTCTGGAAGAGCAGCCAGTGCCCTTAACCACTGGCTATCTTCTAACTGCCATGTGCATGCCATGGCATGTCCAGTCCCACCCCCTATAAATAAATATAGTAAAAATTTTAGAAAGAAATCCCAGATGTAATACTATGTATCTATATTCTCATCACTCCTATAGGGAGATAGGAGGTAGAGACAGAGACTCTCCTAGAAGCCCACAGATAGCCTAGGGTATACAGTATGGCAAAACCAAGACAGACCCTGCCTGAGCAAGGTGGAAGGAGAGAATTGTCTATTTAACGTTGTCCTTTGATCTCCACATGTGCACTGTGTAACGCATTCATCCCACAACAACAACAACAAGAATAATCACTGCTACTGTTACTGTTGTTGTTTTAAGTTGGAGCTGCGACATAACACAATTATAGAGCTCTTGCCTGGCATGTGTGAGGCCCTGGATTCAATCCCTAACCCTGAAAATCAACAGCAAAAAATCTGTTTTCTTTCTTTTCTTTGTATTATGAAGTTCTGTGCTATTGTGTTTTTCCTGTCTTTGGAACCTTCATATGACATACTTTCTTTTGGAATGTTTCTGATTGATAAGAAAGCTTAAGCCTTATTTTCACCAATATAAAAATAGTGGGGGTTTTTTCCTTCTAGTACTGCTAAAAATAATTCACCTTGCAAAAAATAAGTAAATAAAAAGTAGCTTACCCAAAAATATTGATACTTTAAATGAAACTTTAATATCTTCTGGCATTGTGAAATAGAACTTTAGTTTAGATCTGATAGGAATAGAATGACGGCAGGTGTTCGTAATGGTCACATGTTTGTCACTAGTTTGGGATATATGGCTTCTCTGTGTTAAAAGAAAAACTAACTAGGGAGGTAGCTAGGTGGTAGTGCTTGCCTAGCATGTGTGAGACCCTAGCTTCAATCCTTAATCTACACACACACACACACACACACACACACACACACACACACACACAAGAAAAGTCATCTGGTAGGGAGACCTAAAGCATAGGAACTGAAATGTGAGAAGTCAGAGATGACCCAGCTTGCTTGAGGCTTCTTTATTTTTATTTTTGTTTTGTTTCATTTTCAAGACAAGATTTCTCTGTGTAACAAGCCCTGGCTGTCCTGGACTCTCTTTGTACACCAGGCTGGCCTTGAACTCACAGTGATCCACTTGTCTCTTGACTCCCAAGTGCTGGGATTACAGGCGTGAGCCACCCCGCCTGGTGAGGCTTGTTAGTTAGTTTGTTTTCTATTACTGTGACAAAGGCCATGACCAAGAGCAACCTGGGGAAGAAAGGGCTTATTTCACTTTACAGCTTATAGCCCATCATCAGGAGAAACCAAGGTAGAAACTCAAGAAAGAAACCTGGAGCCAAGAACTGAAGTAGAGGCCGTGTGGGAGTGCAGCTTACTGGCCTGTCCCCATGGCTTGCTCAACCTGTTTTTTTATACAACCTGTGACCTACCCAGAAGTGTCACCAGCCATAGTGGCAGATCCCTTCCACATCAATCATTAATCAAGAAAATACACTACAGACTTGCCTACAGGCAATCTGATGGAGCCATTTTCTTCATTGAGGTTCCATTTCCTAGCTAATGCTGATGTCAAGTAGACCACAGCACTAACTAGGAGAGCATCCTAGATATCTATGGAGTCATTGGGAAAGAGAGCAGAACAAACGTCAGAGCAGCAGAGTCACCACATGGAGAAACAGTCCACTAGAGCAGCTGTGTCATGTGGTAGCTGGAGCCATAGCCAGGGTTTCCTTTGGGTCTTTGTTTTACCTAAGAAAATCTTCAAAGAATCTGTGATGAAAACCTCAGGATCATTAACCCAATGCACAAGTTATGTCTAAACAGCCATTTTTCTCTTCTGTTTTCTTTGCTGGTCAACTGTAGATCGTACCACTCTTTTACAGCAATGAAAATGTAATTAAATGTGTACTATTCTCTTGATTCTTGTCACAAGTGGTATCGTGGCTGTTCAGCTCCTCTGAGGCCAACACAAGCTGTTATGTAGATGTAGAGTACTGACGGAAGGGCTGATTCAAGGTGGTGTGCTTAGAGCTGATGAGGAGGGAGAAAAGCATTTATTGTGTAATGATAGTGACAAGCCCCTCACTGTCCCTTCATCTTTGATGCTTCTTGATTCTTCTCTCCAGTGTGACTGCTTAGAAACTTGGAGCTAGAGCTTAGACAAATGCTGTAGCTTCTCTGTACCTATACTATGTTACCATACAGAAAGTAGCACCCTTTCCATTATAATCAATAGCAACTTAAGAAAATTCAGACAGCCAGATATTGGTGATCCGTCCCTTTAATCCCAGCAAGCAATAAATATTAGTGGGTAGTAAGAAGCTCTTGTCTGGCAGCTATATCATTTCCCTAGAAGAAGCTGATAATGAATGGTATAGAATAATCCAGGCGTGGCCAAGGATTGAATAATTTCACATTGCCTGTTTAATTGCAGTCACTCTGTAGAGGATTCATTTGAGGACCAAATATTATCACTACCGTGCAAATCAGTGTATGTGACCACTTCAAAAGTCTTCAAATAGCTTTAAGCCTCTGCAGATCAGGTCACTTGATGAATGGCTTGTTACTAAATAAGAATTAAGTTGGTGATGAGAGCAGGGATCTTACAGAAAAAAAATCAAAATAAGAAAAAAAAATTTAATGGCCACATATATGTGTAGTAGACAGAGTTCTGGGGTGTTGTGTGGGGTTGAATATTTGCTTTTTCTCTCCTCACTGTCAGCTAAAGTTGTGGAAAAAAGATACTGGAGCTGGTTCTGAAGGAGGAGACGACTTTTAGGTTGACATATTGCAGAAGAATTTCTCACATGAAAAACGTGACTTCTGGGAAGGCTAGAAGTTGTGGGTGGCTGCGAAGCAAAAATTAGATGGCCTGAAAGTGTTGTGTGAACTAGAGTAAAAAGCATGAGAGGCAAGAGGGGAGAAAGTTAAGGCCAGAATCAGGAAAAAATGTGTCAATATAACTTTAAACAGGGAACCTGATAAGGCAGAGGCTAAATAATTGGCAGGTATTTTAGTTTGGTTTGGTTTGGTTTGGTTTGGCTTGCGGGTGGCGGGGGGATCGTGCTGCTGGTGGTGGTGATGTTTGTTTGAGACAGTTTCTTTGTGTAGCCTTGGCTTTCCTGGAATTCACCCCATAGACTAGGCTGGCCTCGAACTCTCAGAGAGGTACCTGCCCTCTGCCTCCTAAGTGCTGGGATTAAAGGCATACGCCACCATCACCAATGCCAGTTGGGTTTTTTGCTATGAGATTACACAAGTGAGCCTTATCTCTTTGTACAGTAGTTAGATAGTGAATAGAGCATTATATCAAAAAGCCCTATGTGGACCTGAGTTCCATACATATCACGGGGGGGGGGGGGGAATTGCGGGGGAGAAATGCATTTCTACATAACAACAGAAGACTCTAACCTGGTAATTAGAAACAATAACATTTCATATTAGCAATAATGTCGCTAGAATGGAGCAGAAACAGTGCCAGCATGAAGTGATCATATTTTAACTGGTAGCAGAAGTAAAGGACCAGTGACACTGTGACAACTCCTTTAGCTAGAAGCAGACGACATGAGGAGACCAAAGTTGGTGATTATCCAGCCGGTTGCACCCTAGCTCAGATTGTTAACAGGCTCTCTGACCAAGGTGCCATCTTTGGCTGATAGGGCGGTGATCAGGATAGATAGAGATGCCAGTGACCTCTGTGAGCGTCGGCTGTTTCATAACCCCAGCGTAGCGGGATGTGTTTATAAAGTATACAGCCTCAGAGATAGACCCCAGAGCCTGTGAGAAGCCACCTGGAGCTCCGCCTTCTGAGCACAGGCTGCCATTGTGGGTCACATTCTAGAATGCTGGGGTGGCAGTCCCTAGGGAAAGAGCCAGTAAGACAGATGAGGGTTGGTGATGGCGGCTCACGCCCTGTAGTGGTCTGACGTAGAATCAGCTCCGCAGCCGGGGTCTCTGCACCTCTTCCCCTGACTTACAATGGAGATATATTCACAAATCCCCACAGAGGTTAGTGCCTGCCTTCAAGCTGTTGCTCTCAGACCATGTACGTTCACATAGTTTCAAAAGGAAAAGGACCTCTAAGACAGTAACAGCAGAAAGCAACAGACCATAATAGTACAACAAATAGATAAGACTTTTGGCCCTTTGATGCTTTGGCTGTTAGTAATTTGAAGGTACATTATGGAAAGGTGGGGACTAAGCTCTCCCTGGAGAGGGCCCAATTTTGACTCTGGATTTCATGTACATTGTGAGTGATGACAAAGCAGTTACTTTGCCCTGCTCCCCTACCTACTTTAAGGTGTGTGTGTGTGTGTGTGTGTGTTTTAAAAACTCCCTCTTCAACAGCTCCATTTTTTAAAAGATTTATTTATTTATTTGTTTGTTTATTACTTATATAGTATTCTGTCTGCATGCAGGCCAGAAGAGGGCACCAGATCACATTATAGATGGGTGTGAGGCACCATGTGGTTGCTGGGAATTGAACTCAGGACCTTTGGAAGAACAGTCAGTGCTCTTAACCTTTGAGCTATCTCTCCAAGAGCCCCCCCCCTTTTTTTTTTAATTCCGTTTTTTTGAGACAGGGTATTTCTGTGTAAAAAAGCCCTACCTGCCCTGAACTCAATTTGTAGACCAGGCTGGCCTCAAACTCACAGAAGTCTGCCTGCCTCTGCCTCCTGAGTGCTGGGATTACAGGCAAGAGCTCCATTTGTATCATTGTTCTGATCTTCCTTTTTCACCTCATTGTCCATCCCTCATACACATACTACTGCTGCCTGTCTGGCTAGGGATTGGAAAACTCCTGTTTTAAGAGCACATTGTAAATGAGTGTTTTCCTGGGTGTCATCCAGTGGCTCATCTGAGGCCCAGGTGGACTGTTTCAGCAAGACTTTATTAAAGCTTCGGGTGAGACAGAAGGAAAGGCCTACTAGGTGGTCATAGTGACAGACATTATTTCAAACTGTGATGTCAAGCAAATAAGAGGATGTATTCCTCTCTTCTATCATTCCTTCCTATGGTTTTTCTTAATAAACATAATATAGAGATGAGATACTGGTCCCCCTGAGCTCTCATTCAGACTCCATTCCCTTCCTCAAGGAAGCAAAGTCTAGGGTTGGCATACAGTGCTTCTCTTCCAATACCGTGCTTGTTAAATATCATAAACACACAAATTGTGGAGTGCTATGAAATGTTTGTATGAATGATTTATAGCACATACAGTCTTCTGTATCCTGTTCTTACTAGAAACTGTATTTTAAAGAATTTCTTTTTTTTTTAATTTTTATTTTATTTTTAATTTATGTGCATTGGTATGAGGGTGTCAGATCTTAGAGTTACAGACAATTGCGAGCTGCCATGTGGGTACTGGGAATTGAACCCAGGTCCTTTGAAAGAGCAGGCAGTGCTCTTAACCACTGAGCCATCTCTCCAGCCCCAAGAATTTCTTGAAGTTAATGCTTATACTGCTAGTTTACTCATTTTTCACTTCATTATATAAATAAATTATAATTCATTTTAAAATCTCTTATGGGGGTTGGTTTTTAAAAATTAAACATGATTGATCATTTTTGTGTATATAATCATGTTTGAGAATTATTTAGAAATATTATAAATGAGGATTGTGACCAAGGACACATAATAAGATACTCTTTCTTTCTTTTTTTAAAGATGTATTTATTATGTGTACAGAAGAGAGCACCAGTTCACTCTATAGATGGTTGTGAGGCACCATGTGGTTGCTGGGAATTGAACTCAGGACCTCTGGAAGAACAGTGCTCTTAACTGCTGAACCATCTTTCCAGCGTCCTTCTATCTTTCTTTCTTTCTTTCTTTCTTTCTTTTCTTTCTTTGTTTCTTTGTTTCTTTCTTTTTAAGATTTATTTATATGAATGTTCTGTCTGCATGTACAGTTGAAAGTTAGTTGAGGGCATCAGACCCTATTACAGGTGGTTGCTGGGAGTTGAACTCAAGACCTCTGGAAGAGCAGACAGTGCTCTTAACCACTGAGCCATCTCTCTAGCTCCTAAGATACTCTTAAAGCACACACACACACACACACACACACACACACACACACACACACACACTCACACACACACACACACTCACACACACACACTCACACACACACACACTCACACACACAGATCCTCTCAGTAAGTCTGGCATGGCTATAAATGCAGATGTAATAACAGGGATTTATTTCTTTATATTCTTTCTATCCAAACCACACGCTTCATTTTATAACCAGCTCACAATACCCAAGTCTAGTCTTCATTTCTTCCTTCCTTTATTTAGGCCATTTGGTGGATTACTGCAAGCCAAATCAGTAACCAGGGCTATCACTAAAGATCTCTCTACTCTGGCCTGGAGACTAGGATTTGAGAAATACTGATGCCCTATTAGGCATAAATTGTCTTTTCCACATGAGCGAAACCAAATCTATAATGAGGTTCACTATTAAATAGAAAATTATACTTGAAACCCGTTGCATTTGTTGACATTCCCATTGGCACAGTTAGTCCTTTCCTATCCATGTGAAGCTTTCTGAGACAGATGGAGACTTCAGCAGAACTTTCACAAGGCTAGGTGCTATATATATATATATAAAAGAAATGTAAAAGTTAAAAAAAATGTAAAAGTTGGAATGGACGAGAATAAACCTCAGCACTCTGCCCCCCCCACCCCCCCGTCCCCCCCATCCCCCATCCATCGCTCTCCATGCAGCAGGCTTTCCCCAGCACTACCCATTGCAAACCTCGCTGCCTTTACTCAGTTCCCTGAGAGGAGCTCTACTCTGACTGTTTCTCAGCTTAATTTTGCTTTGGTTCGTGTCCTATGGGACACAGAGGACAAACTGCCCAGCACACTTTAACCCGTGAGCGGCCCAGGATGTCTCGGGGTCTAAGAGCACCCATGGTGAGGACCAAGAGTTACAGTGGTGGCCTGCTTGGTGCAAAGCTCCCGAGGTCATTCCTGTTTCAGGAGAAGCACTGAGTCACAGACGTGATCTCTCAGTCTCCAACACAGTTCCTAGGGAAGGACGCCTCATGTCACATGACCAGAGGCCTTCCTGCCTCTCGGAAGCCATGGCCCAAAGGTTTCATTCTACAAACATGGCAGCCAAGTGCCACTCCTGTAAGACACATGCAAGAAAGGAGAGACTCTGGGCAGATGCACCTTTCCATGTCTACCATAATTATCTGCAAGCGGACATGTGTTTAAGATCTTTGAAGCCTCTAGCTTTTTACCTAGGAACATTTTTGCACCTTCTGTTCTTTTAGTGCTCTTTCTCTAAATATTTCCTGCTTCTTTATTGCTTATCTCCTCCTCATACCCAATTACAAATGTATTACTAACAAATCCTTGCTTTCCTAGCCTCCTAAAACTGAGCTGTGAGGACAAGGGGTCTTTTCCTATGGACTATTCATTTATTATCTATTTGATTAGTAAGGGTGGAAAGTTCAAATCGTGTATATGTAGCACTGCATCTTTCCAGCAGACTTACAGTTCATTGAGCCTTTCTGAAATTTTACATTATCTTATTACAGGAACATGACATTGAAACACCCCATGGTATGGTCCACGTCACCATAAGAGGTTTACCAAAAGGAAACCGACCTGTTATCCTGACATACCATGACATTGGGCTCAACCGTATGTATTTGATTTACAGATTTTTATCATCATGTGTAATTTTTAAAGGAAACAATATTTATTTTTCTTTTCGTTGTTGTTATCTTGAGGCAGGGTTTTTCTGAGTAGCCTTGGCTATCCTGGACTCACTTTGTATACCAGTCTGGCCTGTAGCTCCTCACAGAGATCTGCCTACCTCTGCCTCCCTGAGCCATGGGATTGCAGGCATGTGCCACCACACCTGGCTGAATATTTAGCATTTTAAAAGAACTTTATGTGTATGAATGCTTTTACTGCATGTATGTATATGCACTACTTGCGTGCTTGGTGCCTGTCGATATGAGAAAGGGACACAAGACCCCCTGGAACTGCAGTTATGGATGCCTGTGAGCCACCATGTGGGTGCTAGGAACCAAACCGTGGTCTTCAGTTAGTGCTCTTAACCACTGAGCCATCTCTCTCCACCCCCAAACAATGGTGTTTTAGTGGAGCAGAGACGTCTTAACACTCCATCGTTACTGTTATATGCAGGCTTAATGTTCTTAGGTAGTACACGGAGCAGTGTGTTTGGGGAATTTTAGAACTATTTTTTGCCTTTCTGTTATGTCTGCTTAAGGATAAAAGACGAATCTGTCAGCTATTAAGAAAGTAGAGCCAAAGTCCAGATTTGGTGGTGGTGGTACCGCGTGGGGATTGAGTGCACGGCTGCACTCATGCGGCATAAGCACTCTACCACTGACCTACATCCTCAGCTGTGATGGTTGTTGTTGTTGTTTTGTTTTTATTTATATGTTTGAGGTTAGTATATTTTGTCAAGAGACACTCACTGAATTATTGTTTCATTTCTATAGCCTGTCACCACTTTTTTTAAGGAGGTGCTCCATCATTGTACAGTTTAAGTATCCCTATTATCCGAATTCAAATGCACTAATACTGCAAAATCTGAGGTGGTTTTAGTGCTGCTATGATGTGACAAGTAGAAATGTCCATGCCTGACGTCACATAAGTCACACATACCACAGAGGTGCACTAAAAATAGTGCATACAATAATCACGAGGCGATCTATATTAGGTGTATGTGAGATACAAATGAATTTCATATTCAAATTTGGCATCCAACTAGAAGATTTCTCATCCTTCATATGCAGATTTGCCAAAGTGAAAAAATAAAAATAAAAAGCACTGCAGAAAAGCTGCACTAAACATGTGGTATGGGATTAGCGTCTAAGCAGGGATAGTGTGATGCCAGTCCTCGGAACAGCCTCTCAAGTTTAGGTCCTCACTACATGCACGGACTCTTCAGACGTGTGTCCTCTGTGCTGCTCTGGCTTTCAGAGTGTTGAGAGCCCAGTGAGCCTAAGCATGAGAAGTGAGGAAGGCC
>OU015742.1:77912766-77932183 GCA_907169655.1 Acomys percivali
TGGGGCCCAGACAGACCCAAAGGGAATGGAAAAGGCAGGCCAAGCCACCAGAGGGGACACAAGAAAAGGCCCAGAATACTTGAGTGGAACAAGGCCACTGCCTAGAAAGGATGGGATACAGATAAAAAAATCACCTCCACCTTGCCCGCAGTC
This sequence comes from Acomys percivali, assembly GCA_907169655.1. Lineage (NCBI taxonomy): Eukaryota > Metazoa > Chordata > Mammalia > Rodentia > Muridae > Acomys > Acomys percivali. The sequence goes on from OU015742.1 coordinate 77,912,920, forward strand.
TCAGCTTGGATTTCCTGTCAGTACAACAGAGTGATGCCTTGCAAGGCCCTGAGAGAGTGGCTATTGAGACCGCTTCTTTTCGTGGTGTCTTTTTCTTGGCCCTGATGGATCAGGTCACACCCCTGTGACAGCCAAGTAGCTGGGTCCGAGCTGGCATCCTAGGCTCTGTCCACACAGCAGCACCCTTTTCAGGTTTCTCTCAGGCGTGTGCTTCTGAGACTCCACTGAGGAATGATGGGAAGTTTGCCCAGCAGAGGGAAGAGCCTGCCCAGCCCAAGCTCCAACTCCAGTTCATCTGGCCCAGGCCAGGGACCTGTGTCCACACAAGCAGGTAGGTCGTGTCTGTGGGGCCACCAGGCCCTTTCCAGGACCTCACTGCCTCTGGGTCCCAGGCTGACAACCCCAACACAACCCTCAGCTTCAACGAAAGCCCTATGTGTACCTTTCCCAGTGAGCCAGACAGGCTCCCAGCATCTGTCGAGTCTGCAGTAGAGGTAAGAACATTATTTGGTTTTTTTGTTTGTTTTTTGTTTTGTTTTTTTGAGATAACGTTTCTCTGTGCAGCCTTGGCTCTCCTGGACTCGCTTTGTAGACCAGGCTGGCCTCGAACTCACAGCGATCCACCTGCCTCTGCCTCCCGAGTGCTGGGATTAAAGGCATGCACCACCATGCCCGGGGAGATAAGAACATTAAATGTGAGGCACTGGGAGTGGAACTCAGTGTTTGATGGATACTTGATGGGTAGCACACGGGAGCCTGTGGGTCCACCTGAGCACAAGTTCAAAACTGTGCTTAAAGTTGGGCATCAGGCTACAGCAGCAATACAAGCCTACGCTTCCTTGACTTAGAAGGCACGGAGAACAGTGGGCTTATGTCTAGCCTGCATTACACGCTGGAAGAGCCTTTCTTTAATTTTATAACGGGGTGGGATTGTCTTGTTTGAAAACTGTCTCCACGAAAATAGCCAGGCAGGTTTGACCAGACACCATCGAAATGTGTGTGGAGCCATGGTGGTCCAGAGAATTAACCACCACAGATATCGAGATTATCCAAACCCATCGGCACTGTTAGGAGGGTCATGAGGAGTAGTAACTAACTACACCAGAGCCAAGACGTCTGGCAGAAACTGTTGGTCCTCAACCCCCAGACCCCTCAAAGTGATGGGTTTCTTTTCCTGTTCTCCACCCAAGTCTCTTATCTCCCTAGTACCAGGCTCTGCGGGGCCAGGACACCCTGAGCGCCTTTGGAGCCCTTGGAGCCCCTTTATCTGCAGTGAGAGACTTGCAGACCAAGCCACTCACAACCCTCTTTTCACTGAGCCAGGGGCAGGGGGCAGGCTGCCACATCATCCTGGTGCTTCTGAGGGTGGGGAGCACCCCTGGCAGCTGTGCCTGCAGGGGGTCTTTTTTCCTTTCCACCCGGTCTCAAGGAAAGGAGGGCATCTCTCAGTGGCGCTGCCTTGTCTCAAGAGGAATATGAGTTTTGACTAGCTCGGTCTAGAAGCCATTTGTGCCCCAGGCCTGCCTCCATCTTAAACTTACTGAGGCTCTGCCGGGTGCCAAGAGAGCACAGTGGACAAGCTAGACCCAGTCTCACTGAGTGACGGTTGTGTTAGGTTTGGTGGCAGTGTGGCAGGGATGAGAGTGTGTGGAGGGGCAGGTCAGAACAGCCTTATTGAAGAAGACAAATGCGAAGTTGGTCCACTGGGCCAGTGCGAGGCTCATCTGCTAGGCATGCAAGGCTACAGGTTTTAGGAGTGCAAGAATCCTTACCAGGCTTCATTGGAGACCCTGGGGTCTGAGAAGCTTCCTGCTGTGTGGTTTCTGCTAACCTTTTAAGAGGGAAAATGTGGGAGCGAGTTCTTTCCCACCTGCAGCAGAGAGTCCTCCACCCCACCTACCTCCTGGATCCTTGTCTGTCTGTCTGCTCTCCCTCCCCCACTCCTGGGTCTCAGCTTCCTCTTGAGAGAGCATCCCAGAGTCCTGTGGGATCTTGGTACTTTGGGAGCTCCTTGTAGACAAAGAACCCTTTCTGTTGACCTTGCCTGCTTTTCCTGGCATCCTGTATCCATGTGCTAGCAAGTCTTGCCTTTGGGGGATCCTTACTGAGAAAGGAGAAGAGGAAGGAGAGGAGAGGCGGTGAGGTAGCTTGTAACGGACACTTGCTGGCCCTTCCGCCTTAGGGAAGGGGATTGCTAGACTGGGTGGGCGGGCTGGCCGCTGCTTGCTCCCTGATGGCCAGGCCAGCCTCCAGATTCGACTTCGTGTCCACTAAGTGACTGGTGACTTAGCTTCACTCTGGTTCCACGACCCATGCCAATCCCTCCTCCATTGGAACCCTCACCTCCCAGGAAGCTGGGGCCCTTCCAGCTCCTCATGCCCCCTCCTCCCCAACCTGGGCCTGTGAACAGGGTCCTGTGGAATTGGAATTGGAATGTTGTGCCCTTCTCCTTGCTGAGACCTGCATCGGGGTCTTGAGACCTTTCTGCAAAGTGGAGATAACCAGACACACCAGCAGTGTCAGGGCCCAGTAAGAAGTAAAATTATGGAGGAAGCTCCCAGTAAGGCCTGATGTGCAGGGTACAGTCAGGGTTAGCAGGACTCTTAGCCACATGCTCCCGTGGGGCACTTGCCCTGTCAGGTCTGCAATAGCAGCTTCTGGTGGCACTTCTGAGGGATGGCCTTCACTCCCTGCCCCGGACATAGGCCGTTGGGAATCCAGCCTGCGTCTGTGCACAGTGCTCTAGAGTTACCCTCTACTTGCAGCCTGTTTTCTGTCTCCTGGCAGCACATGGCAGTGCTGGTGCTCATAGACCTCAGGCCTGGGGCCCCAGGCCGAGCTGTTAGCCTTCCTGAGCTTCTCCCCCTGCCCTCAGAGTTGCTGTGTGGTCCCACCACTAGGCTTCAGAGGCCCACCTCAGATCCATGTTGATAAGGGTTTCGAGCGGCAGTGGGTTTTTTGTTTTGCTTTGCCAGGGTGCTAGGGATAGGACCCAAGCTATGTACATTCGAGGCAAGTGTTGTTCTATTACACAGCATCCCTTGGCCCTGGGCATCCCCAGCTATAGATTTCCTTTATCAAACTCTGCCTAAGACATCCAGGGAGAGGGCTGGAGAGATGCTCAGTGGTTAAGAGCACTGCCTGCTCTTCCAAAGGACCAGGGTTCAATCCCCAGCAACCACATGGCAGCTCACAACTGTCTGTAACTCCAAGATCTGACACCCTAACACCAACGCACATACATTAAAAAATTAAATATTAAAAAAAAAAAAATCCAGGGAGGCATGCCAGGATCCTGGTCCTCAAGCCACATAACCCTTCATGGGAACCCTCCAGAGCTATCTGGGCTCTCCCAAGCCCTGTAGAGCCTGCCGGAAGGATTTTAGACTCTGGGGCTGCCCTGCTGTGCGTGCCTCTGGTGGGGCGGGTAAATGAGGGGAGCCAGGCCAAGGCAGGGATCAACCAGACCTCACATCTTGAGAAAAGACTGACCTAGTGGGTGTGTCTATCCCTCTATCTAGAGAGAAACAAAGTCGCAGCTGTGGCCCTGGGCAGTTTCCCAGCAGGTGAGCAGGCCGGACTATCTCTGAGACTTGGGGAGCCACTGAGCATCCTCTCTGAGTAAGTCTCCAACACCGGGCCCCTGAGGTCAGGGGGAGGAGGGGCCCTTCCACTACCGGCAGGGAGGCACAGGGCCACTCTTGGAGGGCTCCCATGTGACCACGTCCTGGGTGGTTTTCTGGCAGCCTGACACACCCGCAGGGGAAAAGGCAGTGAAGTCAGGCCTTGGAACAGGCCCACCTGCCAGGCCCTCACCTAAGGAGGAGCCTGGTGTAGGGAATTCTGGGAAATGACTAGAACAGGTACTGTAAGTCTGGAGAGGGTTCTTGCCAACTCCAAATGAAGCTGGTGCCCACTGTGATCTCTACACAGGGATGGAGACTGGTGGACAGTCCTGTCGGAAGTGTCTGGCCGAGAGTACCACATCCCCAGTGTCCACGTGGCTAAAGTCTCCCATGGGTGAGTACCTGGCCCAGGCCTACATTGGAGACCTTCCTACACTCTTCCCACAGTGTTCACTTTACACAGAGCCACAAGCTGAACAGAGCCTGGGCCCTGCCTTCCGAAGGAGCAGACAAGTGTCATGTCTTGTTCAGCTTGGCCCATGAGACCCAGGAGCAGAGAAGGCCCCATAGAGGAGGTGTTGTGGTGTGAGGCTTTGGGCCAGGATTAAGTGTAGAGGCCACTGAAGGGGACACAGAGGCCACAGGCAGTCTCTAAGGACATCCTAAAGTGGATCACAAAGGTGAGTGGCTTCACAGTGGAGGCGTGGGCGGTGTTAGGACTGAGGCTGGTTGCAGCCTCTGCTGTCAGCTTTGCTGCACCCAGGACACAGGGAACCAAGTCTCTAGGCAAATAACAACTGGGGCTGCCTTCATACAGCTGCTCCCCAAAGTCTCTGGAACAGGCCCCCCGAGAGCAAAGCCAGAGGGGACCTCTGAACTGCTGAGACATGCTCTGCATGGGACAGAGAGTATCTAGGCCCAGAGGGCAGGGGAGGGAAGATCTCAAAGTCATACAGAGAGCGGTGTGGAAGGAGTCTCTTTAAAAAAAAAAAAAAAAAAATAGAGGGGCCTGGAGCGATGGCTCAGAGGTTAAGAGCGCCACCTGCTCTTCCAGAGGTCTGGAGTTCAATTCCCAGCAACCACATGGTGGCTCACAGCCATCTATAATGTGATCTGATGCCCTCTTCTGCCTTGCCAATGTTCATGCAGACAGAACACTATATATATAATAATAAATAAATCTTTTTTAAAAAAGATTTATTTATTATTTATATAGTATTCTGCCTACATGCATGCCTGCACACCAGAAGAGGGCACTAGATCTCTAGATGGTTATGAGCCACCATGTGGTTGCTGGAAATTGAACTCAGGACCTTTGGAAAAGCAGGCCGTGCTCTTAACCTCTGAGCCATCGCTCCAGGCCCAGGAAAGAGTTTCTTAAAACCCACAAGCCTACCCTGTCTGCTCCTCCAGGTGGCTGTATGAGGGCCTGAGCCGGGAGAAAGCTGAGGAACTACTCTTGTTGCCTGGGAACCCAGGAGGGGCCTTCCTCATCAGAGAGAGCCAAACCAGGAGAGGTGGGTAAGCTGAGCACCCCACCCCCACCCCAACTCTCCAGAGCAGGCCCAGGACAGGAGACCAAGGAGGTCAGACGGTTGCCATTCCAGTCAGCAGAGGTTGCTTGAGTCGAGCCAGGAAAAGCCCTGAGGTGGAGCCAGGCTGTGAGGGCAAAGGAAAGACAGTTTCCCTGGAGCAGTCAAGGGGAGACTTCATGGAGTGGGTTCCTAGGCTTGGAGCTGAGCCCTATTGCTTCCATGAGGACCCTGTGACAATAGAGCAAAGTGGGTATGACTCCACAGACCAGAATCCGAGCTTAGTCTACATATTTTGGCACCGCGGATTTCCTCTGATGGGTGGTGGTGAGCCCTCTGTCCCAAGACAGCACATGATATGAGCCCTTGGCAGACGTTCATCACGAGCCGCAGGGCAGTAGTGCGGAGTTTGCTAGGGATGGCCTAAGGGAGGAGACACCCGGGAGTGCAGGTCGACCTCCTGTGTGTGCCCTAACTGAACTTACTGAGCTGGGCTGCAGGGGCCTTGTGCTCGGCCTCCGCTCTGCGCACACTTCCCCCAGGGGCTTTCTGGAGTATCTTTTTCCAGCCTCTCCTGCTCATTTCCAAGAACTATCAACTCCTGCACTCTCACACACACCCATTGGCTGGCTGCAGGTGGTGGTGGGGCAGCTGGCCCCAGTGCGGCAGCCACAAACAGGAAGCCTCCGTGGTGGTGGTGGTGGGGACCGGGACTGGAGCCCTGCATACCTACCAACTGTGAGCTAGAAGAACCACAGGAAGTGCTCAGCCACCCACCCCACCCTAGCCCTGGCCTGGTGCAGCCCGAAGGGTCTAGGGACCACCCCTTGTGGCGTGTCCATCCTGCCCTCTTGATTAAGAAGGAGCATATTCACTTGGGAGGCAGAGGCAGGCGGATTGCTGTGAGTTCGAGGCCAGTCTGGTCTACAAAGTGAGTCCAGGACAGCCAAGGATACACAGAGAAACCCTGTCTCAGAAAACCAAAAAAAAAAAAAAAAAAAAAAAAAAAAAGGAGCATATTCAAGGGGAATTTGTGCAGTGGTAAAAGAGAAGCCAAGAGAGAGTCCCTAAAGATCTTCAAGGACCTGGGAGGATCCACAGTCAGGCCGGGACCAAGTGGGGGTCGATCATAAGGCAATTCCCATGAGAAACAGAAGACCCTGAGTTACAGCATGGTGGCGTATGCTCTAACCCAGTACTCGGGAGGCAGAGCCCAGGGGATCAAGAGTTCAAAGTCGCTTCCAGCTACATAGAGACTTCAAGGCATACTTACTGTTCTGCAGGAGACCCAGTCTCAACAGAGAAAGCTGGGAGTACTGGTAATTCCTGCCCTCAGGAGAGGCAGGAGGATCCCCAGGAATTCAAGACCAACCTGGGCCAGTAGTGAGTTCCAGGCTTAGCTGGAGGTACAGAATAAGGCCCTCAACTATAAAATAAAGTAATGAAAGGCAGAGGGGGCTGGGAGATGCCACAGTCCAGAAAGTGTTTGCTTTGCGTGTGGACCTGACTTCAAGCCCCAGCACCCATGTAAAAAGGCATGACACGTGGCATATGCTTGTAATCTTAGCACTGGGGAGGCAGGACCAGAGGATGCATGGGGTTCGCTAGCTTGCACAAAAACTTCCCGGGATAACCTTTTAGAATGGTTGTCTCCCAGGCACTGACTGCAACCTTTCCTCAGGGCTTCCTTTCCACAGCATGGCTCAGGCTAGAGGACATACCTACCTAGCTCAGGCAAAGAGATCACTTTAGTTTATCCCTTATAGACCTGGGGAGGGGGTCTCTATCCAGGGATGTAACAGAGTTGCCAGCAGGACCGCTGCATGCACAGCGGGCTGACTGAGGCTGAGGCTGGAGCTGAGCACGCTCCCCTCGCACTGCTGGGCTGGGGAGCTAGCGCACCTGGAGAACCAGCTCTTAGCCGTCCATTGGAATCACATGGGAGACGCTGATACCTTGGACGCCTCCACTCCAAGCTTGAGCTGGTCAGGGATGGTATGTCGTGGGATCTGGAATCTGAAAAAGTGCTCTTAGGTGATGCATCACACCGGACAAGGCATGTTTGCAGTAAGTAGAGCAAGAAGCCCCAGTTTGTGCTGGAGTGAGGAGTGTTGAGGGCTCGGACCTGATTCAGACATTTTAAATTAGGTATGTCCAAGATGGCTGTGTGAATGTTTGTTCTGTGGGTTGTGGGCCAAAAAATTAAACTGACACTAAGTTCTAAGGTCCTGAGTGACGTCACAGGGTTTCTCTGTGTATTCTTGGCCCTTTGTAAACCAAGTTGGCCGTGAACTCACCGAGATCCACCTGCCTCTGCCTCCAGAGTGCTGGGATGAAAGGTGTTCGCCACGATGCCTGGTGGCTCTCAGGAGTCATTGGGAGGCTTTGGACCGTCTGACAGGGGCAGCTCTTGCCATCACAGACCCACTGGGGACAGAGGCCCGAAATCTACCTCCCTCTCTGGGTGGTTCTCTGTTCTCTCTGTGACAGAGGAGTGACAGAGGAGAAGCCAGGAGGATGTACTAGGGAAGCCAGGCCGAATACAGATCAGTGGTGAGAGAAAGACCTTTACTTACATCCTGTGCATTTTGTCACATACGTCATGGTAACCGCTGACTGGCCAACACCAGGATCAGCTCTTCTATTCTCTTTCTGCGGTAGTCTTTACTTTGAGGCAGCATCTCACTAATTTGTTCAGGCTATTGTTGAATTCATTCTGCAGCTCAGCCAGGCCCTTGTGATCCTCCTGCCTCCACCTGAGTAGCTAGTGTCACAGGGTTCAGCCTGGACCCGAGGCCAGTGCAGCTCTGAGGCTGGGATCCCAGAGGAGTGGAACTATGTGTTTAACCAAGGAGGAAAGCCTGCAGGCCTGAGCTCTCAAGAGAATCCTACCTGCCACCCCAACCCTCTCCCCCCCCCCCCCCATCACCTCAGAGTCCCTCTAGCTTACCTGGTCATGATCTCGGCCTGGGGAGAGCCAGGCTTGAGTTGGCCCCAGAGTACTGCTTTATGAAGGAGTCCTAACCCTGCACAGGCCACAGAACTGCTCCAGAGAGCTGTGCTGGGATTAAGGACGGTTTCCAACAAGCATCCTTCCTCCACTCTCTGTTGCCCCCTTTGTGTTGGATGCAGTAAGGGAGGTCAATGGGAAAGAAGTGGCTCCTCCATCCAGGGGCTGAGCTCTGGCCTCATGGCCATGACTCATGGGCAGTTGTTCAGTGTTTTCTACAAGAAGTGCAAGGGCAGTGAGTCTTTAGGCAGCTCACTGTAACCTCAGCCCTGGGAGGGAGAGGTGTAGAGATCACAGTTGAAGGCCAGCTTCAGCTATGCAATGAGCCGCTGTCAATAACCAAGCACTAGGACACTCAAATCCAAGGTATAAAACAAAAAGCAGGATCCCAGCCACAGCCTCAGTGGCAGAGTGGACAGTGAGCAAATGAGTAAGGAAGTGACCATCTCCTTAAGAGCCACAGGAAAGCGGAAAGCAGAGTTGAAGGTGTGTCTGTGGGGTCAGTGTGCATGTGCCTTGAGGAAAGACCTCTCAGCCTAGAGCCAGTGGTCCAAGGAGAGGGCAGATTCTGGAAAGCCTTTCAAAAGTGAGGACTTTGATTATAAATTGAAAGGGAGGCCAGGCAGTGGTGGCACATGCCTTTAACCCCACACCTGGAGGCAGAGGCAGGTGGATCTCTGAGTTCGAGGCCAGCCTGGTCTACAGAGTTCCAGGACAGTCAGGACTATACAGAGAAATTGTGTCTCAAACAAACATGTAATAAATGTGACAGGAAGGGAGTGACCTTCTGCTGTAGGTGACAAGTTGGAAGTGGGAAACCACATGGGAAGCAGTCACTCACTCTGTCTGGTTGAGATGTGGCCTGATTCCAGGTGTTCTCTAAACATAGCCAGTAAGGATTTCTGACAGGTTAACTTTGTTGTAGAAAATATAAAAAAATATCTTATGTTTGTTATAAGATTAGCCTATAAATATTATGGCGGTATTAACTAGCTGGCTATCACAGATAATAAAGGCACAGACACCCGCTGTATTAAGAATAGCCTCCTTTTACCCGGGACTGGGCAGGTATTAACCCTTTAAACTATCCTTATCACGTTCCAGCCTCCACCCCGGGCCCTCTGCTTCAGTCATCCTAGCTGGGCTACTCCCCCTCACCATGCCCAAGTACTTATGTTGTCCATCTGGGCTGCTCCCTCCACCAAGCTGATCTGGCCAAGAGCTCCTCTCCATGATAGGCATCACGGCAGCCCTGCTTCCTCCTCCTTCCCTGTACCTCTCTCTTACCCAAGAGCCTTCTCTGCTGTAAGCCTGAGAACTTTGGCCAGACCTCCTCGCTCTGCCCTGGCCAGGTGTGCAGGCATTTATCGGCCAATCAGGAATAATTTGAAGGCAAGGATTACAAACATCATTTTGGGGTGAGTGTCTGTTCATTAAAGACAGCAAGGAGACCTGGTGCAGGGGGGGTGGGGGTAAATTAGCAATCAAATACAAAACACCAGACCAGATTGTCATATACTTTTGTATGGCTGTGGCAAAATAATAGGACTCAAAGGAGGAAAGGTTTCTCTTGGCTCATGGTTTCTGAGGTTTCTGCCGACAGTCACCTAGGCCACTTGCCTTTTAGGTCTTTGGCAAGATATTTTGCCTCATGATAGAAGGATGTGATAGAGAAAAGATGCTTGTGGCAGCCAGGAAACAGAATAGCTTGCTGGGAGAAGCCCGAATCATCATGACCCTACCACTTCCCAAAAGTCTCTTTCACTGCTGCACTGGAGTCATGCCTTCTCTCCAGGGCCTTTGGGAGGGCATTGTGGATCCAGACCAAGCCAGTATGGGAGGAAGCAGTCACTGACTCCAGAGTTTGGGGCTTAGTGATGGAGGCATGAAGGCTGTCTGTGAAGGTGGGAAGATGGCAGAATAAATCAGAATCATCCCTGGGGAGACTTCCTTCTTTAGGACAGTGTGTGTCATACAGGTGAGAGACCGTTCTGCATAGAAGGTTGTCTTAAGTGTTCTGTTGCTGTGAAGAGACACTATGACCATGGCAACTCTTATGAGGAAAACATTTCCATGGGGCTGGCTTACAAGTTCAGAGATTTAGTTCATTAACATTATGATTGTGAAGCATGGTGGTGTTCAGGCAGTCATGGTGTGGAGAGGTAGCTGAGACATCCACATCTGGATCGGCAGGGAGCTGGGAGAGTGAGATACTGGGCCTAGCGTAAGGATCTGAGCATAAGGATCGAAGCCCACCCCAGTGACACACTTCCTTTAATAAGGTCACACCTACCCCAACAGGGTCATGCCTCTCCCTCATGACCAAGCATTCAAATATATGAGACTATGGAGGCCATTCATAGTCAAACCACCAAAAAGGAACAGCAGGGACACAGGGCAGAGTTCAGATAGACCAGGATAATCATTAACCCTCAGTGTGCTTTACTCTCAGCACTCAGGTGGATCTCTGTGTTCAAGGCCAGCCTGGCCTACAAAGTGAGTCCAGGACAGGCAGGGCTACACAGAGAAAACCCTTCTGTCGCCTGAGTCTTTATCCATACAGCCAATACTTAATGCTTATACTTCACCCTTTCCGAGGACCACAGAATCATATCTATTACAACCAATAGTTTTTGTTCTGCCTTAAACCCCAACATCCCCGTGAAGGCTGGGCTGTAGCTATTTTTTCCTTTTCGACCTAGGCAGGGCTGACCTCATACCCAGCCTTGACCTTTCCTCTCCAGGCTGCTATTCGCTGTCCATCCGACTCAGCCGCCCTGCATCTTGGGACCGGATCAGACACTACAGGATACAGCGTCTTGACAACGGCTGGCTGTACATCTCACCACGCCTCACCTTCCCCTCACTCCATGCCCTGGTGGAGCATTACTCTGGTATGGCTTTTTTTTTTTTGGCTTCCATCATAAACTGGCTGATGGGCGAAGGGGGCAGCCAGTTGGGCCCTTTAGATGCTTGACCTGCTGGGGTGATGTAGACAGAAGAGGCCCTTCTGCTGTCTATCCTTATGCCGCCCCTGTGCTAAGCTGTGGGTGCGAGCTGTCTCCATCCCAAGCTAACGAAGAACTACAGGTCCATTGTGAGCCTAGCCAGTATCACTGGCAATGGTGGCTCCAAATCAAATGCCCTGCAGCTGAGTTCTCTCCACAGGAACCAGACTGCCACCCGAGTCTTTATCCATGGAGCCAGTATGTAATGCTTACACCTCACCCAACTGGGGTGCAATGCAATCCTTAACAATTCTGGTGCCTATCCTGTAACCAAGTTGTCAAGGAGACAAAACGGGACACGTTGCCAGGTGGTGGTGCACGGCTTTAATCCCGCACTAGGAAGGAAGACACAGGCAGATCAGAGTTTGAGGCTAGCCTGGTCTGTCTATAGAGTGGGGACAGCCAGGGTTACACAGAGAAACCCTGTCTTGGGAAAAAAGCAGAGAGGGGGCACTGGGAGATTCTATGAGATGGTCCTACACAGAAATCTGACAGGGTCAGGCTGACCACTCCTTACTTGCTTTTATTCAGTTTTACACTGAACTAAGAGCATCAGGTAACTTTGCCCCAGATGAACTTTTACCACACCTTAGTCTTTATGAGCCCAACAGCTTGAGACTTCACTTCCTATTACTTTCTGGTGACCATACCCTCAACGTGCCAAGCACAGAAAACTGCCAGGGCAGGTATCATATCATGGGTTTGGATCTCCTTCACAGAGCTGGCAGATGACATCTGCTGTGTCCTCAGGGAGCCCTGTGTCCTCCAGAAGCCTGGCCCACTACCTGGCAAAGATACACCTCTACCTGTGACTGTGCCGACATCATCACTAAATTGGAAAGAGCTGGATAGGTAAGGAGTCCCAAAACCATAAAGGCAGAATAAAACATGGCCTCACCACCCAGACGGGCCTACCACAGCAAGCAAGACCATCTAAGCCAGGCGTGGTGGCACAGGCCTATAATCCCAGCACTTGAGGCAGAGGCAGGTAGATCGATGAGTTCAAGGCCAGCCTGGACTTCAAAGTGAGTCCAGAACAGCCAAGGCTACACAGAGAAACCCTGTCTTTAAAAAAAAAAAAAAAGATACCTTCTAGAGTCCATCCCAGGCTGGACCAGCCAGGCAGAGGAAAAGGGAAAAGGGAGGCGCAGACCTCAGGGCAGCCAGGGTGAGAAGACGGTTAGAGCAGGCGGTGAACAGAGTCCCCATAGGGAGGTAAAGATGGAGTTAGATCAGTTAACAGATGAGGAGCCCATGATGGGAGGTGGTGGCGCACACCTTTAATGCCAGTACTCAATAGAAAGAGGCAGGGGGATCTGTGAGTTCCAGTCCAGCCTGGTCTACAGAGTGAGTCCAGGACAGGCAGGGCTACACAGAGAAACTCTGTCTTAAAAAACAAAGAGGAGAAGCCTGAGGTTGTCAGCAGGAGTGGCACGTACTGTTCTAAGGGAAAGTGAATCCTTTACCCGCTTTCCCCCATCCACAGCAGCATCCTATTTTTGGAAGCACCTGCCAGTGGGGAAGCATCTCTCCTCAGTGAGGGGCTCCGAGAATCCCTCAGTTCCTACATCAGCCTGACTGAAGAGAACTCCTTGGATGATGTCTAGTCCAAAACAGAAAACAAAGGGAACCAAGGCCGCGGCACCCAGAACCCCAACTGGCTGACCCTGGCAAAGCGTCCCAGAAGCGAGGCTGTGACTGCGGAGAGTGCTGGGGTGTGGGGGGCACAGGAACGTTCCGGGCCCCACCTGGACCTTCTGCTTCTTTCTCTCTGGATTCTGATAAGTAATTTATTTCATCCCAAGGCCTCATTCACGCCTACAACGTCTAGTCCATGTGCAGCAGTTCAAAGCAGGGCTAGTTAGGCCTCTACAGAGCAAATTATTTCTGAGGTCTAGTAAGTCGGTTACACCATGACTTTAACCAGCCCTACTAAAAGGCAGAGAAATCCCCACTAGCATGAGAGAAAAATGTATTAGGAAAATTCACAAGTCTCATTCAAAAGTGCAAACACATCTCAGATGGATGTGAGGATGGCTCAGAAAGCAGAGCACTTGATGGCTTACCACAGCAGACCCTACCTAACTGCCAAGCAGGCCAAAATGAACACTCCAGATCTTCCTTTCAAGTCTCTTCTCTCAGATTCTACTTCATTTAGTGTTCATCCAAACAAAGCCAGGTCCTCCTCACGCCCCATCTTGCCATCTGGTGGTCAAACACAAAATGACACCATTTCCACCTCACATCTAGACCTAGCTAGGTGCTGGGTCAGGACATCAGGAGCAGACCCTCTCCTAAATGCCAAAACCAAGGCAACAGCCTTCACCAACTACTTCAGCCCCTCCTTTCCCTGACAGGGAGGGAGGGAAGGAAAGAGGGAGAGAGAAGAGGAGAAGGAGGGAGAGAAAGAGAGAGAGGTGGGGAGAGAGGGAATGGGGGAAGAGGAGAGGGAGGGAGAGAGGAGAGGGAGAGAGAGAGAGCAGAGGTGGGGAGAGGGAGGAAGAGAGAAAGAGAGAGGGAGAGAGAGAGGAGAGGAAGGAACAACAAGAGAGAGAAGGGGAGGGAGGGAGAGGGAGAGAGAGAGGGGGGAAGGAGGGAGCGCACTTGGCGGAAGCTGCTATGAAAGCAGAGAGGAAACAGGAAGAGGCGGGGTGGGCTACTAGGTTCTGAGGGTACAGGTGGGTAGGTAAGCAAGGCTTTAGCTTAGCAGGCATGCCAACACACTTTCAGTTAAAGACTTGTTTATTCAAGTATCTGAAAACATCCTACAATGGAAACTTATTAGATGGCTGCTCACACTGTACTATGAACCACGCACATGGTGTTTTCAGAAAACTTGAGATGCCACTAATAGTTTAAAAACTGTACACCTGATGGAGAACCAAGGAAGACAATTTAATGTTTCATCCGGATCCAGAGGCGCATCAGATTAAACAGCAGCTCCACTTGGCAAACAGCTGTTACATGATGGTATCCAAGAAAAAATGGTTGATGATGGACAAATTCAGAAATGCTTCCCCAAAGGCGGATGGTTCTTTAAAAAGTTTCACAACCCTTGCAGAAAACACTGATGCCCAACACGCTGATTCTAAGTTCAGGAGATGTGGGTCTTCTTGGTTCCACAGGCCAGCAGTGCCCCAATAAGTATGTACCTGTGCTGTGATAAAAGGGTCCTCTGGACTGCACAGAAGAGGTGGAGCAAACGCCATCAGTCATAGTGGATGGCAGTGTAAAAGATGATCCAAATGACCTAGGGGACACAAGCAGTGTTCATGTTGTCACCTGGCTCAACACAGTGCCCCCAACTATGAAAACGGCAACGTATAATTTGAGGTCTTTAGGATATCCATAAAGGACAATAATTACCATTAATCCCAAAACATCTCTCCAAAAAAAAGGTCTGTTCCCACGGTCACTTGTTTCCCATCTCTCTCTCTCCCCCTTCAGCCACTGGCAGCCACTAACCTACTGTGGCCCTGGGCATTCTGGACATTTTACTAGGTGGAACCATGTAGCCTTTTATGTCTAGATTCTTTCTGTTGTTGCTGTGGAGACAGGGTCTCTCTGTGTAGCCCTGGCTGTCCTGGACTCACTGTGTAGACCAGGCTGGCCTGGAACTCAGAGATCCACCTGCCTCTGCCTCACGAGTGCTGGGATTACAGGCGAGCGCCACAATACTCAGCGCCTTTTATGTCTAGTTTCTTTCACTTAGCATGTTTTCAAAGTTCATCTATAATGCAGCACCACAGACAACAACATTTAATGTATGGATATAAAACATTTTACATTTTGGATAAGCCGTGTGAATGGTTCACTTTTTCCTATTAGAATAATGTGTGTGTGTGTGTTATATATACACACCTACATCTTTGATTTTCTTCCTTTTGGGGACATGGTTGGTCTCTATGTAGTCCAGTCTGAACTCAAATTTATAAGCCACCTGCCGGCATACAATTGTGGGCGACCACACCCAGATCCATAAATATGTATTAAAACATTTCCCAGTTTCTAATATGCAGTTGACAGCAGGCCCTAGATTTATACGATTGCTGCACCTTAGACCACATCCTGGAAGGCCCTGCTAGAGGTCACTAAAAACAGCAGCCCAATCATAGAGCATAAGTAAGCTGGTGTGCTGAGTGACTGGTATCTCATGAACATAAGCTGTTGTAAAACCACCATCTACACATACCATGAACAAGGCAAATGATGTCACAAACCCTTCTTTAGTGAGCTCCCAGGTGCCACCATATTCTTCCTCGTCGATTTGTAGGTAGTTGCTGAAGTAGAGATACAGGACTCCTGCATTGATGAGGCAGAATCTGGAGTGAGGGGAGACAAGCACCAAACACAAACTGTAAACTTCGACGCTGCCAGCTCTCCCAGCCCTGCCAGAGCAGGCATTCCAGCCTATTCTTTGTGCGTGTGTCCCTGTCTCTGCACCCGCCCTGCCCAGGCAGAGGATGACCTGGAAAAGCTCTAGGCTTAGGAAGACAGATCAATCTGTTTATTTCTTCATTGTGAGAGTTTGTGAGTCTTGGGGGGGGGGGGGGGGGGTGGATATCAAGGGAAGCACAGGGACACACACT
Source organism: Acomys percivali (assembly GCA_907169655.1). Classification (NCBI taxonomy): domain Eukaryota; kingdom Metazoa; phylum Chordata; class Mammalia; order Rodentia; family Muridae; genus Acomys; species Acomys percivali. The sequence continues at coordinate 77,928,685 of OU015742.1, forward strand.
TGGATAGTTATTACGGTAGGAGTGAACAAAACAATACATAAAAATGTTTAGGTCTTCAGTGAGCTACCCACCCGACTTAAGGTGGAGATTTAAGGAAGGAACAACTGCATGAAATAAAATATTTAAAGCATGGAGCAGAGGTCTCAATGTCAGAGCACCTGTCTAACACACGCAGGCTTTGAGCTCCAACCCTAGCACTGCCCCTAATTCACCAATCTTTTTATTTTGGATTTTTGAGATCGGGTCTCACAGTGCGGGGCGGCCCACGGCTTTAGTCCCAGCACTTGGGAGGCAGGTGGATCTCTGCGAGTTTGACACCAGCCTGGTCTACAAAGCAAGTCCAGGACAGCCAGGGTCACACACAGAAACTTTTCTAGGAAACAAACAAACAACAATAAAAAGGAGCTGGAGAGAGAGCTCAGCAGTTAGGAGCCCTGGCTGTTTTCAGAGGTCCTGAGTTCATTTCCCAGAGCCCATGGTTTGATCTTTTCTAATGTGCAGAGAGACGCATAGACAAAACATCTATATACATAAATCTTTTTTTATTTTAAATGCGGGTGATGGTGGCACAGGCCTTTAATCCCAGAGGCAGGTAGATCTCTGTGAGTTCTAGGCTAGCCTAGTCTACAAAGTGAGTTCCAGGATAGCCTGAGCTGTTACACAAAGAAACCCTGTCTTGGAAGAGAGGGAAAAATTGAAAACAAACCAACCAACCAAATTAGCACATAGTGACAATAAGCTGACATGGAGAAGCGCCATGAAATCAGTAAGTGGGGTGACAAAAGGAAATAGGCACTTCCTTTCAGAAGTAATGCCTGATGCAGACAGAAGCCTTAGAAATAAAGGCATTTAAATCTATGTTGAGTGAGGTTAGAGAAGGGCCGCACGCTGACTAAGCTTCAAGGATTAGTTTCATTCTATTGTATAAATGAGGAAGAGTTTCAGCATGTAAAATCAGCATTTGAGGCAGAACCAAATTAAGGGTTCATGGTCATTCTGTTATTTGGGAGGACTGAGTCCAAGGTCAGCCTGAATAATACAGTGAGACCCTGTCCCAGTAAACAACAAAAGGGCCAGTGAGGGGCTGGAGAGGTGGCTCAGAAGCTAAGAGCACCGATACAGAGGTCCTGAGTTCAATTCCCAGCAACCACATGGTGGCTCACAGCCATCTGTAATGAGATCTGGTGCCCTCTTCTGGCCCGCAGGTGTACATGCAGGGAGAGCACTGTATGTATAATAAATAAATAAATCTCAAAAAAATAAAAAAAGGGGCCAAAGCCGGGCGTGGTGGCGCACGCCTTTAATCCCAGCACTCGGGAGGCAGAGGCAGGCGGATCGCTGTGAGTTCGAGGCCAGCCTGGTCTACAAAGTGAGTCCAGGACAGTCAAGGATACACAGAGAAACCCTGTCTCGAAAAAAACCAAAAATAAATAAATAAATAAATAAATAAATAAATAAATAAATAAAATAATAAAAAAAGGGGCCAGTTAGAGCGAGCGCCCCCTTCATACACACAAAGTGCACGCAGGTAGCACACACAGAGAAATGAAAACAGAGTTAAAAGTTAAGCATGAACTGAGCACATAGTGGCGTGTGCTGAGCTGAGCCACACTGATGGCCACAGACTGAAACAGAACAAGGTGGGAGCAGACAGGGCAGCTAAGCAGGTACTGGAGGGAAATTCACCAGAAATGAGCACCAGGGAGTCACAGCAAAGGGAGTTGGGGACGAGGCATGGGAAAATAACAAAATCAGGGATCTTGGCCTTTCCAAATGGAGGAAAAGTGCCAACCTAAAGGGAGTTAGGTTTGCCCAGAGTGAGACACTGGCTGTGCTGACAGTGTGGGACTGAATCCCAGAAACAGTCAACTCTGTTAGTGGCACCACACACTAGGCCAGTCAGTCCAGAGCACATTCAGTTCTCTCAGCCACATCTTACCACTTTTTATAAATCTAATCACACAGCAATAGCAGTGAACTGATGAACTGAAACCTCCATTTAGCAATGTGCTCACAGCATCCCTGTCAATCACTCTCTTGTCCCCATTTTACTGATGAGGAAACTGATTTCAGGTTAAGCCCAAGATTATATAGCTGCAAAGTAGCAGACTTAGAACTTGAACGCAGAGTTTTCTATGGGGTTTTAAAAGGCTGTATGCATACACCAGGAAGAGCAAGGAACTACTCTGGCTACTTCCCAGACTGGATGATTCCAGGGAAATCCTTGTAGAATCCTACAGAAGGGCCAGGCATGGTATTACATGCCATTAGTCCCAGTACTAGGGAGGAAAAAGCAGGTGATCTCTATGAATTCAAGATCAGCCTGGCCTACAAAGTGAGTTCCAGGCTAGTCAGAGTTACAAAGTTAAGACTCCATCTCAAAAAAGGAAACCATTACAAAATTTCACAAAAGGGCCTCAGTGAGCAAAGACATTTGCAGCCAACCCTGTAGGATCTACAAAGGAAAAGAGGAGAACCAACACCTAAGTTGCTCTGATTACCACACATGTGCCATGAAAAGTGTAATAAAAACAAACAACTTTTTAATGTTTAAGGGCTGTGGAGAGAGCGCAGTAGATAAGAACACTGGTTCTACAAACACAAGGACCTAAGTTCAAATCTTACCACCTACATAAAAGCCCTTACATGGCAACATATGCCTGTTATCCTAGTATTGGGGGCTGTAGAGAAGCAGACCCCAGAGCTCGCTGGCAAGCCAGCTTTAGTGGTGAGCTCCTGGTTCAGTGGCAGACCCTGTCTCAAGGCAACACCGCACAGAGCAATAGAGGAGGATCCCTGGCATCCTGTTCTGACCTTTGTGTGCACACACACTGCACACTCATATGGATACACCAAAGGGGAAAAATAGTCTTTTAAGATCTGATAGGTGTGGGGGTTCTGGACTAGCACCATCTGTGCCCTACACTGGTGGACTTCAAAGATGAGAGCTACTCTGGTGTTTAGGACAAGCTCTTCTTTCTCTAGCGTTACTCTCTGCCTGCCTTTTTCTTAGCTCAAATGAAGTCATCACCATTGTATCTTCACACCCTGTTACACCTAGGAAAAGCTGTATGAACCCTCTGTCCAACATCTCATCACCCCCAACCAGTTGTAGGTATCCACTCTATTAAGGACCATGTACGGCATGAACTCTTAATGGTTTGCTTATATAATGCTTTGCTCAGTAGAAAAACAAACATAGAAAACTTTTTTGGTTAGGAGGCAGCACAGAATAGCAGCTCCCTCTTACTCAGTTTTTAAGTGGTTTCATCATCTACCACCAATTATGGGCAAATGAGAAATTCCAGCCGGGCGTGGTGGTGCATGCATGTAATCCTAGCACTCCGGAGGCAGAGGCGAGTGATCTCTATGAGTTCTAGGCCAGCCTGGTCTACAGGACAGCCAGGGGCTAATGTTACACAGAGAAACTCTTGTCTTGAAAAATGAGAGAGAGAGAGAGAGAGAGAGAGAGAGAGAGAGAGAGAGAGAGAGAGAGAGA
>OU015742.1:77939249-77974277 GCA_907169655.1 Acomys percivali
GAGAGAGAGAGAGAGAGAGAGAGAGAGAGAGAGAGAGAGAGAGAGAGGGAGAGAATATCTCACTATGTAGCCCTTGGCCAGCCTGGAATTTGCTATATAGACTAGGCTAGACCAGGGCACTGAGATTATAAACATGGCTTACCATACCCAGCCTGTGTGTAAGTTTAGGTTTATTTTGCCAAGTGTGCTGGTCCACACCTTTAATTCCATCACTCAGACCGAAGAAGCAGGTGCATCTCTGAGTTCAAGGCCAGCCTGGTCTACACAGTGAGTTCCAAGACAGCCAGGACTACATAGTGAGACCTTGGCTAATATCCCTTTGTGAATGTGTGCACATGTGTGCAGATGTGCCCATGTAGGTTACTGAGTTGATTAATCATGTTTGGAGTTATCCCAACATTTGGAAGATGCAGTCAGGAAGATTAATAGTTCAAGAGCAGCCTAGGCTACAGAGTGACATTCAATCTTTTTTTAAGGTGGCACAAGCCTTTAATCTCAGTACTTGAGAGACAAAGGCAAGTGGATCTCTGTGTGATCTAGACCAACCTGGTCTATGTAATATGTTCAGGACAGCTATGGCTATATAAAGAAAAGAGACCCTGAGCTGTGGTATCGCACACCTTTAACCCCAGCCCTCTCCCTGGGGAGGCAGAGGCAGGCGGATATCTGTGAGTTCAAGGCCAGCCTGGTCTACAGTGTGAGTCTGGAACAGCCAAGGCTTCACAGATAGACCCTGTCTCTAACTCTCGCCCCCCCCCCCCCCCGGAAAAAAAAAAAAAAAAAAGAGCTCTCTCCTACTTAGGGTGGCCTACAGTAACATTTAAACTGGGCAGTTTAAGCACACACCTTTAATCCCATCACTTGGGAAGAGGCAGGTGGATCACTGTGAGTTTGAGGCTAGCCTGGTCTACAAAGCAAGTCCAGGACAGCCAAGGCTATACAGAAAAACCCTGTCTCAGGTGAAAAAAGTCTCCAAAAAAAAAAGCTAGAACCTCATTTTTTTTATCTGTCAACATTTAAAAAAAAAAAAAAAGATTTATTTATTATGTTTAGTGTTCTGCCTGCATGTGTGCCTGCAGGCCAGAAGAGGGCACCAGATTTCTTTACAGATGGTTGTGAGTCACCATGTGGTTGCTGGGAATTGAACCCAGGACCTTTAGAAGAGCAGGCAGTGCTCTTAACCTCTGAGCCACCTCTCCAGCCCCCTTATCTGTCAACATTTACCTGTAGTTGGGGCTTCACTTCAGGTGTCGAACAGAGTCTACTAACAAGGTTTTCCAGATTTTCATAGTCCTGTCCCACCCACCCCCTATTTTTTTTTTTTTTTTAAGATTTGAGACAGGACCTCACTGTGCAGCTTTGCCTGCCCTGGAACTCACTATGTAGGCCAGACTGGACTCAAATACACAGAGATTACCGGTCTCTTGCCTTTGTCTGTCTCTGACTCCAAGTCCTGGGACCAAAGGTGTGCTTTTCATGCCTGGCTCCCAGCACCTTTCTTGGGACAAGACCAACCTCCCCATGCATTCCTGGTTGGCCTTGTTAGCCTCCTCCTTTAGCCTGCCCCCAAGCGAAGGGCTCCTAGGCCTGCAGCACGTCACACTGTGGTTTTGATGGACATTGTCCTAATTCTCAAGGATGCTGAGCATTGTCCCTTGTACACACTGACCTCTTGTGTCTTTGGACTAGTTTTTCATTATGGATATCTAGATAACTAGAAAAACTAGCTGTCTAGGTTTTCATGATGGATATGAACACTCATATGCGATTTTTTTCATCCTTAACTATTCTGTAGGTTTATTCTGTTGGTTATGTTTATTTAGTAAAAAGCTTTTCTTTGGTTTTGAGACAAGGTTCTGCTGTGTAGACCAACCAACATAACTTTGGACTTGCCTGGATCCTCCTGCGTCTTAGCATCTGGGATCACATATTTGTGCTATCCTATAGGTCAAACAGCTGATATAGGTCAAAATATTTTGAGACACAGAAAGGCACCTCCCTATGTTGCCCACTTTAGTCCCAAACTTCTAGGCCCAAATTACCCTCCTGCTCCAGCGTCTTAGGTAGTTGGGAGTACAAATGATTTCAAAGTGACTGAAGTCTAACTTTTCCAATGTTCCTTTTGCTACCTGTATCTGCAGTGTCCCATCCAAGAAAGTATTGCCAAGTTTTCAGTTTCATGAGGATTTCTTCTGTTTTTTTTCCCCCTAGAGTTTTACAGGCTAGCCTACTACACAGGTAATCCTTATGCCTAAGCTCGCTGGTGCGGGGGCTGTAGATAGGAACCTCCAGCCCAGGCCTTTTCTCCTTTTGGTGTTAATGAAATCCAGGGTATCGGCCAGCTCTGCACACCCTCTAACCCTGAGGTACAGTTTGACCATCTGCTTTGAGTTCGTTTCTGTGTGTGTGTGAAAGCGCTGGTTCCACTCTCTTGCATGTAGCTGTACGCTTCAGTTTTCGAGCACCATTTGCCTAGGTCCTAGCCCTCCCCAGAAGACTCCCAACCCTGGCCTCAGACCTTCACTGAGAATAATCTGACCACCTTCATGGATGCGAGGGCTTGTCTCAGGGCTCTCTCTTCTCATTTATGGCCAACATGTCTGTTTCCATGCCAGTGCCACTACTGTAGCTTTGTAGTTTTCTGAAGAGGATTTCATACATGTATATAATGTATCTTGGTCATTTTCACTGTCTCTACGCACCCTCCCTAATCCCCAAAAGTTCCCTTCCTACTTTCATAATTCATTTTTCCAAAAGATTTATTTATTTTTGCTTTTGATGTATATGTGTGTTTGCCTGCGTGAATGTATCTGCAGCACATTTGTGCTTGGTGCCAACGGAAGCCAGGTCATTGATTCTGTAGAAACTGTGAGTGGAGTTGATTGTGAGCAGCATGTGGAAGCAGCCTGTAAGCTTTTTAAAAATTGTTTTATTTTAAATATTTTATTTAATTGTAATTTATGTCTGTTGGTGTGGGAGTGTCAGATGTTGGAGTTACAGACAGTTGTGAGCTGCCATGTGGGTGCTGGGAATTGAACCCAGGTCCTTTGGAAGAGCAGGCAGTGCTCTTAACCACTGAGCCATCTCTCCAGCCCCGCTTTTTTTTTTTTTTTTTTTTTTTTTTTTAATGACAGGGTCTTACTTTGCAGCCTTGGCTAGCTTGGAACTCAGAGGTCGGCCTGCCTCTGCCTCGTAAGTGCTGGTCTAAAGTCAGTTTAAAAACCTGAACAAATTTTAATTACTTTATGTTTATTCGGGTACGTATGTCGGAGCATGCATAAGATCAGAGGATAGCTCATGGGTGCTCTCTCCTTGCATCAGGTGGAATCAGACTCGGCAGCAAGCACCTTCACCCACTGAGCCACCTTGAAGGCTCTCTGCGGGGTTTCCTACGTATCCGATCACATCATCTCTGAACACATATTAAGGGTTTTTGTTGTTGCTTTTAGTGAGGCAGGGACTTAAGTAGCCCATTCGGCCTTGAACTTGATGTGTAGCCAAGGATGATCTATTTCTGATCCTCCTGCCACTACATTCCAAGGGTTAGGATCATAGGTGCTCACCATCCTACCTGGTCAGTCTTGTGCAGTGAGAGGGGGCGAAGCCAGGGCTTCCTGCAGGTAATCCTCCAATGAAGCCATATCCCCAGCCTATTTACTTACTTACTTGTTTGTTGAGACAAGGTTTCATGTAGTCCAGCTGACTTCAAACTCACTGTAGCTGAGGATAGCCTTGAACTCTTGATCCTCCTGCCTGCAAATACCCAGGACAAGCATTACAGAATTGCACCACCATACCCAACCCCAAACTTCTGCAAACTGCTTTTTTTCTTTTTTCTTTCTTTGGTTTTTCAAGACAGGGTTTTTCTGTGTAGCCTTGACTGTCCTGGACTCATTTTGTAGACCAGGCTGGCCTCGAACTCACAGCGATCCACCTGCCTCTGCCTCCCGAGTGCTGGGATTAAAGGGGTGCGCCACCATTGCCCAGCTGCAAACTGCTTTTACAAGAGGGAAAAAAACTCACCAACTCTGTGTGCTACACATTGTGAAGTTCAATCTTAACTCTTAGATTTATCAATTTATTTTTTCACAGGTGTTATGGAAGGTTTTGAAGGTTTACGGTTGGAAGGATCTGGGATCCTGCCATGTAGCTCCAGGTGACCAGCAAGTGAGAAGTAAGATGTGCTTCTGGTTTTCTCTGAGCTGGCAGCCTGGCTAAGCCCTGGCCTAGAAGGCTAACGTGTGACTAACGTGTGAGACTGGCTGGTTCCCTTTCTGCGTTCCCTCAAGGCTTTCTTATCTTAGGAAGCGGAGACTCTGGCTGAATCCCAGGGCATCCATCTGGTTAAAATAAACATCTTGGGTGGTCTAAGATGGAAAAGAACTCGATGAAGTCAGGTTTGGAGGTGGGAGACAGATTTGGAAGTAGGGCACAATTTGTCTTTGTGAGGTGTGGGAGCTCTAGCACGTCAAACATGGTCTCAGCCATTAGGAGTGTTTCCTTCCCACTGAATGCCTGTGTCTCTGACAGCGGCTTGTAGCAGGGCTGGAGAGGAAGGTCGGCTTGCAGGACGGCAGGGGCCTGACATACGTGTGGAAAGCCACTGGCCATGTTATACAGTGGATGAAGACAGGAAAGTATGGTGGTGTTCTTGTGTAGTACATACGGTTCTGGTTTTGGCTCAGTCTATGATGTGAGGCCTGGATGGGAGGGTAGTAATTAAAGTGAAGATCCCAGGAAAGGTGACCTTCACGGCATTATAGACTGTTGAGGGCTGAGAAGTCGCAAGGTTCAGGGAAGATTTTTTTTGTTTGTTTTTGTTTTTGTTTTTTGAAACAGGGTTTCTCTGTGTAGCCTTGGCTGTCCTGGACTCACTTTGTAGACCATGCTGGCCTCGAACTCACAGAGATCCGCCTGCCTCTGTCTCCCAAGTGCTGAGATTAAAAGGGTGCACCACTATACCTGACTGAACTTTTTTTAAAATTTATTGTTATATTTATTGGTGTTCAGCCTGCATGTATATCTGTGTGAGAGTATTAGATTCCCTGGAACTGGAGTTACAGGCAGTTGTCAACTGGTTTGTGGATGCTGGGAGTTGAACTTTCGTCCTCTTGAGCAGCTAGTGGTGTTTTGTTTTTTGAGACAGGGTTTCTCTGTGTAGCCCTGGCTGTCCTGGACTTGTTTTGTAGGCCAGGCTTGCCTCAAACTCAGAGATCCTCCTGCCTCTGCCTACCCAAGTGCTGAGATTAAAGGTGTGTGTCATTGTGCCTGGCTCAGCCAGTGTTCTTAACCACTGAAGAACCATCTCTCCTGTTAAGATTGGGAAGCTGCAGAACTTGTGAGGCAGAGGCAGGTGGATCTCTGTGAGTTCAAGGCCAGCCTGGTCTACAATGCAAATCCAGGATAGCCAGGGCTGTTACACAGGAATCCTGTCTCGAAAAACCAAGAGAGAGAGACAGAGGGGGTGAGGAAGGGGGAGGGAGGGAGAGAGAGAGAGAGAGAGAGAGGAGAGGGAGGGAGAGGGAGAGGGACAGACAAACAAAAAAGATTGGGAAGCTAAGGTGTAGCTCCCTGGGATTCTCTGGTTAGATCCCCAACCCTCCATTCCAACACACACAAAAACATAGAAGTAGTGACTTGGGAGGCTGAGGCCAGTGGACTCTAATTATGAAGCTAGCTTGGGATAGAGTGACACTACTAAACACAAAACCAGAAAACCTGTTCTCCTAAATGAGGCTGATGCACTCAGCTTCTGGCAGACAGACCAGCCACATTCAGCATGTCAGTTCAAGCATACTACCAACCCAAGGTTCTCAGGCACTTTCTGTTTTTGAGTCAGGGCCTTGTGTATCCCCTGAAGATGATCTCGAAAAAAAAAAAATAAAGAAAAAGAAAAAAATTACAGCTGGGTGGTGGTGGCGCACGCCTTTAATCCCAGCACTTAGGAGGCAGGGGAAGGTGGATCTCTGTGAGTTCGAGTCCAGCCTGGTCTACAAAGCGATCTCAGGACAGTCAAGGCTACACAGAGAAACACTGTCTCAAAAAAAAAAAAAGCAAAAGCCAAAACTAACCCCCCAAAAAACGTGTTTGTGTAACACACATGTGGCACAACACATATGAGAACAAAGGACAATTTGTAGTAGTCAGTTCTCTGTTAATCACACAGGTCCTTGGAACTGAACTCAGGTCTTCAGGCTTTGCAGCAAGCGTCCTTACACAATGAGCCAGCCCAGGCTGGGCCCTGAAGTTTTGCTTCCTGTGACTCTGGGGTTAGAGGGTTGAGCGGCAACGCCTGCCTGGGTGGTTGACCACTCCAGACTAAGCGGTGCTGGGGATCGAGCCCAGGGCCTCACGGACACGAGGCAAGTACTTGTGTATTTCACATTTTCATCACTGTGGCTCTCATCATCCGTGAGAAATAAAAGAGGTTTATGTTAGCTCACGGACTGACTAGATGCGTAGGGTGGAGCAAAGGTGCCTTAGCACGTAGCAGCAGGGAAGGGACAAGGAAGCTGGAAAAGGCCAGGCCATGGCATTTAGCCTGCGAGGGCATGCCCACCCAGTGGCTCACTAGTCCCTCCTCACAGCCTCTACTCCCCATGCCACTAAGTTATAGACCCACCATTGACTAATCAGCTATAGCCCTCACGATGTGAAAGAAAATGTGTTTTAAAAGATTGATTTATTGTATTTATTGTATATGAGTGCTTTATCTGCAGAAGAGGGCATCAGATAACATTATAGATGGTTGTGAGCCACCATGTGGGTGCTGGGAATTGAACTCAGGACCTTTGGAAGAACAGGCAGTGCACTTAACCACTGAGTCATTTCTCCAGCCCAGAAAATGTATTTTTTAAAGCCCCAAAGCCCCTCAGGTTTGCAGTAGTTTTTAACTGAAGGGCCCTCAAGGGACACTGTAGATCTCAACTACAACAGAGCATTACCTTTCAGATGCCACAGCAGCCGGCTGTTATCCAGGCTAGCCTTGGAGTCACTAATCTTCCTGCCTCAATTCCTAGAGACCAGAACTGTATTATGCCCAGCAAAACCAAATCTCATTTTTGAGGTTCACCTATTCCTGTTAAGTCCTGGGCCTAACTGTCCAGTTTGGAGAATACTAACAGACTCTGGATGAATGAATTATGAGGTACAAGATCAGTTCAAGGCCAGACTAAGTTTATACAGGAGACACTATCACAAAAAATCAAAACCCAAACCAAGGCTGGGGAGATGGCCCAGCAGTTAGGAGCACTTATTACTCTTGTCCTGGACTGAAGTCTGGTCTCCAGCAGGCAGCTGGTGGCTCCGCAACATCTGTAATGTCTGTAGCTACACTAGGGCGTCTCTCTTCTTCACTTCTGGTGGCACAGAAGCAAAACACAAAGAAAAACCAACCAGCCAGCCAGGCGACTCAGCAGTGGAGGTGCAGCCCACACTGATGTTAAGGACACTGGATGCTTGTCTGTGGTAAACCACTCAGCACTGCTTTACCTGGGTCCTGGACATCTCTCCGTGACCTGGAAGCAAGACTTAAAGCCCTAACTCCATACCTACTCTGGCTGAGCTCAGGCAGATACTGACGGCCTCACTCGGCTGTTTTATCCAGGGTGTGTTCGTGTAATGACGCGATGAGCGATGCACAGGCCCAGGCGCACAGCAGCTGCTTACACTGTGGCTGGTTTTGTACTTTATGTCACAGCTACCATTCTGATGCAGCAAATCTAACCACAGAGTGGAAACAAGTGGGAATTCACAGGCTGACACAACAGGGAAGTGGGGTCATCTTCCCGTCAGCTGTGGCTGAAGCAGATCTGGTCAGATACAGCTTGTATACCTGCTTTCCTCACCCAGGGGAACCGCTGCCTCCCAAGCCCACTCTCACTTAGCAGCAGTGATCAGCAGACTGCCAGGCTTACGTGCAGCGCATCCCTGTATAGTGCTGAGTAGGACTGCAACAGACCAGGAAGGATCGCACCAAACCGAGGCGGCTGGAGGGAGAGTGGCAGAGGTAAAGTAGAGTAAAAACACAGTGACTGGCACACACCTTTAATCCCAGCACTCAGGAGGCCAAGGCAGGAATATCTCTGTGAGTTCAAGGCCAGCTTGGTCTACAGAGTGAGTTCCAGGACAGCCAAGGCAACACAGAGAAGCCCTGTCTCGAAAAACAAAACAAAAACCCTTTAGCAACTGCTTTGTCTCTAAAGCACAGTGGGCCCAATCAAGAATTCAGTTTCATTTTAAAAATAAACAAAACCAACACAACTTTATTTGACAAAAGACAAAAACCCAGTTATTTACAGTAGTTTTTTTTTCCTCAAATATTGTTCAATGGGACAACCGTGCTTCTCCAGATTTATCTTACTAGCAACGTAAGCGAGACTCCTCTAACCCTCAGATGCCCCATTTTACTCCAGGAGGGGGAATGCCAGAATATGTCAGCAGCATGGCTTCCCCCCTCCTCCTCTCCTCAGTGCACTGCGGGGACTCAGTCCTCATCCCACATCGCCCCCTGCTGTAGGCGTCCTGCAGCAATCATGGGATCTCATGGGCAGTTGGGGCACAAGTGGGCAAATTCAACATAGCTGCCATGTTTATCCATCCCCAGCAGTGCCTCAGGGGGATGAGGCTATGGGATCCCCTCAAGTACAGGAAGAAGCCAGTGGGGGGCAGGAGAAAGAGCCTGAAAGCAGTCCTCTACAGAGAGCAAAGCTCTCATTCCCAAGGGATGGGGTGAAGCCACTCAGGAGAGGTAGGAAAACCTGGTGAGTGTCAGGGGCTCCCTAGAAAGGCCAGACTGGTCTTCTGCCTTCCTCTGGGGCAGGCACTCCACGTCGGTCAACACCCAGGAGCCCCTTCTGTGTTACCACCTGGTGAACTTCAAGAAATTACGGTCAGGGCTCCTCACATCTTCTGGTTATTCAAAACACAAATATTTTGGTTAATAAAACCCTAGGATTAGTGTTTCTTAGGATATACAAAGATGGGGTATACTGCTGCCGAAAACTAACAAAACAGCAAAGTAAAAAAGGGGGGGGAGGAGAGATTAACACCTAGTGTGTTCTGTTTCCCCGGGAAACTTAGGCAGGCCCTTGCAGTTCCCACCTGAAGAGAGGTGGAAAATGCACGGGCCCCTAGACTTGGGCCGCTCTGCCCCTTTCCTCCAGGAAGGTTCCAGCTACCTCTGTGAACAAGTGGCAGATCTAAAGAGCCTCCTGACCAGCACATGGCTTGCTTTTCCCCAAGGGGGAGACGCTGGCGCTTGATGTTCCAGCCAAGCTCCCAAATAAGTCTGAAACAAGCTACAAGGGGTGCGTGCGTGCGTGCGTGCGTGTGCGTGCCTAAAACAGAAAAACAAAAAAACAGCTTCAGTCTAGCTTAACCACCCTAAAATAAAGAGAAAAAAAAAAAAAAAAACCACCCCAAAACCAAAACAGACAAAAACTGTCTCTGGTTTTATCATCCGTCTCCGCTGTGTCTAAATGCTGTCTGGTTTGGTGAGACATCGCTGTGGCTTTATAATCCCCTTCAGTGTTTGGTGCCAATAATCCAATACCTGTGGGTATCTTCTTTCTTTTGGAATAGGGTAAACCAAGACTCAGGTACCACAGTCATACTTGAGTATTACTGCAGAGACTGTTGGTCCCTCATACAATCATCCCAGCACAGTGGGGCAGGTTACCCCATTGGTCAAGCTCCACCACTAAGGTGCTCTCTCCCAGGCTACTACCGCCATAACATAAACCACAGCAAAAGGAAAACAAACAATTTAGCAAAAATCTAAACATTCAGTTGGAGTCGGTTCTGTGCCATCTGGCGGGCATTTTCCTTTGTCCTTTGAGTAAGTTGGAATGTGCACACCTGGCTTAGGGGCAGCTTAGACCCAGCTCAAGTCTGAAGTCGGCAGGTTTCCAGAGCCTGCCTAGGAGAGCAGGCTGGAGTGCAGGTGTCCCAGGGCTCTCTGGAGAAGCGGCAGCAGACCACGCCTGGCTCTGGTGCCTTGGTCTCCTCAGAGAGGAGGCTTGAAGGAATGGCAGTCAACAGAGCACAAGCCCCGTAACAGTGCAGTGCAGTGCAGCGCCACCAGCTGCTGTCCTTCTGCTGAGGACCTCTGGGCAGACAGAGATGATCCTGACGCTTGGCAGTGATCCGCAGATAACCCTCTGTGTGAAAGGGAAGTGAACCAGGAACCTGGGACAGCTGGCTCGAACCTCAAGCTGCGTGGTTGCAGGTGCCTACTTGGCATTTTCTGAGACCAGAGGGAGGGGAGTGTGTAGCAATGGGGGTGCTGGATCCTGCTGCTTCTGAAGCTCCATCTCAGCTGCCCTCTGCAGCGCCACCTCCACCAGCAACTGGAAGCTGCTGAAGTCTTCCTTGTCCTGCTCTGGCGGTGTGGGTGGCGGCGTGTTGAAGAGTCCACCCGTGGGGCTTCCTGCCTCAGCTCTAGTCAGCAGGGTGAGTGTGCTACCAGGGGTCACCAGGGCCTTGGGGGATTCCAGCTCCACCTGCGGGAAGGGGGCTGCTGGCTTCTCACCTTGGCCTGAGTGGAGCGGCATGGAGCACACGGACAAGGAGAGCATGTTGGTGGGGGCTGGAACAGACACAGCCAGCAGGGAGGGGCTGCTGCCCCTGGGGAGAGGCACATCTGAGGCCTTACCCCCACGACGGGAGATGGTGAACTGATTAGGGTCTTTGCCATCCTTCCGAAGCATGTCAGGGAGAAGGCGACGCCGGGCGTTGATGAACCAGTTACATATCTAGAACAAGTGTCAAAAGAGTCATTAGTTAACTCCATTCAAAAGAGCTACAAAGTGCTCACACTGTTCCAGACACCAAGACACTGCAGCAAACATCACAGACACAGGCCGAGGCAGATGTATCTCCATGAGTTCAAGGGCAGCCTGGTCTAAGTAACAGTTCCAAGAAAGCTAGGGCTAAATAGTGAGACCATATCTCCAAAGTGACAACTGAGTGCCTATGAAAACTGCTGAAGGCAGGCATGTGTGGGTAGGCTCAGTGTGGTTATTGGAGGTCACCTCTTAGGGTGAAGATTTCTTTCTACTATGGGCAAAGACAGCCATGGGTGTTACTGTAGCTCTATGTAGTTCTAGCTGTCCTGAAACTCACTAGACAGACCAGGCTGGCCTCGAACTGACAGAGAGATCTGTCTGCCTCTGCCTCCTAAGTGATAGGGTTAAAGGTGTGCACCACCACCTTCCAGCTTAAATTTTATTGTTAAATCACTGTGTGTGTGTGTGTGTGTGTGTGTGTGTGCGCGCGAGCGCGTGCACTTCCACACAAATACATGCAAGTGTATGCAGGTGTGTATCGTGTGCCTGTAGAGGGTAACGTGGGAGTGCGTTCTCGTTTCATTTGTGGGTCCTGGAGATTGAACTCAGGGCGTCAAGCTTTGTGGCAAATAGCAACTTCTCCCATTAGACCATCTCACTGACCCTCAAGTCATCTTACCAACCCCGAAGGAGGGTTTTTGGTTTGGTCTGGTCTGGTTTGGTTTCTTCAAACAGGATTTGTAGTTCTGGCTGTCCTAGACTTGCTTCGTAGACCAGGCTGCCCTTGAACTCAGAAGAGATCCACCTGCCTCTGCCTGGTGAGCGCTGGGATTAAAGACGTGTACCACCATACTCAGCCCATAGGAGGGTTTTAAGCAAAGGAGTGCCTGCTTATACAGAGAATAGGCTAGAAACAGGGAGATGGTATGAGAGTTCAGATTACATTAAGGGAGGTGACAGGAGGAACGTGTTCAATCTGTTTATGGTAGGACTTGCCAGGCTAGGCGTGGGTGGTGGGTGTAGCAAGAATGGTGCAGAGTGACCTGTAGGGCAGTTACAGACCATAGAGATGCACACAGAGATACCAAAGGGGCTATCAGGGAGAGGAAATACTGTTTCCAAGCAATGCAAGGCCATGATGTCTGACATCCCTCATGGTATGCTGTGACACGCTGCAAAACTCAAAGTCCCTGCAGGCCGAGCAGCAGATCTAACACCCAGCCCCCCCCCCCCATGTGTCCATGTACTTATTCTTGCAGTGCTGAGGGCTGCACCTGCGGCCTTGTTCAGACAGGCAAGTGTTGTGTCACTGAGCTGGCCCTGCTGTAATACTCTGAAAAGTGCAATGGCTGATGACCCCGACAGGAAGTGGCTGTTTCCTACTAGCACCCGTCTCAGTCCAGATTTTGGAGCCTTGGAGCCGGAGCACTATAGCCCCAACACCTCTCTCCCCTGCTCATTCAAAACAACACAACAATGACAACAACAAAACACAAGCTGGCCTTTAACCCCAGCACTAAGTGGCGGCTGTTAGAGACTCAAAGCCTGCACCTTGGTCCGCCCACTAGGCAAGAAAGCACGCCAGGAACAAGGGAGTGTGCTGTGTAGAAGGCATGGAGTTCTTTGGAGTTGGGGGTTTTGCTTGTGGTTTGTTGTTGTTGTTTTCCAAGACAGGGTTTCTCTGTGTAGTCCCGGCTGTCCTAGAACTCACTCTGTAGACGAGGCTGGCTTTAAACTCAGAGATGCGCAGCCTTTGCCTTCTTCTGTGAAATGGGCTGGGCAGGGAGAACAGATTGGCAGGACCCAGATAGAGCCGGTTTTCTCCACATCTGTCTCAAGACCCACAGCCTGCTGTGCTCCCTGGAACAGTGGAGTTAGAGCCACACTCCTTTCCCTACTCTCTTTCAGGGCTTTTTCTTTTCTTTTGGTTTTTCTTCTTTCTTTCTTTCTTTTTTTTTTTGAGACAGGGTTTCTCTGTGTAGCCTTGGCTGTCCTAGACTCACTTTGTAGACCAGGCTGGCCTTCAACTCACAGCAATCCACCTGCCTCTGCCTCCCAAGTGCTGGGATTAAAGGTGTGCACCACCATGCTCAGCTTTCTTTTGGTTTTCAAGACAGGGTTTCTCTGTGTAGTCCTGGCTATCATGGACTCACTTTGTAGACCAGGCTGGCCTTGAACGCACAGAAATTCGCCTGCCTCCCTGAGTGCTGGGATTTAAGGCATGTGCCATAGTCCAGCCTCTTTCAGGGCTTTGGAAAATAAAAATAAAAATAAAAAGACTTATTATATATACAGTGCTCTGCCTGCTTGTACACCTGCAGGCCAGAAGAAGGCATCAGCTCACATTATAGATAGTTGAGAGTCACCATGTGGTTGCTGGGAATTGAACTCAGGACCTCCGGAGGAGCAGTCAGAGCTCTTAACCTCTGGGCCATCTCTCCAGCCCTTCAGGGCTTCTCACTCATGTCACTGTTTCCCTTGTCCACTCTGTGTCAGGCCAGTGAATGGTGCGTGCTGAGGCTGCCTTTTACCCGCCATGGCCCTGCTCTGAGGGGCTGACATCTGTCCACTGTGCAATGGCAGGAAACGCACAGGAGAATGACCACCAGTCCAGACCCAGAAACAGGAAAAAGGAACAGTACATAAACCTAGAGATCCTCTCTAACTGCTTCCTGTAGGCTTTCCCCTGTCCAGCACACTTCACAGCTCGCCCAGAAACAGAGAGCAGGCGATGACCATGGCCAGGCCCCTGCCACCATGAGCGGCACACACAAACCCTCCCTTAATTAAAATAAACATCAGACACCAGAGACAGAGCCAATGGGTCCACACAGCGCTGAGGAGATGGGAGCAAACGCTAACGGGCTGGTAAGCTAATGAAGCCAGGTATGAATCACACACCTGTAGTTCCAGCCCTGGGAGGCTGAGGTGGGAAGATCAGTTCAAGTCTGAGGCCCACTCAGGCTGCTTAGCAATGACCTCCCTCAGACTGACAAAAGGACGGAGGCTGTGTGTTGTCTGTGTGGTCCTTGCTACCTAGGAACCTAGGCAGAGAAAGCAACACAGTAAAACCCCAGGTCCAACAACAAAAACAACACACACACACACACACACACACACTGACTGGCGCTCCACTTGGGTCCTTGAGAAAGGGAGGGCTGAACTGCTGGCCTGGTGGGAGAAGGAAACCGCTAAGCACTTCATGGGAATCATTAACTCTGCACACAAGCCTGGGAGGTGGTAGGCACTGTCTCCAGAGCCTTTCGGGAGTGGGGTGGGGTGTAGGGGTACAGAGATGGAAGAGACATGCCTAAAGTCACCCTGCCTTGGAGTGCACAGCTGGTTTCACAACCTGATCTCTTGGTTAGAGGGCTCACTCTTCCACAGGGACAGTAGAGTAACCCTCATAATCTTAGGGTGTCCCTCTAACACAGACCTGTTAGGTTTCAGACCAGGGACAAGCGGAGTGGCTGACACGCTATTTAACATGTTCTTCCGGACTCCATGCTCTCCCAGCACCCCTCAGTCCCTACCTGTTAACAGGGCATGGCTGGCATACCTCGCCCTCTCCCCTGAACTTGCCAGCCCAGAGCCTGGGCTTCCCTTCCCCAAGAGGTTCTTCTTACACAACCCAGACATTTGGGTCTCCCCCTCTCTGCACTTCTCTCTCTCTTCGTGCACACATTCTTTCTCTCTCTGGCTCCCACTCTCTCTGTCTGCACGGTGATTTCCCTGGCCAAATTCCTTGAGACTGATGAATCTGGCCCCCCAAACCCTGCTTTTATATTTCTAATTCAGTGTGAACTGGCTTATTTTGTTGGTGGAGAAAACCTAGTTTAAAAAAAACAACCTCAGCTCTAAGGCCAGGTGTGGTGGCATCCCAGCACTCAGGAGGCAGAGGCAGGTGGACTGCTGTGAGTTTGAGGCCAGCCTGATCTACATAGCAAGTCCAGGACAGCCAGGGCTATGCAGAGAAACTCTAAAGCCAAACCAACCAACCAAGCGACCCCCCATCGCCCTACTCATTTAATCTTCACCAGGGGATGACAGGTTTAGTGATGACCCCCTACTGTTGAGGAGGCGGCGTCACTAGGAGCTCAGGTTTGACGGCTGCCAGCAGAAGGGAGTCGGCCTGAAATCCTTTCTCCCACGGCAGGCAACACCCGCCCACCTGCTTCCTGTTTCCCTCAGTCATGGGGAACAGGGGCCACGCACCTCTCTATCTCTGGCTGTGACTTTTCTAGCCAAGTTGGGAGGGAGGAATGTAGCTGTGGAGAAAGCAAGGCTTCCTGGGCACCAAGCCCAGGACAGACTCCACACGCACCCCGTTCCAGGACTTCAGTGTGGTGGACTCCTGCTTTGACTTCTTCCCCCATGGGACAGCACATGTAAGGGGGACGAGGCGCACACCCTCAGCTCTTTATCACAGATCCCGCCCCAGTACTAGGGACTGGACCCAGGGCCGCATGCACACTAGATAAATGCCCTGTCTCTACTCTTTGGAGGATTTCTGTTTTTTTGTCTTTTGAGACAGGGTCTCTCTGTGTAGCCTTGGCTGCCCTGGACTCTCTTTGTAGACCAGGCTGGCCTCGAACTCACAGTGATCCACTTGCCTCTGCCTCTCGAGTGCTGGGACTAAAGGCGTGGGCCACCACTCCTGGCTCTTTGGAGGGATTTTTAAAAAATCTGTTAAAATGGCCGCTCTCACTCTGCTTGATGGGTTTTTGGGCAGGCAGGATGAGGTGGAGCTGGGAAGACATTTTTTGTTGTTCAGCTGATTGAATGATTTATTGATTTATTTATTTATAGATAGGGTCTCATATTTCACTATGTAGCCCTAGCTGGCCTGGAACTTAAGAAAGATCTATCTGCCTCCAATCCCTGAGTGCTAAGATTAAAGGTGTGCACCGCCATGCCAGGTGTATTTTGCTTTTCTTTTGCAGCAGAGTCTCTATAGCTCAGGCTGACCTGAACTCATGGTAATCCTCCTGTAGGTCATAGATGTGAGCAGCCTACGCCATCTGGCAATGCACGCATGCTTTTAAACAAGGGCCCCAGAGAGCTGTTCTCCAGACTCTGAGCAGCCATTTATCCCCCGGTGAAACCAGTTCCTCCTGAGCGCCTTTTATTTAAGTAACAATGCCACACAGAAGGGCCTTGGGGGACAGGCGACATGTCGTTGCTTGTTAAGGCCCAGCTTGGAGAGGACAGGATGTAAATATAGTGACTGCCTGCATTGGGGGCAGGCCACTCGTCCCACCTAGCCCTTTCAGACTCCTTTCTTACCGCAGGGCCTTATCAGAGGAATGGCTAGGCAGCCAGTGGGCTCAAGAAAACTGTCAGGAAAGGACTTAGAGGATCAGGTTTGACTGACTTCATCACAGTACAGAGCCCTCCCAGAGCAGCCCAGGTGGAGGCTAAGCTAAGAAAATGGACTCAGAACCCTTCAGGCAGTCCTGTAAACAGGAAACCAGATGAATCCAACCAATATCTTGGGCTTTCAATGTCTCAAAGACTAGTGAAAATCTTCCACAAGAGTTTTTTTTGTTTGTTTTCTCTTTATTCTCCCAATTGCCTTGCTCCAGGCAAACCCCAGCAAACCATTTACTTACATGACTCATTGACTTGCTAATGACATGGCTCCAGGGCAAGTTAAAAGAGACAATCAAAAGAGATGCTCTAGGGAGAAAAAAACCAGCTTGGCACAACGTAGATACCTGTTGAGGCCATGGTGAGTTCATTTTAATGCTCTTGCTTTGGGGCAGTAGTGTGGCTGTGGTAGAGCTAGGAAACCTCATTAAGAGCAAAGGAAAATTTAAAAGTAAACACAAAGATGTGTGACTAAGGGGGTGCTGTATTTTCTACTTGAACACTTCTAACACTGGTTCATTTTCTGGATTGCAGTTAACTACTTAGCCCTTTCCTGTCAAATAATGTTTAAAAAACACCCAGAATGGAGCAGCAACAAAGGAAACTAAGGTCCCTGCTCCCCACAGCCTCAGAACTGTGTCAGCTAAAGGCAGGGCCCAGCACCGATGCCCCAGTTCTGTGGACGCAGCCGACTCCTTCAGGAGTTGGGGTTCCTGGTCAGAGTAAGGATGTGGTCATCAGAGCACACAGCAATAATGTGGTCAGGGGTGAGAACTACTTGTAAGCAGGCAAGTGATGTCCAAGGATCTTGGAGTGACAGGTCATCTGTCAGTAGTGACAGGGAAAAACATGGGATCAAGAAGCTGCATTCCTCAGAGGCAGACGGACCACTGTGAGTTCAAGGCCAGCCTGGTCTACACAGCGAGTCCAGGACAGCCAAGGCAAACACAAAGAGAACCTGTCTCGAAAGCCACCACCACCACCCCCCAAAAAGGGAAGAAGTTGCATTCCTGCTAGCTGTGGTGGTAAAGGGCTTTAATCCAAGCGCTCAGGAGGCAGAGGCAGGTAGACCTCTGGGAGTTCGAGGCCAGAGGCCAATCTGACTCATATAGTTTTCCAGGACTGTCAAGGCTACATAGATCCTGTCTCAAAAAAAACCCAACCAATCAACCAACAACAAAAACAAACAAACAAAAACCCCAAGCAAACAAAACCAAAACCCACAACAAGTAAGGGCTGTGTTCCACCCGTGGTGGGGTGTACCGTTAGGCCCAACACTGGGAGGCAGAGGCAGCTAGATCTCTTATGAGACAAGGCCAGCCAGGGCTAAATAGCAAGACCTTGTCTCAAGAAACCAAACACCTGAATTCCGCAACGCGTAAGGAAAATGTATACAGGGGCTGAAGATCTAAAGGGCAGGGCTGGAAGGAGCTGTCAGTTTCTGCTCAGGCCCTTTAGGAGAGACCTGCCGTGGAGGCTACTGTCGGGTTGTTGAGGGTGGGTCTCCTTTCCGGGTGCCAGATGGTCTCCACTGGGATCCAGTGGCTGAGCTGAACCCTGCTCTATACTTGGATGCCGCAAGTGGAGCTGCAGTCCTGGGGCCCTCACTGGTCTCTACAAGGATGCTTTGACTTTCTCTTTCCACTCTGATCTGTACAAGCAGGTATATCATGCCCAACTACACACCCAGAGCAGGTGGCCAAATACACTGGCCCCTTTAGTACAGTTTGGCAAAATTTCATTGCTTTTATATTTATTTACTTTGGAAAACTGGTTTTTATAGCTATATGTGAGAGCAAAAATAAGTGCTTTTTAACTCAGTTTGTACTACACACTTTGTGACATGGTAATAGAAATGATTAAAGTTAACATCTGAAAGAGAGGCAGCGCCACAGAACAGCTCTTTTATGCAGTGCTGAGGAACTCTGCTCCTTGTGTGCTAGGCCAGCCCCTTACCACTCAGCCCTACTCCCCAAATTTAAGGAAAGGGTCAGAACATTTCTCAGCTTTGAGAAATAGTGTGCCATACAGGACAGGTGTGAGGTGCCATAGGGATGTACTGCAATGGCTCAGAACAGGCTGCAGGTCAGAGTGTTTGCAAGACACAAGTGCTTCATCAGGATGAGCAAACGAAGGCCAGGACTGAGCCCGGATGGTCGAAACCAAGGGCCAGTCCCAGGAAGAACTGAAAAGGAAGCTGGGGTGCTCTGAAGTCTGACTCCATCTGAAGGCAGTGGGGTGAGTCCCTGGAATGCCTGTGTGACATGATCAGATTTGTACGTCTGTGACTGAAGGATAAAGGCTGGGGGAAGGGGGACCAGCAAGGGCTGGCTGTCCAGCTCTGAGGCCTTTTGTGCTTCTGGAGCCTCTAAGTTCAAAGATACCTTTCATGGAGGCCCAAGCTCTGTGTTACCTCACGTCTCTGTTGCACCTGTCCCGGTCATCATCAGTCTGTACATCCCACCCCCAGACTAGATGTTCCTTGGAGGTATTCTGGAAGCAGGAGCTGCACCCAGAGGAAATACCAGGAAGTAAATGTGAAATGTTCCACGATACAGAACATGCCGGCTGTGAGCTCCTGGAGGATAAGAGGAGGAGCAGAAGCCAAGCACCCCAAATGGTGTTTGGATTCTTGAGAATGCTCCAAGCTTCTCCCCTTGTCTCAGAGAGGCAGCAGCAGCTTGGCTAAGGTCCGGAGTCCTCTTGTGAAAAGGGATGCCCATCAGGCCCTGTAACCGGAGTCTAGACCCTGCCTCAAGACAGAGGTGGGTTAACCTCTGCCTCCACTGTAGAACTAGGTCATGGGGGTTTAATGGCTGACTACTTACCATGTGCTTTCATGGAAGGAGGAACAAGAGCTGGGAAGAAGCAGGATCAGGTGAGGTGAGGGAAGCAAGGGGCCAGCATGTGGATTGGAGAAGTGGAGGAGACAAAGGGGAGGCGGCCTACTGGCTCCTGAGAGGAGCAACGAGGCCAGACAGACAGAGGGACACGCTCTGGTCCGGGTTGAGGGCCTTCTGCACGAACTCCTAGGGGGGTAACAGCCAAACTAAGGCCAGAGCACTAGTGGGTCAGCATTATGGAAACCGCAAACCCTTCTGCCGGTCGGCAGGACAACTGAAAAGGGACATGACTTCAAGTACAAACATCAAGTGTGCCCCTGTATGTGGTTCACAAAAGCCCCGCCCCCTCTTTTAAAGATAAGGTTTCTCTGTGTAGCTTTGGCTGTCCTGGGCTGGATCTATAGACCAGGCTGGCCCCCAACTCACAGAGATCCACCTGCCTCTGCCTCCCTGAGGGCTGGGACTAAAAGCGTGCCCACCACCATGCCTGGCTAAAAGGTCCTTTTATATCCAGGTTCAAAATGTGTTCCTCCTGATGGTTCTACCAGGCTCAGGAGAGGACTGCATGACCATCCTCTTCCTTTTGAGTGCTGGGAGCATAGGCATGTAGCAACCTCTCTACTGCTAGCTCCATTTTTTAAAGGTCTTCTCTTTTACATTAAGAAACAAAAAACAGCTGGGCATGGCGGTGCACGCCTTTAATCCCAGCAGTTGGGAGGCAGAGGCAGGTGGATTTAAGTTTGAGGCCAGCCTGGTCTACAAAGTGAGTCCAGGACATCCAAGGCTACAAAGAGAAACCTTGAAAACCAAAACAAAACAAAAGAAAACAAAAAAGAAGAAGAAAGAAACTAAAAAAACAAAACCACGTGTGTACCTGCAGAGGCAAGAAGCCCTTGGATCTGCTGGAGCTAGGGTTACAGACGGTTCTGAGCAGCCTGGTGTGGGTGCAGAGAACCAAACACGGAT
Source organism: Acomys percivali (assembly GCA_907169655.1). NCBI lineage: Eukaryota > Metazoa > Chordata > Mammalia > Rodentia > Muridae > Acomys > Acomys percivali. The sequence continues at coordinate 77,959,216 of OU015742.1, forward strand.
CCCACAGAAAGAGCAGACGTGCATTCAATCCCTGGGTCATCTCTTCAGACCCTTTTTTAACCACATGGTAGAACCCAGCTGCCCTGCAACCTGCGTCCTGTTCCAATAGAGCTGCAGGCCACGCCCCCAAAACCTCAGCTACCCTGCCTTCTCTCACCTTCAAGGTCACCAACGACGATACAAGACACCAATAACTCCCAGTCCCTTCCCAAGTGCCAAAGCCTTGAGTGCAGCTGCCATCACCTCACTTCACTGTCCTCCCTTGGAGCCGGGAGCAGCAGAGGTTTGATGATAGGCCAAGGCCACAAAGAATCAGGGACGACAGAGAGGGAAACCGGAGTCTGGTCCCCTCTTACCTGCAGCACCGAGAGGTTGGTCTGTCCCGAGAGGCTCAGCTTCTCCTGCTCCGAGGGGTAGGCGTTGTAGCGGTGCAGGTACAGCCAGTCACGGAGGATCTTTACCGACTCCTTGGGCAGGTTCCCCCTGCGCTTCCTCTTACCAGCCAATGACAGGAGGCCTTCATCCTCGCCCAGGTCGCTGTCCGACATGGTGCCTATGGACTAGGCTGGACCCCTGGGGAGCCTGGGGCAGGTGACAAACGGAATGGGGAAAACATTACCACCTTTCCCATCCCCGTCCTTAGTCTTCTAGTGACTTCACCATCACAAACCAGAGCCATGGTTTCGAATCTTGGACAGTACTATATGGCCTGAGCAAGCTGGATGGATGAATCCTACATGCCACCAATTCATGGGACAGAGAGGGGACTGCTGAAACATGGATGGCACTTAAAAACACACAAACAACAGGACTAGAAAGAACTACACACCCCAGGCAGATCCTCCCGCCTATGCCTCTCCAGTGTCAATACCCAGCTTGAATTCTACTTTCCAGGCTGTCCTGGGAACATCTATTTCCTCATCTGACTCCCATGAAAGCTCTTGCAAAGGAGAAACTTGCAACCTCACTACTAGCTAGCTACCTAAGAGAAACGCACACCTGGTCCCCTGCAGAAGCCTGTGCACCAATGTTCCCAGCAGCAGCCAAAGGGCGGAAACCACCAAGAGACCTTTCTTCAACACATGGCTGAACAATCTGGTCACAAAGTGGAGTACAGTTGAGCTGGAAAGACAGCTCACTGGTTAAGAGCACTGGCTGCTCTCTTCCAAAGGACCTGGTTCAGTTCCCAGCACCCACATGGCAGCTCACAACCATCCATAACTCCAGTTCCAGGGGATCCAATGACTTCTGGTGACCCCTATGGGCATCCATATGGTGTTTGTATATACATGTAGGCAAAACATTCATATGTATAAAACAAAATAAATTTTTAAAAAGAGAGGGCACACCTCTGATGCTTGCTACAACATGGATGAACCCTGAGTACACGCTAAATGGAAAGAGGTTGGTCATAAAACACCACTATTCTCTGTTTCCGTTAACAGAATGTCCAAAGCCAGCAGCTCTAGACAGCACAGCAGCAGTTAATTAGCGTAGGGAGGTTAGAAGGACATTAGCCTTTGTTTTACTTTAAAACCTTATACATATCTATTCTTTGCTCAAAGTAACCCTTCTATTATCGTCTTGTTCTTTCCCCTCCCAAGATTTAAAAATTTTTATTTCATATATATAGATGTTCTGCCTAACGTGTACCACACATGCAGTGTCCTGGGAGGCCAGAAGAGGGAGGCAGATCCTCTGGAACTGGAGTTACACATGGTGTGGACCGTAACTCTGTGCTGGCAACAGAAGCGTGGCTCTCTGCAAGAACAAGTGCTCTTAGACCTCTGAGCCATTTCGCCAGCCTGTGGCACCCCCTCCCCCCTGCCTTTTTTTTTTTTTTTTAAGTGAATATCAGGAGCTGGAGAGATCGCTCTGCCAGTAAGAGCATTTGCTGTTTTTTATAGAAGGCCTGGGTTGCATTCCCCACACCCACATGGAGGAATACAACCACTTATAAAAATCCTGTTCCAGGGGACCAGATGCCCTCTCCTGACCTCTGAGGTATACACACATGCATGAAGGCAAAACATTCACACACATTAAAACAAAACAAACAAAAAACACTGGGGGGGGGGAGAATATCTCCATCTCTTAAGACATCACATGCCTTTAATGTCTCACTCCTTTAATCCCAGCACTTGGGAGGCAGAGGCAGGTGGATTGCTGTGAGTTTGAGGCCAGCCTAGTCTACAAAGTGAGTCCAGGACAGCCAAGGATACACAGAGAGAAACCCTGTCTCAAAAACAAAACAAAACAAAACAAAACAAAACAAAAAGATCCATTATAAGGTAGGATCTGGTCTGGGATAGCTTTCCTTCCGAGGCCCAGAGGCAGGTCTGGGAACTGCTCACCACGACCCTGCAGACAGCCACTGTGTAGCGCAGGGAGCAGTGAGTCACTGCTACCGTCCTTTCTCAGACCTCCTTCCTTGGTCCGGCCTCTGACCTGGTCCCAGGCTCAATCTCAGAGTCCAGACCAATGAAGCGTGGCTCTGGTCCCTGCTTTAACTCCCACACGGCTGTGTGGCGCTAGCTCTGAGTTTGAAGCCCGCCTTCTTCCCTGGTCAATGAAGGAAGGTTTCTGCCTAGATAACTCCTATCAGCTGCTTCCCCAGCAAAGTTCCTGTTCACAAAAGCACAAGAAATTTACATTTTAAAAGCACAAGTTCTAGGCCAAGGCAAGGCTCCTCCCTTCTCTGCCTTTTAACAGCTTTCCAGCAGGCTTAGCCAACAAGACTCTGGCGTCTCCCAGGGTTTCTTTCCTCGACTTGGGCCTGAGCCCAGATCTCTGGGGCTGGCTAAGCCAGACTTTCGAGGGAAGGGTCTACCTTCAGCCAGGCCACCTGGAGGTGAAATCGGCACTTCTCCGAGGTACTATTTCCTCGGAACGGGAATCACAAATGGGGTGTTTTCTAAGGGCAGACATTTCAGCCCCCAGGCCAGCTGGGACACCAGGCCAGGGAGGCAGCCCCGGCAGCCATGGTGAGAAGTTTACTGAAGGTTATCTTTACAAATTCCACTCTGGCTGCCAGCCAGAACCCAGTCTTCAGGGTTCCCGATGTGGGGCCGGAGCAGGACTCCTCAGCCGGAACTTTTTCCCCCTCTGGATCTTGCACCCCTCCCTGGCCTGTCTGCAGGCTTCTCACACACGCATCCCCACGATATCCGCCACGAAAGTTGAACAGAGCTCAGAAAACCGACCCGACTGCTGCTCACATCCCCAACTTCTCCGAGTTGTACGAACACACACAGCCTTACACCCCATACCTAGGACCAACGACTACAACCCATGAGACTAGCCTAACTCCTGCACCCGCCCACCCACGAACTCTAAGTGACCTGCCCACCCACGTTCTCTCCGACCGAGGAGCACTCACGTCATCACACCGGCCATCCATCAGCTTGTACACTAACTGAGTTATTGGCGGCACCCCTTGGACACTGCACCCCATGCAATCTCCTACATACTCCCACCATACCATCTGCAGCCACTCCCACAGGAACTTTCTGACAACTCTCCCAGCTCTAGATACTCTCCTCCCCGGCCGCACACTGAGGCTGGAGTTCCCAGCAGTTCACACAAAGCGCGCAGCCTCCCCCGCGGCCCAGACGCAGCGGAGCACATGGCTCATGAGGCGCCGACGAATCCTTCGGCACTCGGCACCCTCACCCCCCAGTTCCCCACCGGAGTCACTGTGCGTGCAACAGTTCCACTGCCCGCCCGCCACCCGGAGGCGGGGGGGGGGGGGCGGTGGAACTCTGCAAGATAGAAAACTCACGTGTCCATTCTGGGACAGGAAAAAGTTTAGTTCCCAACCCCTTCCCCGACACTACGTGCAAGCTGACTCTTGGGGCGCGGGGCCGCTGGAGCGTGCGCGCTCGGCTTTGTGCTCCGAACTCGGCCCGGAGGGGGAGGGGAAGAGAGGGGGCTGGGCTCCAACCTCCGCGCCGCCCCCCCAACCCCATCCCTGCGCCCGGACTCCATGTTGGCCGCCCCCCTGCTTCAGGGACGCGCGCAGCCCCCGCAAGACGCTCGGCTGCCCCTCGCCTGGCCCCGAGGTCCCGGCGCGCACAAACTTTCTCCGCGTCGCCAGCCCCACGCGCTCCACAGCCTTGGCCCGCCCGGGAGTGACAGATGCCTCGGAGACAGACTTTCCTTTGTTCCAAAGGAAAGGGGAACTCGCGCGGGCTCCCAAGCCCTCCCCGTCGGGGCCCCGCCCGCGGCCCCCACCTCCAGCTGTCACTCGGCGGCCCCCGGTCCCGCTCCGCCGCCGTGCGGGGGGGGGGGGGGGGGGGGCGCAGCCGGCGGTTAGCAACGTGCACTTTTGAAACCAAACAAACCCGCTCCCCGCGCGCTCACCCCGCTGCGGGGCACCGGCTACCCTCTCCCAGGCTGGGATCTTTGGGAGCCGACCTCCCCCACAAGGGACCCCCCCGGACGGCTCCCCCTTTCATCCCGCGCCAGCGCTCCGCGGTCGGGACTCACACACAAACACACACACCCGGGCTCACACACCCACTGTCGCACGCGCCGGGACGACGCCCCCTCCCCCGCCTCGCCGCCCCAAGAAACTTTCCAAGTAGTCCGCGCGCCTCCACCCGCGTCTCCAGCCCTCCGGCGCCCCGCACTCACCTTTCCCGGAGGCTTTCCGGCCCACGCGGCCTCGGTGGGGTGCGGGACGGCCCGTCCGGGGCGGGGGGCGCCGGGGGAGCGCGCCGCGTACCTGCCGGGTCTGACACCCGCCTGACAGCTCGCGGCTGGAAAGCACCTCGCGACCTGACGTCAGATCCCCTCTCCTCCCATCGCGCCCGCCGCACCCTCCCCCACCGCCCCGAGGCAGAAACAAACTTTGTGCGGAGCGTGGCCAGCTACGCCCACCCTCGGGGGCGGGCCCGCGGAGCCGGGGGGCTTCGCCCCGCCCACGCGCCGGAGGGGGCGGGCTTGCGACTCCTCCTTCCTGCGCCCACCCACCTTAGGAATGCCACATGGCCTGGGCCGGGGGCGGAGCGGTGGGGCTTGGGCTCCCGGAGTCAGCTCGAGGGCAGGAAGTAGCCCGCTCCTCCTTTCGCAGAGCGTTTCCGGAGCGCCTACTGTGTGCGCCTCGCTTGGGGGTAGGGGCGCCACCGGGGCACAAAGGGTGTGCCAGTCCCCGGACCTTTGTACGTTCGTATCCTCCTCTGGGTGCTTGCCCCGTGTGGTGATGGGGAAACTGAGGCCCAGTAGGTCCGGAGACTTAATTCCCAGGTGCTAAGGGACGTGTGGCTTTGGTTGAGGACGGCTTTGGTTGAGGACAAGGCCACTTTGGCCTGGCGCAGAGGGTCGGCCAGGGGTGAGTACAGGCTGCGCCCCAGGAGCTTGGGTGAGGCGGGCAGCGCGCCGCTCTGCGGAGGTGTTTGCTGCTACTCGCTGGGCCCTGACTCTTTCACATCCCCCTGTGTCCTTTGGCCCAGGTGTCTCTGATGATAGAGCCCGTGCCTTTCCGTTGGTGGCCAGCCCCAGTTGGAGATGGAGGGTAAATCTAGGCGCCTGCAGAGGTCCAGGCTTGTGTCTTTTTTCCCCTCAGCTTTTCCTTGTCTCCAAGTTCCCTGCCCCGCTGTCTTGTCTGTCTCTGGTTCTCTGCATTAGTAGCACAGAGGCCATTTCTGGGTTTATGATCTGAGGCTCTCGTGCTAGTACCAACAGCACTGCAACAGTCTTCTCTTTTTCCTTTTTCTCTTTTTCTTTCTTTCTTTCTTTCTTTTTTTTTTTTTAATTTATTTGGTTTGGTTTTTCGGAGACAGGGTTTCTCTGTGTAGCCTTGGCTCTCCTGTACTCGCTTTGTAGACCAGGCTGGCCTCGAACTCAGAGATCTGCCTGCCTCTGCCTCCCCAGTGCTGGGATTACAGGTCTGCAACACCACACCCTGCTTATTTTTTTCTCTTTTAATGCTATTATCATGATTTTACTGTCGAGCTTGGGTCATACTTAGAGTGGTACACTGCTTTAGTCATCCTGAAGTGACAGAGGCTGGAGTTGTCGTTGCTACATCAGGCTCAACTTTTTTTTGTTTTTCATTGCACTTTAGTAAAGAAACAAAAACAACACAAAACAAAACAGAAAAAAAACCCTGGGAACAAAAGTTAAGTTTTCCTTTCCAGAAAGCCCTAAGCCAGTCAGGATGCTGATTAAATGCCTCTTAAGGTGTACCTGGGTTTCCTGGAAGCTCATCTTGCCAGAAAATGCTTTAAACCAAGACAGCCATGCTAGTTCCATCTAAAATACCACCAGTACCTAGTACCCTCCCCGTGGGGAAACCAAGGCCCAGGGAGGTGGTCACAAGCGATTTCTTAGCCAAGTCCTCCTCCATCAGTATACCTCTGGGAGAATAAAGATGAGAGGGCCTGGGTAAGAAAGGTAGGAACCTCCCAGGCCTTGACCACTGAGGTGTGCAAGAATTAGGGACCTCCATGTAGTTGAGACCCGGTCAGAAGATAAAGGGGCAGCCAGGCGCGCCTGGAGCTTCGAAACAGTACTAGGCGTGCTGTAGGTAGTGAGCCACATCTTCTCTTTGGGGCAGGCACAAACCCGCAGAGCTCTTGGCAGATCTCACCAGCTGCAGTCTGCTAGGCCAGTGTCCCCAGGGCTGCTCAGATGAGTGTCCTGTCCCCTTGGCCTGCAGCAGAGGCAAGTGTGTGCTGGCTGCCAAGTCTGGAGTCTCCCTAACCGTCTCCTGGAAGGATATAAGGTTGGGGTGACGGGGCCTAGCTCTGTGTCAGGGTTTCACGTAAACATTCCCTAGCCTAAATATGCCATGAATTTGACAGTTGCCAGGTCAGTCTCCACTGTAAATACAGTTTAAGATGTGTGCATCTTTACATGAGGCATTTCCACTCCTGGGTTAATTTGTTTAAGTAGCTGCACAACAGAGCTAAAGCTTGTGTGAGATTACTCTTCACAGCGCTGTTCTAGAAAATCGGGACATGGAGGTGCCGTTTCCGGGGATCTGGGTGGTTATTGGCAACAATGGAACAATACAGTGGCGGAAATCTGAGTGAGCGCTCCAAGCCAGAGAGGGCCGCCACGAGTTTATTTTGAGCTGTAGTGTTGTGCTTAGGAGCAGCTTTGGCTAGACTTGTTGATAATTTTCACAAGAAAACTTTTTCCAGCTGGGGGTGTTTGGTTTGTGACAAAGTCTCTCTGTTTCCCCAGGCTGGTCTCAATCTCCTGAGTGCAAGGATACTCCTGTTTCTTATTCCCACATAGCCCTACACACAGGAGTCACAGCGCCTGGTGGTACACCGTTGCTGTTTTCTCTCCAGTTTTTTAAAAATGAGATTTGGAGGTCTTGTATGTCTCATCTGGACTCCTCGGGCTGAACTTCAGCTTCCTGAGTGCTTGGACTACATGTGTGCCCTGCCACACCTGGCACACACCTTCTTCTCAAGCAAGTATGACCGTGAAACCCAGGATTATGTATACAGAGCGTGGATGCAGACATCTATTACTGTGGAAAGAAACCCTCCCTCCTTTTCCCCCACAAATTAAAGAAACTGCGCAGGGCCTGGTGGCGCACACCTTTAATCCCAGCACTTGGAGGCAGAGGCAGGTGGGTCTGTGTGAGTTTAAGGCCAGTCTTGTCTACAGAGTGAGTTCCAGGCCAGCCAAAGCTACATTGTGAGACCTTATCTCAAAAGAGGAAAAAAATAAAAAGGCTACATGTAGGAGTGTGGTATAGCTCTCACCTTGAAAGCACAAAGCCCTAGGCTCAGTACTCCATGCACTTCCATGAAACAAAAACAACCAAAAAAAAAAAAAAAAGGAAACCATTGACTTGGAGGTTTCCTTGACAGCATGTCAGTAATCCCAGCACTCCAGAGGTAAAGGCAGGAAAATCATGAGTTCAAGGTCAGCCTCAGCAATAGAGCAGCAGTTCTTAACCTTCCTAACTCTGTGACCCTTTAATACAGTTTCTCATGTTGTACTGGCCTCAACCATAAAATTGTTTTCATTCCTAGTTCATAACTTTGTTTGCAACTGTTTTGAATCTTTTTTTTGTTTTGTTTTGTTTTGTTTTTTGAGACAGGGTTTCTTTGTGTATGTATCCTTGGCTGTCCTGGACTCACTTTGTAGACCAGGCTGGCCTCCAGCTCACAGTGATCCGCCTGCCTCTGCCTCCCAAGTGCTGGGATTAAAAGCGCATGCACCACTGTGCAGGCCTTGTTTTGAGTCTTAATGTAAATGTGTGGTATGCAGGACATCTGAAATGTGAGCCCCCAAAGGCATCTCCACCCAGGGCTTGAGAACTGCTGCTAAGTGGTGAGACCCTGTCTCAGATCAAAAGAAGACACAACAAAACAAAGCCAAGTAGAAGAACTGCCTCCTTCCCTGGAAGGAGAGATCCCTTCCGATAATGAGTTAGGGGTCCTGACCTCTGCAGGAGAGGGAAAGTGGCTGCTGGTTCCTTAATTCTGTTCCCTGCTCCTTAGCTGAGACCTGCAGGTCTGAGAAGCTTGCCCATGAGGCTCTGCTTTCTCCTTGCTGGTTTCTAGGGTGCTTGGTGGTCACAGAGGTGCAAGTGAGTGTTAGAGGAATCCTATTGGAAAGGAATAGAGCAGCTGGCTGCTGCCCTTGTCACTGGAGTGGCGGGCTGAAGGCGGGAGACTGACAATCCCCCTCCTGTGAAAAGGCACTGGGCGGCAGGATCCTCTTCTGAGAATTTGGAAGAGCTTAGAGGCAGGTGGTCAGGTGGATGGAGGAGGAGCCACAGCAGGCCAGCCCTCAGGACTGAGATTTGTGGCACATAACAGATTCTTGTCTTCGCCTCCTATTAATTTCCACCTAGCTGCTTAAAAGCCGCACTGCCCTCTTGGTCAGCTGCATGTGGCTTAGCTTTCGTTTAGTTGTTGAGTCGTCAGTCATTTGCCTAACTTCTCTGCCTCTGCCACTGTGGTGGTGCTGGGGGAGAGCCCAGGGACCCCTGCATGCCAGCAAGTTTGCTCATCAAGCCACATGAAAGCCCGTTTTTGTTTTTTAATTATTTATTTATCATATATATACACAGTGTTTTACCTGTATATACACCAGAAGAGGGCACCAGATCTTATTACAGATGGTTGGGAGCCACCATGTGGTTGCTGGGAATTGAACTTAGGACCTTTAGAAGAGCAGTCAGTGCTCTCAACCTCTGAGCCATCTCTCCAGCCCCATGAAAGCCTGTTTATTAAAAACTATTTTATCTTATTTTATTTTTTGCATTTACTTAGTATGTGTGGATGCATGCGTGTGGGTGCATGAGGCGGTCAGAAGGGAATCGACAGGACTCTGGAAATTGAACTCAAGCTGTCAAACTCACTAACCCATCTTGTCGGACACATATTTAATTTTTCTTTCTTTTTTGGTTTTTCAAGATAGGGTTTCTCTGTGTAGCCTTTGGCTGTCCTGGACTCACTTTGTAGACCAGGCTAGCCTCCAACTCACAGTGATCCACCTGCCTCTGCCTCCTGAGGGCTGGGATTAAAGGCGTGCACTACCACGCCCGGTTTATCTTTTTATTTTTTTGAGACAGAATTTCACCTATATAGTTCTAGCTGGGCCTGGAACTTGACATCTGAACTAAGCTGGCCTCTAACACACAGAGATCCATCTGCCTCTGCCCCTCCCATCTGCTGGGATTAAAGGTGTGAGCCACTATGCCTATCCCTCCCCCCACTTAACTTTTAAAGGACTGCCTTGTTAGACTGTTCACATCAGCCTGGGGAGCCCATTGGTTGGGCTACCCCAAGAATTCAGGCAGCAGTGCCATGTGGCAGGAACCATGTGGCTCTGGAAGTTGGCATGACAACAGGTCATCCTTTTGTGAATTTGCCAAACCCTTTGAACCTCGGGTTTTTTTCTTCTGTGGAGACAGCAGGCTTTGGTGAGTCAAAGCTACCTACAGCAGTCAAAGCCTTTTGTGAGTAGCCTGTGCTCAGAGGACAGCAGGTCTGAATTTCACAGTGTGTCAGTTTCACCTCTGGTGCCGGTGTCAGTCTGTAACCACCAGATTGTTCATCTGTTTATAGAGCTCCCAGCACTCGGGAGGCAGAGGCAGGCCGATATGTGTGAACTCAACTGGCCAGGACTATATAATAAAACCCTGTCTCCAAAAATAAGACAGTTATGAGGGCTGGGGAGATGGCTCAGGAGCACTGGCTGTTCTTCCAGAGGTCCTGAGTTCAATTCCCAGCAACCACATGGTGGCTCACACCATCTGTAATGAGATCTGATTCATTCTTGTAGCCTGTAAATGTACATGCAGGCAGCACTGTTGCGTAATAATAAATAAATATTAAAAAAAAAAATAGTTACGATGTTGAAAGGTGTCAGTGGATAAAGGCATTTACTTCCAAAGCTGGTGACCCACTCAGTACCAGGAGAGGACCAACTCTCACACATTATCCTCTGACCTCCATGTGCGTTGGCGTGCACACACACACACCTGTGCATTTAGGTAATCCTAGAGGTCACTCACTTCCTTGGCATCCTGCCATTTAAGGCTTATGTGTCTTTGAAAGTGTGTGTGTGTGTGTGTGTGTGTGTGTACATGTACCCAGTAACCCACAACTAGGCAACATTTGGGGTTTATTTAACCTGCAGGAAAGCAGCATCACTAAAAGTTGTATCTGGAAAGACTTCTTAGCGTCAGCTGTCCCTTTGTCTGCCTAGACTTTGTAAAAAGGATTTTCTTTCTATGCAGTTTGCCTCAAAGGCATATTTCAGTGAATTTGTATCACTGCATGTTAACTTGGAAGTATTGCAGGGGCGTGGTCAGACCTGGGTGGAGATGCTGCAGTCTCTTTCCTTCATGTACTCTGGCTCCCAGACACAGATTAAGTGCTGTCGTGGAGTGGTGTGCATTTCATTTGGGAGTAAAAACAGTTTTTCTGGTCAGGGTATAGCTCTGTGGGAGAGTACTTGCCTAGCATGTGGAAGGTTCTAGGTTCTGTTCTCAGCTTTGAAGGGGACCTAGGAGCTGTTGAGATGGATCAAAGAGCAGAAGTACCTGCTGCTGCTGCGGCCCATGTGGTGGAGGCAGAGAACTGACGCTGGCAAGTTTCTTCTGACCGCCATGAGTCGAAGCCCTCACCACACAGTGGGGAGCTAATACCTCCTCAATAACTAAGTAAGTAAACGTTAAAGATGTGATTAAAAGGATTTAGTGAGGGCTCAGTGGTTAAGAGGAATGTCTCCTCTTCCAGAGGAGCCGGGTTCAACTCCTAGTGCCTAGGTCTAGGAGATCTGATGCTCTCTTTTGGCTTCTGGGCAGTGCTTGCACGTGGTACACAGACATACATGCAAACGGAACACACTAAGTACATCGTAAAAGAAGAGGATTTAGATAAAACAATTTTATTTATTTTGGGGCAGGGACTATGTAGCTCTGGTTGTTTGGAACACGTTGTGTAGTTCAGGCTGGCCTCGAACTCACAGAGGTTCGCCTACCTTATTTATTATGTATACAGTGTTCTGCCTGCATGTACACCTGCAGACCAGAAGAGGGCACCAGATCTCATTACAGATGGTTGTGAGCCACCATGTGAGTGTTAGGAACTGAACTCAGGACCTTGGGAAGAGCAGGCAGCCCTGTCATTTGACTCTTAAACCTCTGAGCTGTCAATCCCTGTTGTCCCTGCAGCATTCTACATTTGTAGCTAATTGTTCTGTTGTTGTTATTTGTTTACTTATTTATTATCTTTCCTGGTGGTGCTTGTGATAGAAGCGAGGGCCTTGCATGCCACAAAGTATTTGTTGTACCATCAAACTGCCCCCAGACACCTTCATTTTGTTCCGTTTTGGGGGGAGGAGGATGTTGCATTTTCGAGATAGGGTTTCTGTGTTTTAACCCTGACTGTCCTGGACTCCCTTTGTAGACCAGGCTGGCCTCGAACTCACAGAGATCCAGCTGCCTCTGCCTCCCAAGTGCTGGAATTAAAGGCGTGCGCCACCACCACCTCTTGGGCATTTTTCTTTCATGGACTCTGAGTCTTTGACAGACAAATTTAGGTTCCTCATCTGCCCTGTCCCAGTAGTGTTTCGTCTCTTAGCCTTGATGTTCCAGTTATTCTTTCTCTTGCACTCGCCAGGGCAGCCACATTCACTACAGGCTGACTTCTGAAGGTGGTAGGCCTTAGGGCCACGGTGGTGGCACCAAGGTATGTTGTCTTTTGGTTGTTTGTTTGTTTTATGAGACAGGGTTTCTCTGTGTCGCCTTCACTGTCCTGGACTCCCTTTGTAGACCAGGCTGGCCTCGAGCTCACATCGATGCACCTGCCTCTGCCTCCCAAGTGCTGAGATTAAAGGCGTGCACCAACATGCCCGGTAAGGTGTGTGTCATATTTATGTGACAGTTTCCAAAGTTTAATGTGCCTTTCCTTATGCTACTTCTGCACAAAGGCCAAAGCGGTGGGAAGAGGAGTGAGTGGTATGGTTTTACAAAGATACATGAAAAGTTTAGACATTTTCTTTTTTTTTTTTTTTTTTTTTTTTAAGATTTATTTATTTTTATTATGTATACAGTGCTCTGGCTGCACATATACCTGCAGGCCAGAAGAGGGCACCAGATCACATTATAGATGGTTGTGAGCCACCATGTGGTTGCTGGGAATTGAACTCAGGACCTCTGGAAGAGCAGCCGGTGCTCTTAACCACTAAGCCATCTCTCCAGCCCCCAAGTTTAGAAATTTTCATTGGAACTATTTCAGACCATTATCTTATCCTGCTGTGAATTCTCTCCCCATGTTCCTTTCTGCCTGGTCGCTTTTAGCTCTGGTCATTTTTGCTGATGTAGCCAAAGGTTGAGTTATAGAAGAAAAATGATTGTTTTGTTTTGTTTTTGTTTTTGTTTTTGTTTTTCAAGACAGGGTTTCTCTGTGTAGCCGTGGCTGTCCTGGACCCGCTTTGTAGACCAGGTTGGCCTCAAACTCACAGCAATCCACCTGCCTCTGCCTCCCGAGTGCTGGGATTATAGGCATGCGCCACCACACCCAGCTGAAAAATGATATTTTTAATTATTTAAAAATTGTCTCGCCTGGAGTGATAGCACATCTTTAATTCTGGCACTCGGGAGGTGCAGGTTACAGGGTCTCTCAGTTTGAAGCCAGAACACAGGACACATGCTGACCTGTTTCAGGATAGCCAGGCTTATACAGAGAAACCTTGTCTCAAAATAAAAACAAAGGTTCTGGGATGGACCTGGTGTGGCTGTGTGTGCCTTGGATCCCAGCACGTGTGAGGCATAAACAGGCGGATTGCTGTGAGTTCCAGGACAGCCAGGGCTATTACACAGAGAAACCTAATCTTGAAAAACCAAAAAAAGAGGTTCTTGGATCAAATGTCATGTGACTTTGCCTTGGATTTGCAGCATAGGTGCAGCTGGCTGCCTGTCTTCATCTCCCAAGGGCTAGGATTACAGGCAGCGACAGCATATCCTCTTAGGGTTTAGTTCCTTTTTCTTTTCTAAAAGTGATTTATTGTATTTTATTTTATGCATATGGTTATATTGCCTGCCATGTATGTCTGTGTACCCTTTGCGTGCAGTGCCCATGGAGACCAGGGGAGGATGTCAGATTCTCTGGAAGTAGAGTTTGAGACCGGATTATATGAGCCGCCATGTGGGTTCTTGGCATCCTGAATTCTCTGTGCTAACTACAGAACAAGCTCTCCAGCCCTAGGACTTAAGTCTAACACAATAATTGACTAAAATGCAAAAGTTTTCTTCTCTCAAGAACATAGTTATAACACATGAAATTACAAACAGTAGAAGACAGATTTATCTTCATTTTCTCCATACAACATGATATTATAAAACCATCATTATAAGAAGGTGGGTAAGCCTGGGGTGGTGGTGCACACCTGTAACCCCAGCACTCTGGGAGGCAGAGGCAGGAGGAAATCTGAGTTTCAGGCCAGCCTGGTCTACAAAGTGAGTCCAAGATAGCCAAGGCTAGACAGAAAAACCCTGTCTCGAAACAACACCCCCCAGGGGGGAACAACGTTGGTTAAAAGTGTTTTCAGTTGCGGGGCTGAGAGATTTTTTTTTTTTAAGATTTATTTATTATGTATACAGTGTTCTGCCTGTATGTACACCTGCACACCAGAAGAGGACACTAGAGCTCATTATAGATGGTTGTGAGCGACCATGTGGTTGCTGGGAATTGAACTCAGGAGGACCTTTGGAAGAGCAGCCAGCTCTTAAACTCTGAGCCATCTCTCCAGCCCATAAGATTATTTTACTTGTTGTTTTTTCAGCTTTTTCCCTCACTGTGTGGAACTGGATGACCTGGAACTTTCTTCATAGGCCAGACTGGCCTCAGATTTAAGGCATTCCTCCTGCCTCTGCCTCCCAAGTGCTGGGAGCTACTGTAGCTATTCAGTGGAGCCTGTGCTAGCCCTGACCTCAGTCTGTAGTTGGGGATGGCCTTGAGCTGCTGGTTGCCGCCATGCCTGGCTTTATTTATGAGGTACTGGAGATTGAGTGCAGTGCTTGGCGTATTCTTGACTCAGCTACAATCCCAGCCCTAGCTGTTTTGAATTTTGAGACAGGGTCTTACTAAGTTGCTCAGGCTGGCTTGGCATCCACTCTGTGTCCTGGGCAGTCTTCTTTCTGTTCTTCCTGAATGTTGTAAACTGCTATTTCTTCTAGATATATTGACCTATCATCAGTGTCTCTAACTATTGGGGAAAGATGGTATTTAAACAGACTGGGAGTGCCTTGGGGAGCTGTGCTAAAGCTGCATGCTGTGACTTTTGAGTTGTTGATCTTTGGATTGTCTACCACTGAGAGGAGCGAGGAAGTTCTGACGGGAACTATTCAGAGGAATGTATTCTTTTCAGCCTGGGGGCAGGGGCGGCTAGGGAAGTGAGTTTGTAACAAGAGCTTGTGGGTTTTTTGGGTTTGGTTTGTTTGTTTTTTGTTTTGTTTTGCTGTATAAGCCGTGCTGGCTTAAATAACGTTGAGCTCTGATCGGGACTTGTCTCGGCTCCATTCTTCATGTCTGTCCCCCTCAGTCCCCACTCCCTCTTTCAGAGACCCTGTTTGACTT
>OU015742.1:77974287-77988917 GCA_907169655.1 Acomys percivali
TTCTTCATGTCTGTGTCCCCCTCAGTCCCCACTCCCTCTTTCAGAGACCCTGTTTGACTTGCCCTGTGAGATGGGACATGTGGCGCCCAAACAGGGACCGAGGAACCAAGGGATTAAGTGACAGACACTGCTTTGGAGGTGCTCTTGAGGTAAAAATGGAAGTTTCACCAAAGTTGCCTGCTTTGTGGAGAAACGGTAAGGTGAACAGCGAAAACATGGGACAGAGTAGTAGTAAAGATTTATTCAGACATTAGAATGTATGCTTAAAATACAAGGAGTAATGGTAAAAACCAAACAATTGGTGAAGTTTTTAGATTTTTGTCAGTGAAGTATGTTCATGGTTTCTTGAGGAAGTAACAGTTAATTTAGAGATGTGGGATAAAGTTGGTGAAAGATTGCAGGGTCACTATATTACAAATGGACCCGAAGAGACACCTGCCATGGCCTTTTCACTTTGGCCTTTGATCGGGTGTTCTTAACCCCTGACATGAAAGTGACAGAATAAGAGTGTCCGGGCCCGCTGGACAATCAGCTGAGACCCACGGACCCCTAGGGAGAGAATGGGGAACAAGAGTTGCAAAGAACGGACAGCAAGTCAAAAAGGTCTGATCAAGCTGACAAAATTTTATTTTCTCAGGCTGCTTATAAGCACAAGGCAGGATGTTGGGTGGGGGCAGAGGGGGAGCTAGGGTGAGAGCGAGGTCAGCCCCCTGCTGCTGCATACTGCACAATGTTCCCTTCATGGTCAGGTGCCACTGCTCTGGCAGTTTCCGAGAAGCGTGGGACAGCAAGACCGGACGCTAACTTAGGTGAAACAGATCTATATCTGGTTATTGAGAAACCTAAAGACAGGAGGTCTCCTGGAGAGTTTTCCGAGAAGTCACCGAAAGGGAGGGGCAGGAGAGGTTTTGTCAAGCAGAACACAGGAGGTCCAAATGGCCATATTTGCTGAAAGCACCCCCATCATAAGGGATCTAATAGAACTAATAATGGAGAAAAAGAGAAAGAAAAAAAAAGAGGCTCCTTGCTATCATGAGCCTAACTGGCAGCCTCTGCCTACGGTGCCTCCAGCTTTTTCTGTGGCTCAACAGGACCCTAATGAAGAACTTTGAGGGCAGGTTCAAACCCTGGAAGAAAGGGTTAGCATAGCTAAAAAAAAAACCAGACAACTAGAGAAAGAATTAGAAAGAATAAAAAGTTGTGATGATGGTGAGAAAAATCCTTAGGGACAAAAAGGAAAGGCTTCCAGTTTCATATGAAACATTCCTCAGGGTGTGTCTCCATTAGACACGGCCATACAGACAGCCAGAGATACAGGACAGGAGATAGGTGGTGAGGTCGCTTTTCCGGTTGTGGCCATTAGAGACGGCCATACAGAGAGCCAGAGATACAGGACAGGAGATGGATAGTGAGGTCGCTTTTCCGGGTGTGGAGACATTAGATCCTCAGGGCAACTGAGTCAAACAGTATGCCCCTTTAGAATGGAAACAAATCAGAGAATTAAAGACTGATTGTACTCAGTATGGACCCACTGCTCCATTTACTGCAGCAATGGCTGATGCACTCGTGGATACTAATCTCACTCCTGCTCATTAGAAAACCTTTAGTAAACCATGTTTAAGCAAAGAAGATTGATTATTTGTTGTGGACAGAAGACTTTATGGATGCTGTAAAAAGGATTGCAGAACTTAATGCTCAACCAGGGGATCCTCAATGGAATTTTAACATGTTAGCAGGAGAAGGGCTATTTGAGGGTAACGGTAATCTGTTACAGTTAAACATACCTGTTCGGCCTAAGAAGCCAATAACTGACACAAAGACACTGAAACGTAATTCAAAGCTGCAAACACTACACTTTTAGGGGGGGCAATCTGTAATCCCCAACAAGGTAAGGTTCTATTTATTTCATCAAAAATCTGTCCTAATATACTTGCACCTGAATCAGGCAATAAGATATCATCCATATAATTGTAAATTATGGATTGAGGAAATTTCTTGTGAATTATCTCCAATGGCTGTTGTACAAAATATTGACACAAGGCAGGACTGTTTAACATTCTTTGTGGCAAAACTTTCCAATGATATCTCTTTATTGGGCAGCTTCTATTAAAAGTAGGTACTGAAAAGGCAAATCTCTATCATGTTCATGTAAAGAAATCATGAAAAAGCAATCTTTTAGATCAATCACTGTAATAGGCCATTCCCTAGGTAACAAGGAAGGCCATGGGATTCCGGATTCTAAAGTTCCCATCGTTTGAATAATTTCATTAATTGCTCTGAGATCTGTTAACACCCTCCATTTTCCAGATTTCTTTTTTATGACAAATACAGAAGAATTCCAAGGGCTGTTGCACTATTCTATATGTTGAGCCGCCAGTTGTTCTTGGACTAGCTTTTCTAGGGCCTGTAATATTTTATTAGTCATAGACCATTGTTCAAACCAAATAGGTTGGGTCAGACAACCACTTTAGTGGCAAGGCTGTAGGTGTTTTATCAGCAGTGGTTTCCTAATATAATTCAGAAAAGTTGGCCCCTGTTATATCTTGTTTATGGACAACCTGGACAGACTGTAACTGTCTTTGATAACCCCTTTTTATACCTTTAATTTTTTTTATCAGGAGTATCACCTGTTTTCTGGCTTGTTTCTGAAATTGGAGGGATGTTAACCTGGGTCTTCCATTGTTGTAACAGATCTCTTCCCCATAAATTTGTGGCTATGTCAGCCACGTATGGCCTTAGTTTTCCTGTTTGACCCTCTGGCCTTGTACATTTAAGCCATCTGACACTTTATTTGAGATAATATTCTAATTCCTAGGAACTGTGTAGATACCTGTTGAAGTGACCAAATTGGATGCCAGGAATCTTGGTGAAATTATAGTGACATCTGCGCCAGTATCTAGTAATTCCTCAATCTCAATGTCATGTAATTGTAATTTTAATTTTGATCTCTTATCTTTAATGGTAGTTTTCCAAAATATTTGTTTTTTAGTATCTTCAGTACATTTTATTTCTAAGAGCAGTTTTATCTCCATTAAATGGGTTTTCTAAGTCTTGAGTAGCACTATTTGTTTTGTTAGACCTTGGATTTTCTTGCTGTCCTTTAGAATAACCCCTTTTTGGTGAACAGGAAACAAATGACTCATGTTTTTTGTTGGGCCTTGTGCTTAGCCCCTTAGTCAGTTTTCCAAAATTAAGGAATTGCCTTGGGTATCCTTGAATGACCTACATTCATGAGCCATATGACCATTCCTTCCACATCTTCTACATTTTATAGGAAATATTTTCCCTGAATTATTACCATTGTAGGATAATTTATCTTTAGGAATGGTTTGTTCATTATGATTTGAATTTTTACAGTCACATCAGTGAGCATTTTGTGTTTTGATGTCTCTTGTAGTTTTTTGTCCATTTATAACTGAATGACGAGTATTTACTTCTAAGTCTGAAGTCATTTTAATCCATACATGAAGAGGTGCAGTTCTTGCTCTCAATCTCAATGGTCTAATAGCTTCTTTGCATTCAACATTAGCATTTTTAAAAGCTAGAGATGAAAGTAGAATTTCTCTAGCGTTTGGGTCTGCTATGGTTCTAGTCAGAGCTTTGGTTATTCTCTGTAAAAAGTCAGTGAAAGATTCATATGAACCTTGGGTTATTTTTGTAAATAATTCCATTTGTCCTTGTTGTTCAACCTTGTCGCAAGAATTCATGGCATCATCAAAGGTGACCTTTACTGTTAATTCAGAATATGGTCTTTCACCTGACAACTGATCCCTGACAATATCAACGCCTCTAGTCCTGTAGCTCCTTATTGCCTCCTTAAACCTTCTTAGTTCTTGTGCCTCTATAGGTTGCCATTCAAAACCCTGATAACCTTGTGGATTTTCCACATCTCCTGGTAGTTCTCTTATGATGTCTGGGTAAATCATTTTTGGTTTTTTAAGAAATATTGACTATCTTGTAGTCTTGTTACAAAGTTGTGTTGTATATTCTGAGCTTCTTTCTTCAGTTTCTATCTCAGTATTATTATTATTATTATTATTAGTTATAAGCTTTTCTAACTTCTCTTCTAAGGTTTGTTTCCAAATTTCATATTTTTCATTTTGCTTTGTCTCCCATACCCTAGTATTTTTCCTCAGTCCAATCTATAAAATTTTGTAATTTTTTCTAAAGCATTTTCCTCTCTCTCACTGTTATTATTCTTAGTTATAAGCCCTCCAAACTTGTCTTCTAAAGTTTGTTTCCAAATTTCATATTTTTCATTTTGCTTTGTCTCCCATACCCTAGCATTTTCCTCAGTCCGATCTATAAATTCTTGTAATTTTTTCTCTAAAGCCTTTTCTTTTGAAGAATTATAGAAAGCTAGAATGATTAAAATAAAAAATAGTAGTAATAATCAGTATCATGTTTTCTCACTCTCCTATTTGTATTACAGCATCATTTAAAAGAGCATTTAACAAAGCCCAAAAACTTTGTATTATTGTGTCCTTCATCTTTAAGCCACCAAGTTATAACAAAGTCTCTACTTTATTATTTAGGTTTTCTCTTTGGGAGCTATCCCCACCACCAAAACCACTACCAAACTATAACAACATATCCTTTTTCAAGGATGTGGATACACTAAATTCATTGAGCACCAATCTGTTAACAATTAAACATATCTGTTCAGCCTACGAAGCCAATAGTTGGCACAAAGAGACTGAACCCTAATTCAAAGCTGCAAGCACTACGCCCGGCAGAACTGAAATAAACTACTCTAACCCCCATAACCTGCATATATCCTCAGTACTGGCCAATCTGGTACTTCTCGGGCCTTTCTCTTTTCCAACTCTCCGTCAACTGTCACCTGTCCACTCTGTCAGCTTCCAGCTCCTCCCCCTCTCGAGGGAGTCTCGCCTTCCACTTCCTGTCCTTCTGCCCAGCCGATTGACTCAACATTGCTTTATTGACAGTTGTTACATCCACTCAAGACCTTGCTGCACAGTAATCAAATTAACTATCCACCTGGAGTATAGGCACAAGTCACTGTGGCTGCTCGAGGAACATGGAACAAACTGCGTGGTGAAGGAGATCTGAGCATTAGCTTATCCAGTGTTAAAGCAGGGCCCTGATGAGCCATTTCAGGAGTTTGTGGATAGGCTGCTTAAAGCAACAGAAGGGATTTTTGACGATCCTCAAAATGTAAATCCTTTTGCGAAACAATTAGCCTTTGAAAATGCCAGTGCTCCTTGTCATGCTGCGGCTAGGCCCTACAGAAATAAAAATTATTTGACAGGATGTATTAAATTGTGTGCTGATATTGGCCCATCCTACAATCAAGGGTTGGCTATGGCTGCAGGTTTACAAGGAATGACAGTACAGTCTATGCTCGCTCAGCAAGTGAAAGGATGGCAAGGATGTTTTGGGTGTGGTCAGCAAGGTCATTAATTTAAAAAATTGTCCACACATCTTTAGAGACAACAATAAAGGGGGTAATGGGGCTGGGGAGATAGCTCAGTGGTTAAGAGCACTGCCTGCTCTTCCAAAGGACCCGGGTTCAATTCCCAGGACCCACATGGCAGCTAACAACTGTAACTCCAAGATCTGACACCCTCACACCAATGTACATAGATTAAAGTTAAATAAAACATTTTTAAAAATAAATAAATAAAGGGAGTAATAAAACTACCCCTGGAGTTCGCTCTCGCTGCAAGTGGGGTAAGCATTTGGGTTAATAAGTGCAAATCTCGAACAGACGCTCGAGTACAGCTTTTGCCTACGCAGCAGGGAAACAGGAATCTGGGCCAGCCCCAGGCCCCCCGAGAACCCAAAGCAAGTTTATGGGGCCATGAAATTTGTTCCTCGGAGCCCCACAGATACATTTTACAACCTGTCAGAGCAATCCCAAGAAGCGCAAGATTGGGCCTTAATCCCTCCACCCACACAGTTTGAACCCCTGAAATGGGAATGCAAGCCTTACCTGCTGGAGTTTATGGACCTCCAGGGATGATGGGAGTAACTGTAGGAAGAAGCTACAGTATTACGAGACGGTTACATGTAGCACCAGGTGTTGTTGACTGTGATCATACTGGAGGAATAAACATTATGATTAGCTCACCTACTGGCATTTCTGTAATTCAACCTCAATAGCGCACAGCTCAGTTAACGTTAATTGCAATGCCTTAACTACCTAACAAAGCTGCTAGGAGGCACAGAGGAAATCAAGGTTTTGGGTCTTTTGATGTTTATTGGATGCAACCAATAAGTAAAGAACGCCCTCAGTTAAAGCATTTTCTAAATGGAAAAGCATTTTGGGGTCTTATGGACACGGGGGCAGACGCCACTATTATTTCTGGACAGTATTGGCCTGTTCTTTGGCCTAAAAAACATACCATTACCAGTCTAAGAGGAATCGGTTGATCTCAAAACCCTGATCAGAGTGCTGATCTGTTCACCTGAAAAGATTTAGAAGGGAATCAAGGTAGTTGCATGCCATATATTGTGGAAGGATTGCCAGTAAATTTATGGGGAAGGGACATCTTGGAACAAATAGGGATTATGATGTGTAGTCCAAATGAAGTAGTTATGTAACAAATGCAGCAACACGGGTATCTGCCAGGAGAGGGGCCACGAAAGCACGGAACGGTGTTATTCACCCTGTCCAAGCTAGGGGAAGTTTAGGGACTACAAGATTACAAAGTTTTTCCTAGGAGTTGTTGACTACCCTGCACACCATGCTGATGGTATAATCTACAAATTGGATGAATCTGTATGGGTGGATCAATAGCCCCTTACTACTGAAAAGACTCAAGGTCAAGGAAATGAAGGTTGTTACAAGACTTAAGAAAAGTTAATAAAACTATGCAATTTATGGGAGCACTGCAGCTAGGATTGCCCTCTCCTGTAGCTGTTCCCAAGAATAATATCAAAATTATTATTATAGACCTTAAGGATTGTTTTTTTTTTTTTCACTATCGCCTTACATCCAAAGAATTGACCTCTCTTTCCTTTTAGTGTACCTTCTGTAAATTTTTTAAAAAGATTATTATTTATTATGTACACCTGCAGGCCAAAAGAGGGCACAAGATCCCATTATAGATGGTTGTGAGCCACCATATGGTTGCTAAGAGTTAAACTCAGAACCTTTGGAAGAGCAGCCAGTGCTCTTAACCTCTGAGCCATCTCTCCAGCCCTCTACTGTGAATTTTAAAGAACCAATGAAAAGATAGCATTGGCAGATTCTGCCTCAAGGAATAGCCAACAGTCCTACCCTATGTCAAAAGTTTGTAGCCACAGCTCTACAAAGAGTTAGAGAAAAATATACTAATTTGTATATTATTCACTATATGATGATATACTTATTGCTGGGAAGGGTGGAAAACAAGCACTTTTATGTTCTGCTTTTATGGAGACTCAATTATTTCTGTCTGGTCTGCAGGTAGCTCCCAAAAAAGTTCAAAAAGTGGAACCATATTCGTATTTGGATTTTCAGCTTTTTCCTTCTCAAATCAAACACCAAAAGGTCACATTGGAACAGTTAAAGAGTTTAAATGATTTTCAGAAATTACTCAGTGATATAAATTGTATAAGACCTTATTTAAAGTTGACAGCTGGAGATTTGTAACCTTTATTTGAACTTTTACAAGGAGACTCCTCTCCAAATTCACCCCAGGAGCTTACAGTTGAATCTAGAAAAGCTATGACGTCGGTAGAAAAGGCTATTTCCCATCAAACCATAACCTATGTAGATTATGACAGGCCTTTGGAGTGTATTATTTTAGCCACTCATATAGCATCTACTGCAGTATTTTGGCAAGAGGCTCCTCTTATGTGGGAACATTTACCATCTTCTCCCAATAAAGTAATATTACCATATTATTTGGCTGTTACAAAATTGATTCATATACGTCGATTACAAGGAAGAAAATATTTTTACAAGGAACCTAATTTTTATTATTCAGCCATTGCCCAGGCCAGCAGGGGTTCGACTAACACTTGGGAGGAGAATTCTCCTGTATAGGGACAGAACACAAGACACAAAGAAGGAGAGCAAGTCTTTGATCAAGCTCTCAAATTTTATTTTTCAGGTAGAAGGTTTTATAAGGCAGGGGGCAGGGAAGCATATTGCTATGGCAACCCAGCTGCAGGCTATCTCAAGATGTGAGGATTTCCAAGCAGGTCACAACATTTTGCCACAACGAACATTTTGCTATCTTTATCTAATCTAACTGCTAAACTACAACAGGGTGGCTCCATCTAAATCTTATCTTTAGCCTAACTGCTGAACCACGACAGGGTCAGCTGGTTTCTGGTGAATGACAGACTGCTGGAGAGATAGACACCTAGGCTCTGACAAGATGGCTGAACATTGGCCATATGGCCTACCGTCCCCAAAAAGCCATATTCTAAGAAACAACAGGATTGGCTGTTTGCTAATACTGTTGACTGGCCATCAGCCTGTGCCCACGTCTGTGGGAATGTTGATAATCTCTATCCCTCTTACATGTTTCTACACTTTTTGAAAAGACATCCACTTATTTTTCCAAAAATAACTCAATTCCAACCTGTAGCAGATGGCTTATTGATTTTTACGGATGGATCTTCTAAAGCTAGTTATGTAGTCGAGAGACAGGCATTCCTTATAATCCTCAAGGACAAGGAGTGGTGGCGCAAGCTCACTCTACCATAAAAACTATTTATAAAAAGTAAGGAAGGTGGAGCTGTATCCCCAATCGCCTAAAAGTGCTTTGAGTCATGTTCTCTTTAAATTCTTTATTGCTTGATGCCAAAGGGAATTCTGCAGCTGATTGGTGCTGGTATACTAATACTCAGTCATCCTTCGCTAGAGTGACATAGAAGGATCCTTTAACTGGACAGTGGAATGGACCCAACTCAGTATTAATACGGGGTTGAGGCTCTTTCTGTATTTCCTCACAGGAACGTGATGCTGCATGCTGGCTACCCGAGAGGCTTGTGCATCTAGAGGATGCTGGCATGGATGAGTCTGCTGATAATCATGATGTCGGAAGCAAAGGTTTATTGGACGTATGTTTCCGGTCCTCCTTTTCTTCAACCTGTTTCCTGGGATAACATAGAAGTCTTGGTGTATGTCAACAACACTCATCTGCTTAATTTCCCTGTATATGAAGGGAAAGGAGAATTCAAGTGTTCCAGTACCCGTGAGGCATCCTCCTTGTGAACCTTGAGAATGCACTAACCTGACTGTATTGTGCTTTGCAGAGTCTTCTCTGGAATATTTCTCTTCTGGAAGCCTCATATAGGAGTGCTGCAAGCACTAGTCATTATTCCCGTATGAATCCTTTTCACCCTAATTGTTAGAGTCAGCTTTATCAGCAGGACTGTGGAGAACTGAAAAGGGACTGGTGATGCCTTGTGTTCATGCTCCTTATGTGCTGTTGAGTGATAAAAATCTGTTATTATTCTTGTACTTACTATTGCTTCTGCTATTGCTTTAACTCAAAACTGTATAGACTGCTAATTATTACGTTAATGACTTAAAAAAATGTCTCATGTACTTTAGGAAGAGGTTAGTGGTTTGAGACAATTGAGCAGGTTACAGTGTCATGCTGGATTTCTCTGGATTTCTTATGAGTATAAATGTGGTTAGATTTAATTGGATTTGCATTCAACATCATCTTTGTGGAATTAGCAGTATTCTGCAATATGGATTATCCTTGGCGGGGATGGCGGGGCTTGAAATTACAGCCTGTGCCTTTCTTCCTTGCCTGACACAGTTCATGCCTCAGCAATTACAGCTGATACAAGCACAAGTGCATGGTACAGAGCTGAAAGCACTCCCCTAAGCCTGTGTGACATGAACACAGCCAAAGACGGGTAAGAGTGACGATAAATCCCTATCAACCTAAGACAGAGGCCCATGAAAATTGTATCCAGGATCTTGAAAACAGGTAGGACGGTTTTTTTTTTGTTTTTGTTTTTGTTTTGTTTTGCTTTTCTTTTTTCTTTCTTTCCCATTCACCAACCTAAGACAGATGCTTCATAAAAATGTAAGGAAGGGTGATATGTGGGGAACTGAACTTAAGCTGCATGCTGTGATCTTTGAGTTGTTGACCTTTGCTAGATGAGGTCGCTGTGCTTAGGCTGCATGCTGTGTCCTTTGAGTTGTTGATCTTTGGATTGTCTGCTGCTGAGAGGAACAAGGAAGTTCTGACAGGAACTATTCAGGGGAATGTATTCTTTTCAACCTGCCTGAGGGCCTAGGGAAGTGTGTGGGGTTTTTTTGTTTGTTTGGTTGGTTGGTTGGTTGGTTTTTCGAGACAGGGTTTCTCTGTGTAGCCTTGGCTGTCCTGGACTCACTTTATAGACCAGGCTGGCCTTGAACTCACATCGATCCACCTGCCTCTGCCTCCCAAGTGCTGGGATTAAAGGTGCGCCACCATGCCCGGCGGGAAGTGTGTTTTTAACAAGAGTTTGTGGTGGTTGTTTTTTGCTGTGTAAGCTGTGCTACCTTAAAGCCCAGCCTTTCTCAGGCCTTGTCTTGGCTCCATGTTTCATGTCTCTGTCCCCTTCACTCCCCAAGGGACGGACAGATGACACAGTTCAGTAAGGACCTGTCCACTTAGCCTGACAGCGTTATCCCTGGTGCCTCCACATGGTGGAAAAAATTGACTTTCTTACATTGTTCTCTGACCTTCACAGGGGCCTCCTGACTCTAACACACATGCACACACACAATAAAAATAAATTCAGAAATGGAATAAATCAGACTGCCTTTTACTTCCAAGCTCCTGTTCCACTCTGACAGCTCAGCCTCTGGGGCCTGGTCTAGAGGCCTAAGAGATTTTTTTAAATGGCTAAACCCTTGGTATAAGAGACAAGCAGTTAGGCAGACCCTGGGAGTAACTGGGGCTGCATTCCCTCCTGAGCTAACTGGATACCGTTCCCTTGTAACCCACACGGATGGCCGCTGAAACTACCACCAAAGGCCTCATAGCTGTGTCGGCCACCAGAACCACATATGGCCTTCGCACCTATGGATGAGCAATGACTCATTCCTTCTAAATCCGTCCAGAGACACCTTCCAGGTACCAACCTCTGAGCCTGGCAACCCTATTGCCAGACCTGAACCTAGACATTCCCCTACATGACTGTGCTGGGATTTTGACACATGCACATGGGATCCGTGATGATATCCAGGATGTTGCCCTGGCCAATGCAGATGAGATTGGTTCACAGATGGGAGCAGCTTCATTTGGGATGGTAAGAGATATGCAGGAACTGCAGGAGTGTCCTTAACTACAACCATATGGGCAGAGCCCTTCCTGGTGGGAACTTGGGCACAAAAAGCTGAGTTGATTGCACTGGCTAAGGCACTGACCTTTAGGAAGGGACCAAGGACTGAAAGTGTACACTGATAGCCGATATGCATTCGCCACCACCCATGTGCATAGCGCCACCTATCTGGAGAGAGGCTTATTAACAGCTGAAGGAAAAACTATGAAGAACAAAGAAGAGATGTCGGTGTTAATAAAAGCCCTCTGGCTCCCCAAGAGACTGGCTATCATCTGTTTCCCAGAATACTAGAAAGGGGACTCAATCATAGCAGTAGGAAATAGCTGAGCTCACCAGGTGACAAAGACAACCGCATTAGAGGCTGAACCTTCCCTGGCCCTGGTTTACCCCAGAGATCCGGTCCTCCCCAAGTAACCCAGAAGACACTGAATGGATCAAAAAGTTTCCCATGTCTCAGTTTCTACACAGGTGGTGGAGATCATCAGAAGGAGACCTGATATTACCTAAATTTTAGAGACAAAGATGTTAAGAAAAATACATCGCTCTTCCCGCATGCATGTCCAGAAGATGCAGGAATTAGTCTGACGAAGTAATGATTAGGAACATGTGGGAAGGATTGTAAGCTTTGGCCCAGGTGAAAGCAGTCTTGGTGGGCTTTGCCCTTGAACACACCATGGATACTCCCTAAGATTAACCTTGAGATAGACTGGGGGAAGCCATCCTGGGCCTGGAATTCAGGAAGGGGACCTAGGGACTCCACTTGGACTATTGTGTTTCTAATTGATCCTCAATGGGAGAGGGAGACTGCCCCTTGCATGTGAGAGACAGGCAGGTGGAAAGGACAGAGGAGCAGCAGGTTCAGACTGAGCTTGCGCTCAGGTGGATCGGGAAGAGAATCAGCGAACAGGCCAGAGACACCTAGGGACCCGTCCTGTGGAACGAATACTGGAAGGTTCACTCTTGTTTCCCTTTAACCTTTTTTCCCTTTTGTGTAAGCTGGTTGGGTTGTATAATAAAGTTTAATTGTTAAGAAACAGAGCCAAAGCCGGGCGTGGTGGCGCACGCCTTTAGTCCCAGCACTCGGGAGGCAGAGGCAGGCGGATCGCTGTGAGTTCGAAGCCAGCCTGGTCTACAAAGTGAGTCTAGGACAGCCAAGGCTACACAGAGAAACCCTGTCTCGAAAAACCAAAAAAAAAAAAAAAAAAAGAAAGAAACAGAGCCAACAAGAACACAAATTTTAAAATTGTGGATATTGTCACTAACTGCACGGTGTGTCTGTTGACCAACACCATGCCTAATGGTAAAAATCCAGGCACCTGCCTAAGAGGAAAGAGAACTGGAGGTACTGGGAAGTAGATTTCACGGAAGTGAAACCAGGTAAATACGGTTACAAATATTTGTTAGTTTTTGTAGACATCTTTTCAGGATGGACGGAAGCCTTCCCAAGAAAGCATGAAACAGCATGGATATTAGCTAAGAAATTGTTAGGAGATATTCTTCCAAGGTATGGATTCCCTCAATTGATAGGGTCAGACAATGGACTCGTTTTTGTGTCCAAGGAAAGTCAGTTTGGCCAAGGTTCTGGGGATTGATTGGATGCTACATTGTGCCTATTGACCCCAGAGTTCAGGGGAGACCTTAACAAAATTGACCTTGGAGACTGGCGGGAACTGCGTGGCTCTCCTTTCTTTTGAGCTCTATTGAGTGTGAAACTCTCCCTACCAAATGGGACTCACCCCTTTTGAGATTATGTTTGGAACCCCTCCACCCATCATTCCCAACCTCCAGGCTGAGGTCGTTGCAGAATTCGAGGACCAGCACCTACTAGATGACCTCAGGGGAAAACAGGGGTCTCACAAAAATGTTTGGCCTAGACTAAGAGCTCTTTGTGAATCAGATCCCCCACCAGAACCTCATCAGTTCCATCCAAGCGATTGGGTCTATATTAGAAGACATCGCCAGGGGTCTTTGGAACTTCATTGGAAGAGACTGTACATGGTATTGCTGACGACTCCAACTGCATGGAAGGTCAATGGCATCACTACGTGGGTTCATCACGCACATGCTAAGCTGGCCAACCCATTCTCAACCCAAGAAGACCACTTGACTTCCGTAAAAAGGGACCTTCACCACTCAAGCTACAATTGCCTCGTTCATAATAGGAGCGTTAATAGTATGTACTGCTGTCTGGAATCCCCACACCCCTATAAATAATACCTGGGTCCTATGAGATCAGTATGGCAATGTTTTAGCTACAGCATCTCAGGTACTTCCTCCAAACACTTGGTTCCCCTAGTTAAGCTTT
The DNA here is from genome assembly GCA_907169655.1 of Acomys percivali. Classification (NCBI taxonomy): domain Eukaryota; kingdom Metazoa; phylum Chordata; class Mammalia; order Rodentia; family Muridae; genus Acomys; species Acomys percivali. The sequence goes on from OU015742.1 coordinate 77,987,843, forward strand.
GACCTAGCCCTCGCCATGCCACCAGAGACATGAGCAAGATACAGAGCTGAAGATTCCAAGGTACATTTTTATATGTGCCCTGCCCCGTTTGATTCTCCTTGGCGGCGGGAACATTGTGGGACCATAGTTGACATGTACTGTGCAGAGTGGGGATGTGAGGAATCCACCACTGACTGGAAACCTATTTCCACTGGACTCATCCAATTGTCCAGAGACCCCAAATATGATAAATATAAATGGGCAGTCAATGATAACACTCATGGAAACCCCAAGCCCTGCAATCAACTCATACTTTCATCAGCCAGGGTAAAAGACATACTAATTGTCTACAAGGCAAAAATGTTGGGTTACACCTCTGCACTGTACAACACCTTGGGGGGATAATACACCTTACACTGCTTCTTTCAGAAGAGGCACCCAAGGCCACAGGCCCTAACTATCCTAAAAGGGGCACGCCCTGGCCCCCAAATCATCCTGCATCACCCCCTTTGTAGGCTCCACTACTTCCAAAGTGCCCCAAGGAACAGGGAGCCCTATCTTCCCATCTACCCCTCTTCCAAAGCCTTACCAAGACAGGAAACTCCAGTCTGATCCCCTCTGGGAATTACTGCTGAATACCTATATGGCTCTGCATGGGACCCGCCCAGACCTCACCAAATCTTGTTGGTTATGTTATGATGCACGACATCCTTTTTATGAAGCCATAGCAATTGTCAGTAACTACACTCTTGCTCCAGATATAACCAGTTGCAGAAGGCATCAACTCCTACAGGCCAGACTTACCCTCCAACTGATCTCTGGAAGTGGGACTTGGGTGGGAACAATCCTGGACACCCACAGGAGCCTTTGTAACCAGTCCTCTACTGTTGGGGTAGGAACACACACACCAATATCTAGTACCCCCTAACAATATGTGGAGGGCCTGTTCCTCTGGCTTGACCCCCTGTTTTTTGGTTTGTTTTGGTTTTGGTTTTGGTTTTTTGTTTTTGGGTTTTTTTTTGTTTGTTTGTTTGTTTGTTTGTTTTTCAAGACAGGGTTTCTCTGTGTAGCCTTGGCTGTCCTGGACTCACTTTGT
>OU015742.1:78008376-78069968 GCA_907169655.1 Acomys percivali
TTTCTTTCTTTCTTTCTTTCTTTCTTTCTTTCTTTCTTTCTTTCTTTCTTTCTTTTCCTGACCTAGGGTTTCTCTGTGTAACCCGGGCTGTCCTAAAACTGGATTTGTAGACCAGGCTGGCCTCAAATTTACCAGAGATCTGCCTACCTCTGCCTCCGGGAGTTCTGGGATTGAAGGGGTGCACCACCATGCCTGGCTAAGGTGTATGCTTTTTAATAAGATGGCGATTTGTTCTGAAGTAAGACATGGTTATTCCAGATCTTAAAAGCATAGTGAAAGTTGGAAACGTTTGTAGGAAATGGCGCCCCTTCCTCTGTCTTTGCCTGGGTTTTAATACCTGCAATAACTCCTGGGGTGTGGCTGGGGGGGGGGAGTTTAAAAATGTATCTAAATTTTGGCCACGTTTATTTTGTGTCAGTAACCTTGTTTATTTTATTTTATTTTTTAATTTTTTAAAAAATATTTTATTTAAATTTGTGTGCGTTGGTGTGAGGATGTCAGATCTTGGGGTTACAGACAGTTGTGAGCTGCCATATGGGTGCTGGGAATTGAACCTGGGTCCTTTGGAAGAACAGTCAGTGTTCTTAGCCACCGAGCCATCTCTCTAGCCCAGTAACCTTGTTTATAAATAAGCTTGTGAATACAGCTAGCGGTCACCAGTGCAAAGCTAGACCACACCCCGCAGCCCTGTGAGAGCTGCAAACTCCTCCCCCTGTCACCTGCTTTTGACCAGCCAACTCCTGCTTTGAAGTCCACCCGGCTTCTCCTCCGTGCCTTCTGGGGTTTGCACAACAAGCCTTGGAAAGTTCTAGCTCTAAAAGGCTTCCCTTCATCCCCAAGTGTTAGCTGAGATGATGAAGGCCACCGATGCGTATATGTACACAAACAAGGTCTTCCTTTGTCGCCCAGGCTGGCCCTGAGTTTGCGGCAGTCTTTCGGTTTCGTCTGTGAGCTCTTACTTCTGCTTCTCCTTAGCTGCTAGTGTCAATTTATGGAAAGAGAGACCACCTTCCTCCTGCTGCGGAGCGGAGCTGGCAGCTTGCTGCTGCAGGCCTCGGCTGCAGTGATCCTCGCCTGGGTTTCCCTGTGTTCCTTCCGCTGCGGACCACTGACTCTCCCCTGCCCCATTTTGGCATCCTCCCGGCTCCGTGACGCCATGAAACATGAGCCTTCCTGCCTAAGGTGGACATGGGATCCCACAGAAACATCTTCCTGAGAGACCGTGTTTCCTTCTCACCCGCCCGTCCGCCTCTTTCCTGACGTAGGGCCTTACTTTGTAGTCCAGGCTGACTGGAACCTGTCGTTCGTGGTGATCCTCTTGCCTTGGCCTGTGGCACACAGGGACTATCGGTATGAACCACCATGCTTCCCTTCCTTCTTGACACTTGAAGTTGCTAAAAGCAAGCCTTTGGTGCCTAGATGGTTTAGCAAGAGGGTGTGGTAGCCAGGGGCCCGGCCAAGGCCCACTCAGCGCTATGGTTGGGGCCCAGTTCAGATCTTACCGTGCCTGGTCCCATCCAGAGTTGAGACCAAGCACTTGTGGGGCTCACTTTGGAACTAAGAGTGTGTGCATCAGGCTTCCTGCTACACAGGATGTAGTAGGTCCCTCTGGTTGGCACCCCCTCACTGCCGTATGTACTGTGGGGTGCCGCTCAGGGATCACGCTGGATCCAGCACCTGTCCCTGACCTCTGCCAGGGTCAGGTGGGACACATATCGCTCCCTCCTCTACCCATAGACTATGAGGTGAGCCTCGCAGTCCCCGCACTTCACACACATGCTTGTGTTGAGGTGCAGGGTGAACCAGGCTGTGACCTACAGTCCTGTGGCGGCCTGGAGCTGGCAGGATGAGGGAGGCCGCTGGGCTGGTGACCAGTTACTTCCTGAGCCACTGGACCTATATTTTTTCATTGTTCTTAGAGTTCTCCCATAATTTGAAGCTTCCCCAGAACACTGAAGTGACCTTGAAATCAAGCCTTAGTTAGGGCTGTGACCTTGACCTCTGACCTTGCCTAGATCAAAACCCATCTGTTGTATGGGGTTCGGTGAACCCCTGGGTCTCACCATTCTATTCTCTCTTCCCAGAGGCCTTTTCCCTTTCTGCCCTTCTTTTGGACAGAGTAGGACGCTGCTTGAGGGCAGCCACTGAGCCGGGAAGAAAGAACGACATGATGGGTCGCTGTCGCTGGTTTCCCCCAGTCACAGACACACAGACCAGAGGCAGTGCTCAGCCTTGTATTAGAGACCATGTCCCCCTCAGGCGGCTTCCCTCTGTGCATTCTGGGTGTGCTCCGAGACAACCAGACAGACATAAGTGCGGGTTGCCATGCACTGAAGGGACATGGTGAGTGTGTGTGTGTGTGTGGGTGTGTGTGTGGGTGCGCGCGCACACTTTTGTGGGGATGCTGGGGGATAGTGTCCAGCACCAGGATGTGGGTGCTTTCCTCCTCAGGGCAGGCTGGGAATGCGAGGGCGTGGCAGCGGGTGGCCATCTTCAGGGGCCTCCGCTTGGTGCCTGCTTTGTCCCACTCTCGGCTCATCTCCCCACTGCAGTCTTTCCACACAGGGCCAGAGATTTCTTTTTTTTTTAGTGCCTGGGGCCTCTCACCCTGTGGGTTCTACGGCTCCTGTCCTGCCCTGGGAGCTGGGACCCTGACTCCTTGCAGGGAGGACACAGTGTGTGTGCTGGGTAGGTGACTGGGATGGGGTCTGGGCATCAGGACAGCAAAGATAGCTTAGTCGTCTTTGTCCTTGGCTCCATGTTTGAGGATGCGGGTGAATTCCACGTAGTTGAAATTGCCCTTCTTATCAATGGGTGCCTCGCGGTACATCTCGTCCACCTCCTCATCCGTGAACCTGTCGCCCATGGTGGTGAGCAGCTCCCGCAGGTGGTCCTCATGGATGAACCCTGAGGCATGGCAGGACAGGAAGAGCCCGGGTCAGTGAGAGCAGGCTCTGGCCACGCCCCTCCCCTTCTCCCCTCCCTCCTCTCCCCCTCCCCCTCCTCCCTCCCCCTTCCCCTGCCCCTCCCCTCCCACCCCCTAGCCCTTGGAAACCTCAGCAAGGGGGAGAGAGGCTAAGACCCTACTCAGGTGTTCAGTCACTTGAGGGAAAAGGGCACGGATGAGAGAGTTGCAGAGGGGTTCGGAAGGAAGAGTTTTCAGAGGAACTGTCTACGGCATCTGGGAACGGGAGGGGGGACGACTGTGGCACTGTGAGGGGGGTAATTGGCTGTGGCAGAAGCTGGGGGTAAAAATGACGACGCATGGTTTGATTTCTGGAAGCTTTAAAGCCTAAAGCCGCGTGTCCTGGGCTGACAGGTGTTAGAGGTGGGAAGCCTGGGTAAACAGGTGCCACCGGGAACCCGGGGACAGTGACGTCTAACCCCTTCCCCTGTAGCACTGAGCACCCTTGCGGCCCTGCCCAGCCCAGGCTTCCAGTGTGCACTGACCTGAGGCCTCCTCGTCAAAGCAGGCAAAGGCGTTGCGGATCACATCCTCCGGGTCTGTGCCATTCAACTTCTCCCCAAACATGGTGAGGAACATGGTGAAGTTGATGGGGCCTGGCGCCTCGCTCATCATGCCCTCCAGGTACTCATCCGTAGGGTTCTTCCCTGTGGTGGGTGGACACATGGCTGCCATCCCCAGCTCTCTGTCCCCAGCCTGGGTGACCCATTCCCAGCAACCTCCCCTCTGTGAGCTCTGTAGACTGGGAAGCAGAAGTTGGGTGGCCGGTTTCCTGCCTTCTCCTGGGCGTCCACCTCCTGTCCCTGCCTGCCTTTGAGATCTGAGGACCAAGGCCGGGTGTGGTGGCGCACGCCTTTAATCCCAGCGCTTGGGAGGCAGAGGCAGGTGGATCGCTGTGAGTTCGAGGCCAGCCTGGTCTACAAAAGCGAGTCCAGGGCAGCCAAGGCTACACAGAGAGACCCTGTCTCAAAAAAAAAAAAAAAAAAAAAGAGAGAGGTCTGAGGACCATGCCACAAGTCCCTGGCTCCTCCACCACTGCAGCGTAAGAGCTGCTGCCCCTGGCGCACTGCCTATTCCCTTATATGCCCTACTTTCACTCCTGTGCCAGAGCATTCTCACTCTTTTTTTACAAGCCAGGAACTGAGGTGCCACAGAGAGGTAGGGAAGCCTCTCCAAGGTCACACAGCAGCTGAGGAGCAGGGGTCACCAACCAAACCTAGCCAGTCTGTCCCCAAATTCCCAGATATGGTTTGGAAGCACCTACGTCAGTGAGCTTTGGTGTCACACAAGCTTGGACTGAAATCCTGGCTCAGTGCCACAGCTCCTGCGTCTTCAGGTCTCACGGTGGTCATTGGCACAGTTCTGGGAAGCTGCAGTCTCTGCTGGGCTCAGAATCCAGCTGTGCACAGGGCTGCTGTGCCACTTTGGGCAGATTGCTTGTTCTTTGAGTCCCCACCTGCCACGCCCAGCAGGACTGCACGGGGAATTAGGGGGCATCTGCAGAGCTCACCGTTGTCTTTGTTTGTTTGTTTGTTTGTTTGTTGTCTTATGTCTCTCATACAACGCGTCCTGACCACAGTTACCCCTCCCCCCACTTCTCTAGTTCTGTCCCTCAACCTCCCCTCTCCCCCAGATCCACCTCTCCTCCATTTTCCCTTCAGAAAACAAAAAACAAAACAAAACAAAAAAACCAAGGGGCTGGAGAGTTGGCTCAGTGGTTAAGACCACCATCTGCTCTTCCAGAGGACCCGGGTTCGATTCCTGGCACCCACATGGCAGCTCACAACTGTCTGTAACTCCAAGATCTGACACCCTCACACCAATGCACATAAATTAAAATTTAAATAAAAATATATTAAAAACAAACAAACAAACAAAACAACCCAGACCTTCCAGGGTATCAACAGAACACAGCTAACAAGATACAATAAGACCAGGCACAACACTCAGGAGGCAGAGGCAGGTGGCTCGCTGTGAGTTCAAGGCCAGCCTGGTCTACAAAATGAGTCCAGGACAGCCAAGACTACACAGAGAGACCCTGTCTCGGGAAAAAAAAAAAAGACCAGGCACAAACCCTCACATCAAGGCTGGACCAGGGAACCCAGTAGGAGGAAGAAGGTCCCAAGAGCAGGCGAAAGAGCCAGAGACACCCCCACTCCTGCTGTTAAGAGACCCATAAAAACACTAAGCTAACAGCCGTAACATATTCACAGAGGACCTACTGCAGATCCAAGCAGGTGCCAATATTTGCTGCTGCAGTCTCTTTGAGCCCCCATGAGCCCCGGTTAGTTGATTCTGTGGGCCAGTGTGTTCTCTAACCCAAAGCCCATGTCTGATCCATGCACCCACCACACACAGACACAGACACACACACACACACACACACACACACACACACACACACACACGTTTTTCTCGGGTAGCTATTTAGGGCCATTCAGTGTCAGGGATGTGATGCCCTAAATTCAGGGTGTGGCCTGACCAATGACCCTGTCCCTTCTGAGCCTCACATCCCTTGTCTGGTTTTTATAAGATGCCCAGAGGAGTCCTTAGCTGATATGAGCAACAGCCCTTCCTCCCCTGGACACCGTCTTCCCCTTCTAGGATGCTGAGAAGGTCCAGATTAGAGTGTGGGGCTTTCTTCCTGGGATGGGGATGGGGATGGGGGTGGGATTGCAGAAGGCCTGGCCTGTAGCTGGAAGGCTGGGTACCCGTTCTTATTCTGGACTGCTGTCTCCCACCGACCTATGTGCTGCACATGAGGACACCATGTCTTTTACACAGGTGAGCCAGTAGGCACAGAACAGTGCTAGGGACTGACTGAGAGTGTCAAACCCAAAAGCACGGCCGTTGTCGCAGTCTGTCATCTAGTCCTGACCGTCTTGCCCATTGAAGGCTGTGCCAGGACCTGGACCAAAGAGGAGCTGGCTGTGGTGAGCACACAGGAAGAGGTGCACACTGGAGGCCTTCCCTCTGGCCCTCAGTGTACCCATCTGAACACTGGCAACTGGGACCTGACTCCTAAGCCCTTTTGGCCCTAAGACCCTGATCTTAGGGTGCTCTGGCCTCCCTTCTAAGCCTCAGTTTCCCCATCGGTACAAATTTTCATGTAGCTTCTGGTGCTTTTCTTTAAGTGAGATTTACCACACAGCCCAATGCACAGCTCTGACTTTCCCCAGGGAATCAGCCTGTCTAGGTTCAAACCCTGTGCGCATATGTACTCCATGCCTTGGTCTCCCTCTCTGTTAAGTGTGCAGAGTCAGAGCAATGTTACCTGTAGGATAGCACTAAAGCCTCATTTTACAGGAAGTGCCTTGTAAGTGCTCAGCAGCCCCTCTCCCTGTCCACCTGTCCTACTCACCCAGAGAAGCCAACATGTCGTGTAGATCCTCCTTGTCAATGAAGCCATCACGGTTCTGGTCAATCATGTTGAAGGCCTCCTTAAACTCCTGGATCTGGGACTGGTCAAACATGGCAAAGACATTGGACGTAGCCCTCTGGGGCCGCTTCTTGGTGGTCTTGGCCTTGGCTCGCTTGCTGGACATCTTGGCTTCGGGTGTTGGGGCTTCCCTGTGGGAAGGGGCGTGGGATGATGATGATGGGTATGAAATCTTCCTGCCTCCCACTGATGGCTTTTAGATCTAAGCTTGGCATTCAAGGCCTCCCACAGGCTTGGGCCTCCAGCCACCCAGTCCTTTCTGAGGGCAGCCTGTGGGCTGTGATCCTGAACGTTCCCACATTTCTTCGCATCTGGGAATGGGGGCAACAGGGCATCCTGCAACAGGAATTAGCGAATCTAGTGTCTAGAGGGCCCCTGGAGTGGTACGGGGCACAGAAGGAGCTGGGTAAGACATGATTGGCTTGGGGCCAGCCATTAAGGTGCTTTGTCTACTTTATCTCTTGATAGCATGTGCCTATCTCAGGGACAGGGAGGTAGTGCCCTGTTAGGAGGGGCTGACCAGAGCACATACTCCTTACATTACCATCCCCCAGTCCTCCCCATCCCTCCCCACCCGCCAGCCCTCTCCATCGTCTGTACTGTCTGTCTGTGGGACCAACCCAGCTGTTCTCCTCAGGGACCCTGACTGGTCTCTAGTGGATGGCAGTTTCCTCCTGGGGTGGGACCTCCATCACTTCCTGTACATTGAATCTCCCTCAAGCTGAAAGTACAGGTCCGTTTAGACCTGACCCTTCACTTGGGCCGGTCTCTCTCATCCTGTTCAAACCCAGACCTTCACTTGCTTCCTTAAAAACCCTCAAAGGGTCATGCTGCTCCCCTCCACACCCTAGGAGAGTAAATCTCCATCCCCCCAGCCTCTGACTGATCCTGGCCCACAACACTGGTGTTCCCAGAGGTCAGGATGCTGACCTCTAGCATTCCACAGGCATTCCCAGGCCTTCTTCCCCTCAGAACCTCCTCCCATAGCCATCCTCCAGCTGAGCTCGGAGGTCCCTGGGGTGCTGCTCTCAACCCTTACCTTGAGGACAACCAACCCTTGCAGACCCCCACATCCTTCAGCGCTCGGGCAGCCCACAGTGGCAGGCTAGTAGATAGCTCTTTAGTGAAAGGTTGTGTGAGCTCCACTGTACAGATGGGACACCGAGGCCAGGAAACGGACTCAACCTGACCCAGTCATAGCTTTCGGGGAGAATATATCTCAAGATTTAGTGTGTGCTTCCGCTCAGCTAGCCCAGGCCCCAGTGTGTCCGCCCCTCTGTCCTGTGCCCTGTACACCTCTGTGTCCGCCCCTCTGTCCTGTGCCCTGTACACCTCTGTCTTGTGCGCTAACTCCTCTGCCCGTACCTGCCGTGCCCCGCCTAGTCAGTTCCAGCAGGTCCGAGGGCTACATCTGCCTGCAGTCTGGAGACTCCCACTTGTGGAAGGCCCAGAGGGCCCCACAGCACACACAAGGCGCCTGTGTTCCTTTGCGTGGTGCTGGTGCTGGTTGGGAGTTGGTAGGAACTGAAGGCAGGAATGTTGTCCCTGGAAGCTGCGCCCCCACCCACCTCCTGTGGCCCAGGCCGAGATGTCACCAACATCCTTCCCATGCTGTCTGCAGACAGGCGGGGCTCCAGGGCAGGCCCAGCCAGGCTCTTAGTTTGTGGTCACAGACACCTGAATCCCTGCTCTCTCCATCCTTAACCCTGAGTTATTGTCCCCTTTCTTGGGTCCTGGACACCAAGGGTCAGACAGATGGACCTTCTTGGCTGAGTCAAGACTAGATCGTTCTTTCTTACCTTTTAACAGCTAATAACAGTTGACACGGAGGCAGAAACCAACTGGGGCCCCTTCCTCATGCCATCACTAGTCTCCATAGCTTGGCCACGCTAAGCTCCCCACCCCCGCGCTCATCAGACACTCTGTGTCCATGGAAGCAACCAGAGCGGCTGGGGGGGGGGGGTGCTGTGATGGAGCAAGGACCATGACCGCCCCATCTCACTGTTCTCTGGTGCACACGGCAGTGGGGGTGGGGTGGGGCCTCTCGGTGCTTATCACTCCTCTCTCCTGCCCGGGGTGTACCAAATTGGGGGGAGGGGGCAGGAAACCTGTGCTTCCGTAGGGCTCAGTTTCCTCTGACACAACATGGTATCTTGGGCAGGGACACCCACAACCCCTTCACTGGCGTTTCTACAGTCAGGTAGCATGGAGCTCTGGCCTTGGTGTGTATGTCCCTTTAGGAAAAGGACACCCTGGACACTCTTTTCCTTGTCCAAAGACCAGTTTTCCGGGTTGCAAGACCATCAATTGTCCAGTGCGGGGCCAGAGTCCCCTGTAGGACCCGAGCAAGGCAGCAGCCCCAGCCCACATCACTAAGCATGCCACAGCCCTCCGATGCCCGGGTTAAGTTTGGCCTGACCACGTACTGTAGCTGCCCAGACGCTGCGCGGGGTCCCACCTGCTGCAGAGAAGAAAAGTCCCCGGTGGTGCTGCGGTGAGGCGGTGAGGCGCTTCTTCGAGAGCTGGCTGATGGCAGTTCGGGCGGCTGTTTGCTGTTGGGAGCTCTAGGGGCTGGTGGGACTGCCAGCAGCCCGGCCATACAAGGGAGAAGAATGCGCGGGGGTGGAGTGGGGGCGGGGCCGGGGCCTCGGCAGCCAGCCGGCCTTATTAGGTTTCGGCTTGCAGGCTGAAAGGCTGGGGTGCTCCTGGAACAGCCCTCCTCACCGCTGCCTGTCCGTCCCTAGGTCGGCCCAGGCTGGTGCATAGAAGCCGACTGAAGTTTCCCGACTGGCAAGAGGGGCGGAGCCTCAGGGTTTCCCAGCTCTCTGATCCCCTCTTGTCTAGGAGGACCCTGCCAAGTATGGTCTGTTTTCAATGAGAGCCCTCAGCAACTTAGTCCCCGCATCAACAGCCATCACAGGTTCCCTAGGGAACTTTTCAGCATTTCGTTACTTTGTAAATAGCTGCCTGGCCCCAGCTGATGGATCTGCACAGGGAGCCCGGGGAGGGAGGCATGAAACTGTCAAAGACCAGGACAGTTCTGAGCAGAAGGGTTCAGTGACCTGGGTTGAAGTAAAGTAAGGGCGCTGTCCTCAGCGAGCAGCTGTTGAGAGGACATGGGGCAATCCACAGCGGTTCGCACTAGAAATGCTGGCATTTGAGAAACTGAGGCAGCAGATTGCCAATATGGGGTGTAACAGAGGTTTTTGTCAGTCTGAGCTATGGAGTAACAGCTTTATCTTTCCTGGACGACAGGAGAGGTGACAGATGAAACAACCCCCAGAACTAGAACTTTCCAAGCTTAATGTAAATGCCAGAAGCCACAAAGGACAGAACTGATGGGTTTCAATGCAGGAGATTTAGAGAGCATCAGCACTCAAGGACAGGCTACAACAGCTGGGCCGTGGGGCAGCAGGAAATTAGGCAGAGTGCTGGAAACATTTCAACGCTTCAGCCAGTAGGACTTGGAAATGGATCGGACTGGAACGAGGGGGAAAGTTAGCTCCAATAATTAATTTTTAAAAAAATTGTATTTATTTGTGAAGGGAGTTGGTGTGGAGGTTAGTGGGCAACTGGCTGGGGTTCTCTCCTTCCTGCATATGTGATCAGGCTTGACAGCAAGTGCCTCCTGTCTCAGGGGAGCAGGCTGGAGAGAGCTCTCCTTTATTAGATGGGCAGGGTGGGTGTAGGTGGACAAATTAGGGAGAGATCCACTTTGTCTTGGGTGTATTAATTTTGGAAGCCTTTTCAGATAATTTCAAGTGTACAGTAAGGACTTCATTGGGATTCCCCAGCTGACACCTGGCTCTTCACTCTGCTCCTGTGGGCCCAGCACCTGACAGTGAGCTGCACATTGTACCGTGCCTTTTGTTGCTACATACAGTGTTTTAGTATATCCTAAAAGGAAGGCTCTCTTACATATCGATAGCATAATTATCAATATCATAAGATTGAACATTGACTTAGGTGTCTAATTTACAGCCTGTATTCCAGGTATGCCAGGTATCCCAGTAATACCCTGTATGGAAATTTGTTCTGGTCCAGGTGTGTGTGATGGGGTGAGGAGGTACAGGTGCCGAGGGCATCCTGTGGAGGTCGGAGGAGGGGGATATGGAGCTGGTCCTCTTTCCATCTTTACATGAGCTTTGTCAATCGAACTCCTCACCAGGCCTTTGGTGCTGCTGACTTTCCAAGTTTTTTTAGTGTTAGTTTTATTTAGTTTTGTGTATGTGGGGGATGATACATATTATAAATATACACATATACACATCCATACATATGTTTTTTTGAGATGGTCTCATATAGCACAGGCTGGTCTCAAACTCTGAGCCTCAAGGATGTCCTTGAATTCCTGATCCTCTCATTTTCCAAGTGCTAAAATGGCAGGACTGCTGTGATCTCGAGGAATCAAATGCAAGGCCTCCTGCATGCCGCGCAAGCACTCTTAGCAGGTGAGCTACACCTGCCCTTAATTCTACAGACAGAAGCCAGGCGTGGCGGCACACGCCTTTAATCCCAGCACTCTGGAGGGAGAGGCAGGTGGATCGCTGTGAGTTCAAGGCCAGCCTGGTCTATAAAAGCAAATCCAGGACAACCAAAGCTACACAGAGAAACCCTGTCTCCAAAAACCAACCAACTAAACAAACAAACAAACAAAAAAAACAAAACCCAAAAACCTCTACAGACAGGTGGGCACGCACACATGCATGCTTTGAATTGGACCCAGAAACTAACAAAGGTCCATAAAACAAGCATTGAGCTGAGTGTGGTGGTGTATATTTTCTAATCCCAGCACTCAGGAGGCAGAGGGAGGAGGTTCTGTGTGATTTCAAGGGCAGCCTAGTCCAGTCCACAGAGTGAGTTCTAAAGTTAGCAAGGCCTACAGAATAAGATCCTGTCTGACAGAAAAGGCAAGAGCTAGCACTCATTTCCTTACCTTTTCGGGATGAAATCTGCTTCATTGTCTGAATATTGCCATATTTTGCTTGCCTACCTTTGGATTGTCTTCCTGTCTTGATGGCCGTGCATCCTGCTCAGGCTAGGGCATAGTTCAGGGATAGAGCACCTGCTTAGCGTGCGTGAGGCCGTGCAAAAGAGAAGAAGAAATGAATGAAAAATGCTGCTTTAAAATGTGTTAAATTTGCCAGGCATGGTGAGACACCCCCCCCCCTTTTTTTTTTTTTTTTTTTTTTTCAAGACAGGGTTTCTCTTTGTATACTTGGCTGTCCTGGACTCACATTGTAGACCAGGCTGGCCTATGCCTCCCAAGTGCTGGGATTAAAGGCCGCCACCACCACCCAGCTGAGACACACCTTTAATCCCAGCACTCGGGAGGCAGAGGCAGGCAGATTGCTGTGAGTTTGAGGCCAGCCTGGTCTACAGAGTGAGAGTCCAAGACAGCCAAGGCTACACAGAGAAACTCTGTCTCGAAACAACAAAAACAAAACCCCGAAAAAATTTTTATTTAAATTTTTTTTATGCATATGGGTATTTCATCTGCATGTGTGTCTGCGCATCACTGGAGTGCCTAGGCCAGAAGAGGCTATCAAGTCCCCCGGGACTGGAGTTACAGGTGACTGTGAGCTGCCATGTAAGGTCCTCTAGAAGAACAGCAAGTGCTCCTCCCCCCACTTTTTTTTTTGTTTTTTTTGTTTTGTTTTGTTTTTTGACAAGGTCTCATGCAGATAAAGCTGTACTTGAATGTGATGTGTAGCTGAGGATAATCTTTAATTTCTAATTGTCCTGCTTGTAGGTTTGAGTGCCATGATGGCAGGTGGTGCGCCACCAATCCTGGCTTTAGGGTGTGCTTGGGACTGAGCCCAGAGCCTCATGTGTGTGAGGCAGGCGCTGTGGCAGTGCTGCGTCTTCTCCAGCCCTGGTGCTGCTGTTTTCTGTTTCTTATTTTATTTATTCATTTGTTTTATATATATATATATATTTTGTTGTTGTTGTTGTTTTGTTTTGTTTTGTTTTTGAGACAGGGTTTCTCTGTGTAGTCTTGGTAGACCAGGCTGGCCTTGAACTCACAGAGATCCACCTCCCTCAGCCTCCCGAGCATTAAAGCTGTGTGCCACCACTACTGCCAGGCTTGGCTCTTTATTTTTGAGACAGTGTTTCACTACGTAGTTCAAGGCTGGTCAGGAATTCCCTGTATAGACCAGGCTGGCCCTCAAACTTAAAGAGATTTGCCAGCCTCTTCCTCAAGTGCTGAGGCTAGAGTTGTGCTTCGTTCTTCCCCACTCCCAGCTGGCTGTTTTGTTTTTGAGGCAGGGTCTTACTATACCGCTAGGGCTGGCAGTGAACCCACCATCCTTCAGAGTGCGGGGATTACAGGCACGCACTGCCACGTCTGACAACAATGCTATTTAAAACATGCCGGTGCAGACAATCTCAAGTCCTGCTTTCAGGTATTTGGAGTGCATGCCCAGAGGTGGGACATTGGATCATTTTTTTTTTTTTTTTTTTTGATTTTTTGAGACAGGGTTTCTCTGTGTAGCCTTGACTGTCCTGGACTCGCTTTGTAGACCAGGCTGGCCTCGAACTCACAGAGATCCGCCTGCCTCTGCCTCCCAAGTGCTGGGATTAAAGGCATGCGCCACCACGCCCGGCTCTATTGGATCATCTTGTGATTTTTTTTCCCCCCCTCACACAATATATCCTGAGTATGGTTTCCCTTCCCTCTACCCTTCCCAATTCCTCCTCCTCTCCCCTCCCCTCCCATCTGGATCCATTTCCTTTCTGTCTCTCATTAGCAAACAAATAGGAGGAGTGGATCTAGGGGTGGGGGGATAGGGAGGGGAAACTGTGGTTGGGGTGTAACCTATGAGAGAAAAAGAAACATAATTTAAAAAAATACCAGATAGGCTTCTGAGGGATAATAATGAGATATAACAAATTAAAATATAATAAAACAACAAGACAAACAGAAGGAAAAGAGAGGCCCAGGAGGAGGCCCGAGAATCAGAGACCCGCCCATTCATACGCTCAGGAATCCCAGAAACACTCCGCACCGGCAGCTACGATAGACCCGCAGCGGCGGTGCTTGCCGCTTCAGTCGCTGTGAGCACACAGGAGCTTTGATTCTGCTGGTTTAGAGGGCTCTGTTTCCTTGGCCTTTGTACCCTTTCAGCCTTTTCTTCCAAGGGGTTTCCTGAGCTCTGAGGGAGGGGTTGGAGGGGGACTTCCTGTTTAGGGCTGAGTGTTGCCAGGTCTCTCGCTCCATGCTCCCTACTTAAGGGTCTGTGTGCGGCTCTGTACCTGTCCCCATCTGTGGCGGGAGGAAACCTCTGTGATGCTGGCTGAGCAAGGAGTCATTCTGTTGCTCCACGCCTTTTTGTTTGTTGTTTGCTAGAACAGTAGTATTTGGAGTTTTTGTTTGTTGTTTCCTAGAACAGTAGTATTTGGAGTTGCTCTACTTCCCTGGCCATATCCAGTCTTGGGTTCCTTCTCCTGGAGTGGAGTCAAATCAGATATTGTTGGTGACTCCCATAAACTTTGCCCTAGCATATCTTGCAGGCAGGGTACCATTGTAGATCAAAGGGTTTGTGGCCTGCCTGGGGTTTATGTTTCTCCTTTGGTAGTGTGCAGGACCTTCCTGTACCAAAGACACTTAGAGTATACGGCTTGAGGGCTTTATGTAGACACCAGCTTGGCTTCTCAGTGTTCAGTGAGCTGTGTAGGCGTTGTCTCCAGCAATGGAGCTTTTTTTTGCTGTCACTTCATGGAAAACAACCTATAGTCTTGGCGGCAGCCTGGGTGGTTCGGGGACTCTGTGGCCAACAAATCGATTCTATGTACTCAATCCTGGCACTGGAAGCTTCATTTGGTAAAGGGCCAGTTGGGGCTCTGAACCCCCATTATTTGGCAGTTTCATGTCAGGAAGCATCTACTGTTTGCAAACTACCTCTCAGACAGCCCTTAAATTTAGCTGCCTCTCCCTGTATTCATTTCTGTCCTCTCCCTCCTCACTTGATCCCTCCCATCCCAGCCCTCCTCCCCACACCCCCCAGACCCCAACACCAACCTATCCATAACTCGCTTTTCCTTTTGTAATGAGATCCCCCTGTACTCCCTAGTGCCCCACCCTATACCTAACCTCTGTGGGTCCATGGCTTGTGGCTATGGTAGCATTGACTTAGCAGCTAATATCCACATATAAGCGAACGCATACTTATTTGTCTTTCTGGGTTTGTAACTCACTCAGAGTGATGTTTTCCTTGTTCTGTACATTTACCTGCAAATTTCATTATGTCATTCTTTTTGATGGTTGACTCTATTGTATTCTGTCAAGGGACATCTAGGTTGTTTCCAATTTCTGGCTGTTATGAATAGAGCAGCAGTGGACATGGTTAAGCAAGTGTCTTTGTGGTAGGATGAAGCATCTTTGGGGATATGCCCAAGAGTGGTACAGATAGATCCTAAAGCATGATTGCCATCTTCCTGAGGGGACTGTCACACTCATTCCCATGGTGGCTGTACAGGCTTGTGCACTCCCACCAGCAATGGAGGAGTGTTCCCCTCACTCCACACCCTCGCTAAGAGCATGAGCTCTCATGTGTTTTGTGGATCTTAGCCATTCCGACAGGTGTAAGATGGAATCTCACAGTGCTTTTGATTTGCATTTCCCTGATGGCTAAGGCTGTTGAATAATGCCGTCCTGTTTTTATTACTATAGCTTTGTAGTACAACTTGAAATTGGGGGGGGGGGGGGGGGGGGGGGGGTAGGGATAACTCCCACCGTTCTCTTATTACTCAGTATTGTTTTAGCTAACCTGGGTGTCCTGTGTTTCCATATGAAGCTGAAAGTTGTCCTTTCAAGATCTATAAAGAATTGCGTTAGAATTTTGATGAGGATTGCATTGAATTTGTAGATTGCTTTTGGCAGGATGGCCATTTTTACTATGTTAATCCTATCAACCCATGGGCGCGGGAGATCACTCCATCTTCTGATATCTTCTTCAACTTCTTCTTTCAGTGTCTGGAAGGTTTTTATCATATAAATCTTTCACTTGCTTGGTTAGAGTTACCTCAAGATATTTGATATTATTTGCGGCTGTGGTTCCCTGATTTCCTTCTCATTCCGTTTGTCATTTGTATATAGGAGGGCTGCTGGGTTTTTTGTGTTGTTTCACACCCCCTCCCTTTTTTTAAAGATTTATTTATTATACATACAATGTCCTGCCTCCATGTACACCTGCACACCAGGAGAGGGCAGCAGATCTTATTATAGATGATTGTGAGCCATCATGTGGTTGCTGGGAACTGGAAGAGCAACCAGTGCTCTTAATCTCTAAGCCATCTCTCCATTCCCTTGTTTTTCTTTTTCTCTTTCTTCCTTCCTTTTTTTTTTTCCTTCCTTCCTGTTTTGGTTTTTTGAGACAGGGTTTCTCTGAGGAGCCTTGGCTGTCAGGCTGTCCTTGAACTCACATTGATCCATTGGCTTCTGCCTCCCAAGTTCTGGGATTAAAGGTGTGTGGTATCGCCACCACCACCTGGTAGGGCTGCTGATTCTTGTGAGTTAATTTTGTATGCAACTATTTTGCTGAATTTCCCAGTGGAATATTTATTTATTTATTTATTTATTTATTTATTTATTTATTTATTTATTTATGTTTTTTGAGACAAGGTTCCTCTGTGTAGCCTTGGCTGTCTTGGACTCACTTTGTAGACCAGGCTGGCCTTGAACTCATGGTGATCCTCCTGCCTCTGCCCTGCCCCCCCCCCCCCACGTGCTGACATTAAAGGAGTGTGACACTACGCCTAGCTTTCCCAGTGGAATTTTTATTTTTTCTCTCTCTCACACACGTTATTTGTATCATCTACAAATAACACTACTTTGACTTCTTCTTTTCCAATTTGTATCCCTTTGATCTCCTTCAGTTATCATATTGCTCTAGCCAAAACTTCAAGTACTATATTGAATGGATTTGGAGACTGTGGACAAACTTGCCCCTGATTTTAGTGGAGTTGCTTTCAGTTTCTCTCAATTTAGGTTGATGTTGGCTGTAGGCTTGCTGTAGATTGCCTGCATATTGCCTTATATTCCTAATCTCTTCAGGACTTTTTATCATAAAAAAGACTTGGATTTTGTCAAAGCCTTTCCTGCATCTAAGGAGACGATCCTGTGGTTTTTGTCTTTCAGTCTGTTTATATGATGGATTACACTGACTGATTTTCCTGTTAAACCATCCCTGCATCTCTGGGATGAAGCCTACTTGATCATGGTGGGTGATCTTTTTTGTTGTATTGTTTTTCAAGACAGGGTTTCTCTGTGTTAGACTTGGCTGTCCTAGACTCTCTTTGTAGACCCTGTCTTTTTTTTTTTTTTTTTTTTTTCCCCATTAGGAGGCAGCTTCTATTTCACTAGGGGTTACAGGTCTGTTTAAATTGCCTATCTGAAGTTGATATGTATCATTTTTCCAATTTGGTGGGTTCCGAGTACTTCTTTGTTGTTTTGGGGAGTTTGTTTGTTTCAAGACAGGGTTTCTCTGTCCTGAAACTTGATCTATAGACCAGGCTGGCTTCAAACTCACAGAGACCTACCTCCCTCTGCCTTCTGCATGCTGGGATTAAAGGCATGCGCCCGCTTTTGGCCTGCAAGTGTACAAGCAGGCAGAACACTGTATACATAATAAACAAATACACCTTTTTAAAAAAAGAAACTTTAAAATACATTTAAAAATTTAAAAGATTTATTTATTTGTGTATTTGTGTATATAAGCACTCTATTTGCAGGTATGACCACATGACAGAAGAGGGCACCAGATCTCATTACAGATGGTTGTGAGCCACCATGTGGTTGCTGGGAATTGAACTCAGGACCTTTGGAAGGGCAGTCAGTGCTCTTAACCACTGAGCCATCTCTCCAGTCCTGCTTGATACTTCTTATACAGATAACTGGTCTTTTCTTCATAACAATCAATTCTCTGACTTTCTTGACAGCAGATGAGATGCCACAGGTTTAGGTCCTTACACCTGTGAATCTGCCCGAGTGCCAGAGACCAGTTGTAAATACTTGGTTCTGCGTTTATCTTCACATCTTTCCAACCTAGTTATGAGTAATGGATTCTAAAATAACTTCTCTAGATTATTAATTTGCTAGAGTGCCTTGCAGAACTCAGGGAAAGTACCCATACACTTACGGGCACGGTCTAGAGGATGTAGCTGGGACAGCCCGCCAGACACACTGGTGCAAGGTGCAGGGGTGAGGGTGTGTGGGGCTGCCCTGCCCTCTCCAGGTACCAGTCCTCTTAGCACTGCTCGTCAGTGTGGGAGCTCACCAGCCTCTCCTGTGGGGTTCCTTATGGGGGCTGTGACCAAACCCTTGGCCACTGGTGCTGAACCTAACCTGTAGCCAGTTTCACTCCCAGAGGCTACAGTAGTGGAACTGGAGGCACAAACTCACTAACTTCCTGGTGACTGACTTCCTGTGCTCAGCCTCCAACCATCCCTTGACCAAATGAGCCACCTTTACCATGCAGCAAAGCCTGGAAGCATTGCAGACTCAGTGCCAGGAAGCAGCGATGTATAGAGACGGTTTGGTGGGCCCCCTATCACCTTCCTCAGCGCTGGGATCAAAGGCACGTCCGTCCCCCACACCCAGCTAAGTAGAGAATTTCTCTAGATGGATGTTGTCCTGGTAACGTCATGAAGTCACTTCTTTAATAATTCTTTCATAGATAAGCTCAGGATTTTCTATGTCAAATCAAATTATCTAGAAATGAAGTAGTTTTGATAGTTTTATTTTTTCCAGTCTAGAAGCTGTTCGTTTACATTAATAATTAAAACCCATCCCCTGGCCCAGTTCCCCTGCCGGAACCTCCAGATCAGTTTTAAATAAAAGGAAGACACCCTCTCATCTTTTTTTTTTGGTTTTGGTTTTTTTGAGACAAGGTTTCTCTGTGTAGCCCTGGCTGTCCTAGACTCACTTTGTAGACCAGGCTGGCCTCGAACTCACAGTGATCCACCTGCCTCTGCCTCCCAAGTGCTGGGATTAAAGGCTTGCGCCACCGCGCCCGGCTGACACCCTCTCATCTTATTCCTGAGTTTTTGAGGGTCTCATGTAGCCAAGGCTGTCCTTGTACTGCTCACCTTTTTGCCTTCAAAGAGCTAGATTACTGGCATGTGCCACCATGTCCCACTTTTATGTCAGTCACTGGGCAGGCCTCAGTCTCTGTGAGCACACGAGACAGTGTCTCTGGTTTCTTGCGGGGCTCTTTCTAGCTCAGGGGTCTTTTCTGTTTCTAGTTTGCTGAGAGCTTGTGCTTGCACAGGGTGGTGGGTTTTTATCAAATATTTTGTTTCTGTTCGGCTACATTTAACCTCTTTATGCAAAAAAATGCTTTTGTTTTGTTCAGCTGACACTTCTGGAGAGCCCAGACTGGTTACTGTTCTGTTCTCAGTAGCACCTGGTAATACATCATTTATTATTAAAATCACTATGTAGACTAAACTGGCCTGCCTCTGCCAAGAGCTCGGATTCAAGGTGTGTGTCACCATGCCTGGCCCTACTCTATTAGAAAAAAAATTTTTTAATTCACTATGTGTGTATCGTGTGTGTGTGTGTGTGTGTGTGTGTGTGTGTGTGTGTGTGTGTGTGTACGCACCCACATATGTGGAGATCAGAGCACAATTCTCAGAAGCTGTTTCTTTCCATGGATCAAACTCAGCCAGTAAGATTTGTGTCAAATGCTTTCCCCTGCTGACATGTCTTGCTGGCCAGCACTGCCACAGCAGGGTGTTGTACCTTTCAGTGCATCCAGTCGGAAATGCCAAATAGATGCCTCTATGGCTGGCAGTGTACACTGTGCCCACCTAGTTAAGGTAGTGCCTGCCCCAAGTGTGGTGTTCAGGGAAAGGCCCGGGCTGTAGATTTAGATGTATAGGCTGCAGAAGGCACATGGGGGTCCAAATGCCCTAGTGCGTCTTTAGGCCTAGTCTCTGCTGACACATTTTAGAGACAACTCCAGTGTTGGCTGGAACCAGAGAGGCTAGAGCCAGGGGCCAGGGTTCTGTGTGAGAATGCCTCTGCTCTGTCCAGAGCAGGTCCTGCTGGCAGCCGAGCTCCTTAGCTGGCCCTCAAGGTCTGCCCAGTCCAGCATGTCTGAGCAGCAGCATGGGCCTTTGCCTCTGCTCGCTGAGCCCTTCCCAGCTCTAGAGCCTCCTGCTTGTCTTTCAAAGCTTAGTACCTGCCTCTTCTCCCCCAGGTCTGTCATTTAGGAATAAGTTCTTTGGGGTGGGGACTTGAACCCAGGGCCTTGTGTGTAGGAGGCAAACACTCCACCATTGAACTATATTCTCTGACTTGTTTTCCTTTTTGAGACAGGTCTCACTGCTGCCTGGGCTGCCTTCAAACTCCTGACCTCAGGCGGCCCATTTTTCGTAGCTCGCAAGCCAACTGGAACTGTAGCAGCCTTCCACTGTGCTTAGCACTCTCCACCCTCGACCTGCAGCTCTGAAGATGACACATAGCAACTGAGCCCTTCAGTCCTTGAGGCTCTGCACCATGCTGGCTGGTGAGTGACTGGGAAGAGCCTGACTCGCTCCCTCCGGACTGCCCCCCCCATCTCCTGGGGAGAGGCAGGCAGGCAGATCTCACGACAAGCAAATCATCACAGCACTGACAGCAGCGGAAAGCAAGCCTCAGTGCACACGCATGGAGCACAGGTTAGCACCAGCGCAACCTGTACTAAGTATAGAGGAAGGCCTCACCATTTAACTTGAGAGCGGGAGGGAGAGAGAGATGCAGGGTACGGTGTGGAAGAACCCCATGCCCTGTGAAAGGGGCCGGGGTAGGTGCAGGGCAGGATCCAGGGACTCTCATTGGTGACACAGCTGAAAGGGGACTGTCACCTGTCAGTAAGAAATCATGCTTTCTCCTGTAGGCAGTGGGTTTTGTAACAGGGCTGGAGACAACCTAGAATCCTACTCCACCACTATAGCAAGAAGCTGTCCTGTTGTTGGTCTGTCTTCTGCTGGACTTTGCCACGTGCGCTCTGCATGGCGTTCTCCCCTCCTGTCCTGGGGTCCCCTGTGCTGCTCTTGGCAGCCTCTGTCCTTTGCTCTTAAGTCATTCACTGAGGGCACTGCAAGACTCTGAGGACGGAAAGCCCTTGGGAGGCTTGGGGTTCTAGGAGGGGAATGCGGAGGCCCTCCTCTCAGCTTTGCAGCCCTATAGGGGTTCTGAGGACTGAGGTGCTTACTCTGTTCTCCTGGGCAGGTCTTGGCTGTCTGTGAAGCAGAGAAGCCCAGACTCATCCCCAGCTTCTTCAGGAAGCTACTGTCAGCCTTTCTGAAGTGTCAAATGCCTTCTGACAGAACAGGCTCAAAGGAGGCGGGGCATCATCTACGTCTTCCTGTCAAAAACTGTTGGCTTTGAATCCAGTCAGGAAAGAGGAGTGCGGTGTGAAAGCACATGCTTGCCAGCCCAGCACTCAGGAGGCAGGCAAGATCACAGGTTGAGGTTGAGCTACATAGGGAGACCTTGTCTCAAAAAACAAAGCCACCGAGACATTCTGTAAGCTGCGTGGGCACTTTGACAAAAGATTACGCAGAGGAGGAAGGACAGCAGCTGTAGATTCTTCAGACTAGAAATTTGGTAACTAAAAGCCACAAGTGTCCGTAATGGACCAGGGGTAAGTCTTGAGGAAAAATGCTTGGGCTACCTGCAGGACATTGGGTATTTCAGGCTCCAAATATCTGGGTGAGGGACTGCCACCTGGAACATTTGTTTATTTGAGGGTGTAGTGGCCAGGTGGTGCAGGTTAGATCTGGGGAGGGTCCCTTTAGCATTGTACTAGGCATTCCACTCAGACACCCACCCTTTTTACTTATGATTCCAAGAGCCTTCCCCAGGCCAGATCTGTTAAGACTCTCTCAATGTTGTAGTCACACTCAGATGTGCTAAGGTTCTCCACTCCCAAGTCCCTGAGGCCCATGGAGTATAGTCAAGCTGCCATCGGACCCTCCGTCCCTCAGATCTAGCCTGCCCTCTCCAAGCATTCCCTTACACCTTCGAGTGGCTGGCTAAGTGCTGGATACAGAAACAATCTTAGTCTGACACAACAGGAAGCCACTTGCCCTTCCAAGTCAGCCTTGGCTACAGTGGGTGAAGTGCTGCTATACAGGCCCAGCATGGCTGCTTTGTTGAGCCACCCTAACAAAGGCATGCTGGGATCCAGGGCGGAGGGCAAGCTGCTTTAGGCACAGGGGTCTGTTTACAGCTGGGGTTAAACTCCTGGAAAGGTGGGAACGAATCTGTGTCCCTGGCTGGTATCCCGGCTGGATTGAGCCAGGGGAGGAGTAAACATTCTAGTGCCTGGCCCACAATCCTTTTAAATATTATGTTCTGGCTCCCCCGGGGAAGGCATCTCCCTTACTTCCTGTCTGGCCAGTCAGTGCCCAGGTGTCCTTCCACCTGGGTTGGACCATTCAATGCAGCCCCTTTCTTCCATGCACTTCCTGCCGTGCCTCAGACTGCTCCACGCCACACTGGCTTCCTGGTGAGCTCTGGGGCAGCCTATGCAGCTTTCCCCTGGCATAGCAAAGCACACTCCCTAGTATCCTGGGTCCCTAGGCTGTTGAGGGGGCAGCCACTGGGGTCACGGCAACCCGTTATAGATGATGTGCAGAGGCCAGGCCTTTGACTTGTCCCTAGGAAGGAAGTGTGTTGCTCTGATGCTTGGTGGGCTGAACGCTGCATAGGTGCTTTCTTGAATTTACTGTCCAGGCTACAGGGCAGGGATGCCTTCCAGACAGCTAGTGTTCTAAGAGCTGCCTTTTGGGAGGGGGGGGGCCTAGCTGGGTTTCCTGGGATCACTTGCTGCCATCCTCCTTAGCCCAGCCCAAACCAGCCCAGCCCAGCGCAATGATACCATGAGCCCTTGGTACACGTTACCTCATTTATTCTCACAACATGCCTGTGAGGTAGGGAGGGGCAGGGATTGTCCCCATTTTACAGAGGAGGAAGTTGAGGCACACAGAGGTCAAGTGACTTGCCCAAGGTCACAGAGGGGGCGGCCAAGCTGAAACAAGCCCCCAGAGCAGGCCTTTGCTTCACCCAAGGGACCCCTGCAGCATGCGCCAGACAAGAGGATGTCCCAATGCCCTTGAATCATACACTTAGAGCAGCCCATGGCATACCAAACTGTCTGCTGGGTCTGGCCCCCTCCAGGCGGCCTGACCCAGCCTTGCCCTCCCCACCCTGCTCTGTGGGCCCAGGCCTTTGCAGCTCAGGGCTCAGAACAATTTGGGAATAGGAGTGGGGACAGGAGAGGAGGATTGGGATGAAAATTACAACAGAATGAAAAACTCAAGAGCCTGGGCTGATGTAAGGTTAGATGGACAACCAAAGGGGGGGGGCTGCTTACACACAAGGTATATTTTTACACACACTTGTACACACACCTAGATATAGTACATGTAAAAATATATGCTATTCACACACCCGCCTCCTGCAGGTACCCCAAGAGCCGGTGGCGGTGGCGCTGGTGGGCTTGGGTGAGCAGATGGGCGTTTATTAAATATACACTCTAAGGTCTATGTGCATATGTACACATAAGTACAGACACCGCCACCTGCCCCTGGGGGCTGGACAAAGGTGCGGCCAAGGACAGACAACCCCCTGGAAGCCACTTGGGAGTCCTACTTTTTCTTTTGCTGAAGAAAAGTGCTGGAGCATGGTAACTGGCTTCCCCACATGCCCCAAGGGCCAGTATGTTCCTATCTGCTCAGAGGCCGGTCCAGCCTGACACTGCCTAGGCCTGTGACGGCAGCGGAGGCAGGGCACCTCATCTCTGCGTGGGACAACTGTGTGTGAGCACTTAGCGGGGAGGGTGGGATAGGAAAGAACGCTGCCCATCTCTCTGTCCTCTGGGCCCTTGCCTGAAGGATGTGAACCAGAAAGCCACTGGTCACAATGGTGACCCCTGTGTGAGCTCTGAAGGAAAAAAGAAAAGCCGTGGGATGTTGGGAAGGGAGGGACGTTGGCAGGGGCCCAAGGCCGCCTTGGACTGTCGTCGTCTTGTAAACAAGCTAGTTCTCAGCAGACAGAGCAAGTAAAAAGATCGCAATCTGGAGGCTGGGCCATGGCTGCCCAAGTCGTCATCTGGTCCGCCATGGGGGCCCAAGGGGGAAGGTTCTAGATTGTGGTTCTGATTTTTTTTTTTTTGAGTCAAGTCTTCATAAACTAAAGCTTGGAGGGACCCAGAAAAGCCACATTGTGAGCCCTTGTGTGTGTCAACTGGAAAGCTGGCTCAGGGTCTCTAGAGACAACAACCGTACTAAAGGGTGAGAAAACGCTGCTCCATTTGCATTGAGTTTTTTTAATGATTTAAAATTGAGTGCTTTCTCCTTCATGGCCTTAGAGCCTGGTCTGGGCCTCAGGGACATAAATCTCGATGCTGTCCGCACTCTCTGTGGCTGAGTTCTGCCGCACAGACGCTGCTCGTTTGGCGGCCAGGAGTCTCTTTCTGGCCTCCTGACGCTGCTTGTCCCCCGCGTCTGAGGCCTTGTCACGGCTCATTGCCGCCTTAGATTTGGCTGGCTTCTTCGGGACTGGAGGGGGTGGTTTCTTCTCTTCCTTTAGTGAGACAGTGAGGAGGGAACAAAAATAAAATAAAGGTGCCACGTTTTGTGTGGCACTGCCCCTTATTCTACGCAGGCAGCTGGCACTGCCCTACCCCGCGTTTCCACGCCAGACTGGCACAAGCAACACACACTAGAATCTGAAAGCCACAGAAGCAATGATAGTGGGAGTAGCGCAGGACGTAGGAGCAAAAAGCAAGCTTAGGCTTAGAGTGTAATAAGAGCAGAAGAGGATGGACAGTCCCCTCTGTCCCCACCCTTGCTTTGAGCCATTAGGACCTGAGACGCAGATAGGAACTTGCCCAGGTCTCACAGCCAGAGCAGTGACGTCAACTGATGGCTTTTACGCCATCGTTGTCACATGCTGTCCTTGCACGAGAGAACTCAGCAGGGCGACAGGCCCCTGGGCTCCACTGCTTTAGAGGAGGCCACCATAGCCTCACACAAGCACAGTTGCCACAAGGAGGCGGAACTGGGGCCAGACCCCAGTGCCTCTGACAGCAGGGCCCCAGAAGCTGTTGTGCTTCTTCCACTAGTACTTGTGACCCCTTTTACTAGGCATGCAGAGCACAAGGGCATGCTTCACGGACAGCCTCCACTACACAGCGAGCAGCATGCTGGACAGATGCCAGGCATGGACCCCGCAAGGTGATGGACGTGAGCCCCAGCTCAAGACGACACATGGAGAAGGGAGCCAAGCAGCACTGACCGATGTGGGCAGCGTTATTGCCGACCAGGAATTTGTCCCTGGACTTCCCCTCCGCACTGCTCCATGCTCACCTTCCTCTTCTCGGGGGTCTCCACCAGCTGCCAGCTGTTGGCCTTGAGGTGGTAGAGCTCATCGAACTTCATGCTGATGTCCTCAATGGACAGCTGCAGCAGGTCCCAGAACCCTGCCAGGTCCTGGGCTGTCGGACGGGGGTTGGCATCAGGGTTCTGTGGGGCAGACGGCAGTCAGTGGGACAGCAAGGCCAGAGCCTGTCCTCTCTCCCCCACCACACACATGGGCCTCTGGCCCAGGCACTCAGTAGGACTCTGGGCAGGGCCTAGCTCCCTTGTTCTGTAGCTAGGCCAGGATCTGAGTGAGAAGCCAGCTTTAGTTGTGGCTAGTGCCAGGCATCCCCAGGAGCAATTTTCATCATGAGTAGGCCCTGCACATAGGACTGCTGTCACAGGACTGTGGTAAGGAAGGCCCTCCTGTGTTAGGCAGGCCACAGTCCTCATTTTACAGGAAAGAGACCCATTCTTGACCAGTGTGTCCCAGTGAGGTAGGAAAAAGGCAGATCACAGAATCTCTGCTGTTTTCTTCCCATAAGCCCTGGCGACTCACTTTCCTGTTGGAGAGGACTCTTCCCTGAGGACATGCTGTCCAAGGACTCTGCGTCTGGTCCTGGGGCAGGCAGGCCCCCATGGGCAAGGAAGAAGGAGACCCATCTGGCACAGAGGTAGCATTTCCTCAGGTCTTACCTTCAGCAGCCTCTTGGATATATGTCGGGGCAACTGACTTAATTCTCACGTGGTTGCTTTACACCAGGTTCAATGCTCTATTTCTGGAGGGCTGCCCTAGCCCTTCCTGTATTGAGCATGGTGTGCAGTCACCATCTTTATAGAGCCATGAGGGGGCAGCACCTCCTTTGTGTGGAGGTCACCGGCAAGGGGCTACAAGGGGGTCCCTAAACTCTGGTGGGCAGCCAAGGGGCTGCTGGGAGCCCTGTGGAGGAGGAAGAGTCACTCACCAAGTTCTGCTCACAGAGGCCCCGGAACTGCTGGAATTTCTGGGACATCAGGAGCTGGGCACTGCCCACAGCACTGAGGACTTTTCCTAAGACTGAGAGAGAGAGAGAGACAGAGGAGCAGCTCAGCACGCAGGGCAGGGCTGGACAGGTGCCAGCAAGGACTTGTGGAGGTTAGGGCTAGGGTCATACGCATACACGTGTATGAATTTACTGTTAGTAGAATGTGGGCTATGCTGGGGTGGAGATGGAATTGGGGGTCAGATGTACATGTATGTGTGTGTATATAGACATATAAAGCTAATTAACCCATTCTTATTAAGGAGAACGTAAACAGATGCGGGTAGTGTTGGTCATTCTGGCGCTCGGGAAGTAGAGGCATGGGGTCAAGACTTTGAGGCCATCCTGGGCTTTGTGAGACCTTGTCCTCTAAAAAGCCAGAAGAAAGGGGGGCATGGTGGCTTACCCAGTTAATCCCAGCACTTGGGAGGCAGAGCCAGGCAGTCACATTATCAGCTGCAACCTTATCTTAATTTCTAATTATGTTAATGGCAATAAGTAGAAGCAGCTTAAATGGGAAAGTGTTTTCAAAGAAATGTTAATTATCATGGAACTCTAACGAAAGAGGGGCTGCTGAGACAGAAGAGCGAGTCAACACTGTCCTATACAAGAAGCCTAACGAGGTCCATCTCTGGAGCCTGTGTAAAGGCAGAAGGGAGCGGACTCCACCAAGCGGCCTCCCCATCACACACACACACCACACATACACACACACACACACACACACATACAAACATCTTTAAAACTTCTTAGGAAGCAAGAGGTAGAGGGTACTATCTCAGCTCTTTGGGATGGAGAGCCAAAATCTAGCCCGGGTGGGGGGGTACACAGCAGCAGTGTTTACAACAAAAGAATGAAGCAAGTTAAAAATCTCCCCAGCCAGATGGAGTGGTGCATACCTGTAATCTTAGCACTCAAGGAGGCAGAGGCAAGCAGATTTCTGTCAGTTCGAGGCCAGCCTGGTTTGCAAAGCAAGTCCAGGACAGCCAGGGCTACACAGAGAAACCCTGCCTTGGGGGGGGGAACAATTTTCACCATTAGACCAAATGAAGTGACACGCATATTCCTTAGGGATACATGTCATGTGTATGTAGCAGGTATACACAAAGGCAATGGTACAAACACAATTCTAACAGTGCCTGCTGCTATGGCAGCAAGTGCCCTCAAACATCCTAAAAGGACTACCCTGGTGTAGGTCAATCCAGTCACAGTATGTGTGGACTAAAAAGACGATCGCATCAGCGGTGTAGGACTGTAAGACAGTACGCAGACACGAAGACACTGAAAACAGTGTAAATAAACAGCCTGACAAACCAGATCCCATCTTCAAGACAGAGCAAAGCCAGGCCCAGAACAGACCTGCCACCCAAGCTACAGAAGTCAAGGCAGGATCACAAGTTCAAGGTCCGCCTGGGGCACTCAGACCGGGTCTCCAGACTTTAAACAAAAGGCCAAGCATCGTGGCACATGCCTTTAATCCTAGCACTTGACACAGAGGCAGGAGGATCTTTGTGAGTTTCTGTCTCAAAAACTAAAAAGGTAGGGTTTGCAGCTCCATGGTAAGTTTTTTGTTTTTTTCTTCAGACATTCACAAGGCCCGATTTAAGGCCCTGAAATGTAAAGTGTCTGAACCTCATGGCAGAGCTGTTCCCATTGAGCTGTTGGCCACCTTAGTGCTGGGGTCATTTTCATCCTACTGTTATTTTTTTTTATCAATATACTATGTATTTCCCCCACTACCACCACAGAGTTTCTCTGTAGCCTGGGCTGTCCTGGACTCGCTTTGTAGACTAGGCTGGCTTTGAACTCACAGAGAGTGCCCTGCCTCTGCTTTCCCAAATGCTGGGATTACAGGAGTGTGCACCGTGTCTGGCTATACCCATGATTTTTAAAATGTAGAAGCACACACAAAATAATATGTAAACTAGACTTTATCAAAATTAAAATTGCTGCTCATAGAAGACTACAGTTAAGAAAATGATAACCTACGGATGAAAGTAGCTGCAAATCACAAATACGACAAGGGCGCGTACCCAGGACTTAAAACTTCCCTTCCTCTCCCTCTCCCAGCTTGGCACAAGTTAAGACTGGCCCTTAGGCAAGCCTGCGGCATTTTCTTGATTTAATTATTGATGAGGGTGGTGCCAGCCGTGGGCGAATGGTCCTGGGATGTATGAGAAAGCCTGCTGTGCAAGCTAGTAAGCAGTAGTCCTCAGCGGCCTTACCTCCACCTCTGTACCCTGAGGTCCTGCCCTGACCTCCTCAGTGATGGAGTGTGACCTGAGTGCTGCACACTGAAATAAATCCCTTCCTTCCCAAGTGGCTTTTGGTCATCAAGTTTTATCACAGCAACAGAAATCCTAAGTAAGACACAACTAAGGGTCGCTGTAAAAATGGGCAAAGGATTCAGGTTTGCACCTTCAACCACAACACTCAAGATGGGAACACAGCATCAGTCGTGGCTATTATCAGGCCCTGTCTCAAATGGAGTTAGGGGAGATGGTGCAGCTGTGCTTTCCTTCCTAAGGACCTGAGTTCAATCCCCAGGACCGTGAGGTGGGAGGTGAACCCACTCCTTAAAGGTGTGTTTTGGCACATTCATTCTCCTCTCCATGCATGAGGGGGCCATCCAACATTGACCTCTGACCTCCATGTATGTGCATCTGCAGCGCACCCCCCGACACACA
Source organism: Acomys percivali (assembly GCA_907169655.1). NCBI lineage: Eukaryota > Metazoa > Chordata > Mammalia > Rodentia > Muridae > Acomys > Acomys percivali. The sequence continues at coordinate 78,036,844 of OU015742.1, forward strand.
CACACACACACACACACACACACGAGTTTTTTTTTTTCCAAGACTGGGTTTCTCTGGGTAGCCTTAGCTGTCCTGAACTCACTTTGTAGTCCAGGCTGGCCTTGAACTCACAGTGATCCACCAGCCTCTGCCTCCCAAGTGCTAGGATTAAAGGCGTGTGCCACCACCGCCCAGCCTCACACACGAGTTTTATATTACACATTTTACCACAATAAGATTATGAGAGAAGGTTAAATAGAGAAAAGAGCCAGAAATTCTACTCCTAGGGATATGCTAAAAACAAATATTCAAACAAAATCTTGAATATGAATATTAACGGCAACATTATTCAACATAGGCTGAACATAGGACCCTGGTGCTGGTAATTCCTTCTTCATGTTTGATATTACCAACATATCTGTTACACCAATGTGACCTTAGTTATTTTTGTTGGTCTGTTACTTTCCCTCATGCAATGTGCTTGTACAAACTCTAAAAGGTAGGTTCCCCCCTTTTTCTTTTCTTTCTGTCTTGTGTGTGTGCTGGGGGGCTTTGAGGATCAAGGTTCCTACTACTGAGCTATCATCTCCAGTCCATTTTTCCTTTTCTTTAAATTTCTTGATGGAATTAAACACTACTACTACTAGGTCAACAATTACAGTATTCTCTTGCTCTCAACATCAAGGAGTCACTCTGTCCCCCCCCCCCCAAGACAGGGTTTCTCTGTGTAGTCTTGGCTGTCCTGGACTCACTTTGTAGACCAGGCTGTCCTTGAACTCACAGTGATCTGCCTGCCTCTGCCTCTGCCTCCCTGAGTGCTGGGATTACAGGCGTGTGCTACCACCTGGCTCAAGGTGTCACTTATAAGTAGGAATAAGTAACCAGACTAAAGCTCCTGGACATTCCAGGAAAGCCTCCAATCCTAAAGAGAAATAGGCAAAGAAACCGAAGGAAACAAAGGCAACAGGGACAGACTGAAAAGGCTCCTGACACACCAAGATGGCAGTAGCTCTAACAGGTAACACAGGGATTCTGAAGCAAGTATTTCCAGTCCAAAATGGAGCTGCCTTGTGTTTCCACAATGGTTGCCCATCTTCTCTTCCTATGGGACGTAACTGCAGAGCAGCACTCGCTCTGCAGGATGACAGTAGGTCAGCGCCCTGTGGACACACGAGCACACAAAGCCTATACTTGGTCAGACTGTGCATAACAGAGAGAAGCAGATGAGAAGAACAAGACTCCATGGCAGAAGAGCGAGGTCCCACTGCACAACACCTCTGTAGTCCTGCTTAGGCTAGAAGAGGAGGGCGTCAAGCGTGAGGCCAGCCTTGGCTACACAGTAAGTTCAAAGCTAGCTGGGCTATAACGTAAGACCCTAGGGAGAGGAAGGAAAAATGAGAGGACAACCCACTATGTCTGACAACAGACAGCAATTTCAAAGAGGAAATACAGAAGAAATACAAGCGAGGAGTTAGCAGCAGCAGCTGGCTTTTTCTGAGGCACAGTCTCACTCTAACCCAGGCTACCCTGCACTGTCTGGTGATAAGCGGTGACTCTCCTGCCTCTGCCTCAGGTACTGGAGTTATGGGCATGTGCTGCCACACTGCACATGTCTGTTCTGCTGTTTGAGACAGGGTTTCTGTTCCTGGCTGTGGGTGTGGAGAGGCCAGCCGCCTCAGGCTCTGGCTACCCTGACTTCCCTGTCACCACGGACTGTGAGCCCGGACAGACCCTTCTTCCTCCTTCAAGTTGTTTCTGTCAGGTCTGTTTGCTGTTAAAATATATTTACTATGTGTACAGCGTTCTGCCTGCAGCCAGAAGACGGCACCAGATCTCACTATAGATGGCTGTGACCCACCACCTGGTTGCTGGGGATTGAACTCAGGACCTTTATAACAACAGCCAGTGTTCTTAACCTCTAAGCCATCTCTCCAGCTCCTGTTGTTTGTTTTGAGACAGTCTTACTACGTAGCTCTGGCTTTAAAATCTCTCTCTCTCTCTCTCTCTCTCTCTCTCTGTGTGTGTGTGTGTATATGTATGTATGTATATATATATATTTATTTATTTATATTCATTTTGGGCCGGCCTCAAACTCAGAAATCCACTTGCCTCTGCTTCCCAAGTGCCAGGGTGTATGCCATCTAGCCAGGTTATCCGCTTGTGTGTGAGTGCACCTGTGTACATGTGTGGCAATCAGAGGGCAACTTGTGTGAGTAAGCTCTTCCCTTCCACCAGGGGGCCCTGCGACTGAACTCAGGTTAAGACTCAGTGGCAGGTGATATTATCATGGTGAGCCATCTTGCCAGCTCTTGTTGGAATATTTTATCATAGCCAACAGGAAAAGAAACTAAAACAGCAGCCCAGGCTGGCCTCAGGGGTCTGGTGAGCATCCTGTCCTGCCCATCCTGGGCAGTGCTGGGATTACTGTGTGTCACCATTCCTGGCTACACCTGTTTTTCTTTTAAATCAATGTAAGACTAGTGTAATGAAGCCGGAGACCAAGTCTCCAAGTTAGGTATGCCCAATTAACTATTGGCAATAAAGACCCGTCTTGCGCATACTGCTAAGACATTTCACCAGATCGAGCAAAATCCTAAAAGTTTTCCAGAAGAAAGTCCAAGGACAGAGAAACAGAACAGCTTCAAAGTTCATCACAAACAATGGAGACACTCTCCAACAGAGCCCTCAAGGTTCTGCGAGGAGACGATCGTAGCCACCACACTTCATGTCTGCATTGTGCCTCACACACAAGGGTACCTGCTTACTTGTATAAATGCTGTATGTATTAGCTTCAACTTTATACCTAAACTGTGAGGCCTGAAAGACATGCCAGGTACCCAGAAAGTTCTCTCAGAATAATGTTCCATCTACAAAAGTGACCGGCAGGTGACCAGAAGAGCCAAGTGCCCCATGGGGGAAAGGCCAATGGCAACGCCTGAGGAAAGAAGCTCTATAGCTGGGAACAGACCTGGAGGACATGGCCAGGTCCAAGCAAGACAAGGGAACCGGGAAAAATAGGGATCCCCCCCCAGGGACTTTGCATAAGAAAGAGAAAGCAGAGCTGGGCGGTGGTGGCGCACACCTTTAATCCCAGCACTCGGGAGGCAGAGGCAGGCGGATCGCTGTGAGTTCGAAGCCAGCCTGGTCTACAAAGTGAGTCCAGGACAGCCAAGCCTACACAGAGAAACCCTGTCTCAGAAAACCAAAAAAAAAAAAAAAAAAAAAAAAAAAAGAAAGGGAAAGCAACCACACTGCAAAGAAACATGCAGGTGTATACAGAACAGGCCACTGAGTGCTAGCTGGCTGGCTGGCTTCTGTCAGACACTCGGAGCTTTCTCATCTCTGCCACTGGTTTAATTAAAAAAAAAAATCCTTATTAAATCTATTAGGTACACACCTCAAGAATTCCCTACCCCAAGGTGGGTGTGACATCAAAGCTGGGAAGATGCCCAGAGGGCAGTGAAACTGACTCTACCAGCTCCCTCTGAATCATCAAAGGGTCTTCAGAATGTATCATCAGGGCCACTGGGACAGTCCATCCTATCACACTCCGAGGGCCTGTGTCCTTCCTGAACCCTCAGTGGTAGACGGACCAATGGGAAGCTGAGCTCTGGCAGAACATTTCAGGGTGATGGCCTGAAGGTTCCCAGAGGCTGCATCTATATGCACACTGTCAGTTCTTGGCCCACACTCCTCGTGTTTTGGTGGCGCTAGTGGATGAGCCCGGGCCTCCTGTGTGCCAGGCCAGTACCACCACAAGTAGTCCTTGCCAGAGGCCATTTCTTAGCTTTTTAAAAAAAGTATGCAGAGCATTGAGAGAAACTAGATGGGAAGCAGAAACTTCTGTCTCGCATTTATAGTTTCCTCCTGCTGGGGCCAGGTCAGACGCCTGCTCACATGCAATAAAGAGCTGGGAAGGTGTGATTAGGGCGGCCGCTGTGTGCCCAGCACTTCATCAGGACCTTCCCACTAATGACACGCTAGTCCTCACAGGCACTCATGCAGCTAGAGGTGAAGGTCAGAAAGAAGTGAGCAAGCCCGCAGCCTGCACAACAGGCAGCTGCTATCATGGCACTCATCTGGGAAGAGGGTGGGCGAGGCAGGTGGAAAGAATGAACGCCACGGTAGGTAAGCTCACAAAAACAGCCCAAGACCAGAACCTGTGCTCCTCCTCCTCCCTGCCCGGCTCCACGGCTGCTGCGACAACAGACACCCAGGGCGTCACCCTCTTACACTTACCTTCCTCGCAGAGGTTGTTCTCTTTGGTGTCCTTGTCCATCTGGCAGCACCAGCCTTCCAGCCTCTCCGTTTCTGCCTGAAGGAGCTTCAGGAACCAGTAGCCATCCCTGCGGCAGGCCCCTGGCTGCACTGGCTCTGCTGGGGAGCTGGAGGAAGTCTCCAGCCAAGGGTCAGGTGGGGGCAACGAAGACGCCTCCAGGGCAGGGTCGCTGTTGTCTCCATAGGAGAGGTTGCGCTTGATCTGGGCAATCTTGGGGGCCTGTCGGGGGCCAGCATCAATGCTGATGGAATTGGGGTGTGGGGTACAGTCTGGGAGACTCCTCTCAGATGACTTACAGCTGGAGTCATTGGCATCCTGGGTATCAGAGTCAGTGTCCCGACGGGAGGACATGCTGTGAGAGGGGGCGCTGCTTCTGTCGGGGAAGGGTGGGGACAGGAAGGAGTGAGTCACGGAGAGGGCCAGAAACCAGCAGCTACCTGACCCGGACACACGGGGAGACAGAGAAACGGATGCATCATCTGCTCACCATGCGCCTGAAGCGGGTCCCACAGCCTCGCTCATTCTCTGCTCAGCCCTTGCCCACCCTGCCCATGCCCACACGCGCGCGCGCGCGCACACACACACGCACACACACACATACAAGGACAAGGTCATAAGGTTGTCTGTTTACTGCAGTGGGGCCAGGAAGACCACCAACATCAGGGAGCTGGGGGGCTACAGCCCAGCCCAGCCTTGCTCCCCTTGGGGGTGAGTGGTCTCAGAGCAAATGCTCATGTGTCCACCCGCCTGCCCTGCCCAGCCCCACACACCTGAGCCACCACCCACACCCACACCCAGCTTGGTTATTAGAAATCCAGCAAGGAGAAGTGGGTTAGGGAGAGCAGGAGAGGTGAGGGCGGAGGGAGGGAGAGGAGAGGGGAATAGCAGCCGCCACACCTCTGTCCAACTTACCGCCAGTCGTCCTCTACCTGAACCCCGATGGACTGGAATTTGGTAGCGGGACTGGGCTCCTCTTTTGGCACTGGCTGAATGCAGTCAACCTTATTGAGGGACAACGACAGCAACGGCACGGAGACAAAGACAAGAATAAAAACAAACACCACACTTGCTGCTGAAATTCACATTAGTGGGACGACGCAAACAGACATGTGGACAGACGGACACGAGGCATGCAGACACTGCACGTGGGCCCACGTAGGGCCAGGTTAAGCCGGGCACTGCTCATTCGCGCGGAGGCGGGAGGGGATGGAGATGACTGGCTTTCCCTACTCTGAGGAGGGCGCCATCACATCGATCGCTTTGGGTCCGTTGTCCTCCGAGAGGTGGGAACCGCTCCTTCTAGTCCTCTCCTTTACACGATCAGAGAGAAAAAAAGGACGACGGGAGAGAACACACACAAAGCCACAGCCGTTATCTGGGGTAGTTGAAGCCGAGGGCTGTCTGGAGGCAAAGGTCATTCCCCTAACCCTGTAGCTGTAGCCTGAGAGGGGGTCTAGTGGCACCTGCACTCAGACAGCAGTTCTCAAACCCAGAACCCAGAGCCAGCGACGCTATGGGATCCTGTACCCTGGACTTGTCACACTTGCCTTGTAAAGGGGAGGAGATACGGCAGTAGCCATGCCCTGGGCCCAACCATGGAACAGCCAGCGGCTGATTAACCCACCTGCCGTGGCTCTGATACAAGGGGGAGCTCACACTTGACCCAGGGCTTGAGGTGTCAGGGTGGGATCAAAGTGACCGCCTCAGGAGCAGGGGTCAGAGATGCTTTCTGGTACAGGGATAAAGTCACACTTCCTTTGGCAAGAGCCAGCTTGGGAAGCACAGCTGTCTCCGGAGCGGATGAGAGATGGACCGGGGTGAAGCCAGGTAAAGGGGTGCTCTGAAAGCATGAAGAGCCAGAGTCCTTTCCCTAGCGTCAGCTCTGCTCTGCATACAGGAATTAAAGCTGGTCCTGACTGATTCTCAGGCCTTCTAGGAAGGGAAGAGAATCTGGTTTGGCCAACAAGGAGGTGGCTTTCCCAAACAAAGACATGGTGGTCAGGACCAAGGATCGAATACTGGGCATCTTCCTATGTAAGAATCCCACCGCGAGAGGCTATAGGGCAAGTGCAGGACAGAGCCAGAGTAGAATCTGTCAACTTCCTTCCTGTACATGGGGAACCAAAGGCCAGAGCTGTGTCTTGGGAACCCAGCCAAAGACGAGGAATGTTCTGTTCTGTTCAGCCTCCCCTTTTACCTCTGCCCCCCTCCTTCTACACTCGAGTGTCCCGTCATCATCCTCATCCCATTCACTCTGGTGCTGCTGAGATGGGATGGAGGCTCCTGAACACTCCCACCTTTTCCTCCTTGACCCTCCTACTGGTTTGGAAGTGCTCCATTCCCCGCACCCCTGCCCTCACCTTCACCCACTACAGCTGGCCTTGCCTCGCTCACTGCCTTCTAGTCTGGAGGTCCAGGCGCCTAGCAGAGGGCTTTCTTGAAAACTATGAGGCGGATCCCAAGCTTGCTTCACTCAGCTAACAGAAGACAGACTCCTGATGCTGGGAGCTGGGAGGCACTGGAGGGGAAGCTGGGGCCCAGGGCTATAAATATGCAATGGGTTTGCCTTCCAGATGGGGCTTGGGGCACCAGGTCTGACCTATTTGGACCCTTTTCTATGAAGGGAGGCTTACAGGGTGCCATCACACTCTCAGCCGTGGGTCTGGTGCTTCAAGCGACCTACCTGTCCCCAAGGCCTGAGTGGGCTCTGGGTCAAGTTCCCCTTGAACAACCCCCACGGCTGAAGGGCCCTGGTCCCAGGCTTCTAGCCCATCAGCGTCTATGCTCCACGATGCTCCCGCTGCCAAGCGGGGCCATGGCTTCCGTACCGAGCTGACCTTGGATTAGAGAACCGTTAAGCCAGCCCCACCTCCCATGAGTTGTCTGGCAGGGCAAAGAATGGAGTGGACAGACAGACAGTGGACAGCAAACAGTGTACAGGAGCTTGCTGGCTGAGTGTAACTACATTCACTGGGACAACCCACTGGAGGATCAGAAACACATCCACAGCTATGGACCTGTAGCACGGGCAGCTGGACACGTGAGTGTGGCTGCTGGCCAATTTGCTTCAGCCACTTGAGGCAGATGCCCCAGAATAGACAGACAAAAACACCTCTTCCCAGGAGACCTAGTGGGCCTCCGCTAGATGTAATTACACGCAGGCCGGTGCACAGAGTGGACAGAAGACAGTGCAAAAGGGACCCCTACTTGTATTCCTATTGATGACAGTTTCCTTTTGGGGATGGCCTCGGAATGGGACTCAGAGCTCGTCAGTGTCCCTTGTTCACTCTTCAGAGCTGCATGCTTAGGGGGTGGCTCCGGAGCTTCAGGGCCTGGGGTGATTGCACCCCGAGTCACACTGGGTGGCCGGGTACTGCTGTCCAGGCTGTCTGACGAGTTGCTCAAGCCCGACTGGCTCGTCACTTCACTCTTGTGGTCTTGACTGTCCAGGTAGGTGTCCTGAGCGGACTCAGTACTGCTCTGGACGGTGACTGAGATGAACGGCTTTGATGTAGTACGCGGAGGGACCGGTGGTGGGGTCTTCTTATATGCCACTAGGCATGATGAACCTGTAGAGCAGAGAGAGGGCAAAGTGAAGGCGAGGCCTCTGGCCCTGAAAGGTCCCTCCTGGACTGACTAAGGCACTGCCTGATTTGGCCAAGCTCTGCCCTCAGCCAGAGGACCATGACGCAGGAGAGTGAGAGTTACACACAGCAGTGACCAATACAGACACATAGGTCCTGTCTACCCTCCTGCAAGGCCCAGTCTGGTGGGGAATCCAAATTAATTAAAGATGCTCTCCACAAGGCTGTGGCAAAGCCTGACCACCTTCAGGAGGAGGAGGCTGTAGCAACAGAGCTTGTCTTGCCTTCTCCAGGGTCAGTCACTCTGTGACCCCTGGGTCCTGCAGTTTCTTAGCCTTTTTTCTACTTTCCCCTCCCCGCTCCCTCTGGGTAGATTCTGCCCCATCTGGCCAAAACAACACATCCACTTAGGCATTCTCACCCCGACTCCTACGAAGACCCCACACACCAGCTGCTGCTCCCAAGGCTCCACCACGCCTGACCCTTCTCTCTGCTCCTGCTAAGATTCGGGGAAACAAGCACTGCCACAGTCTGCGTCACCTGGGGCTGGCACACAGCAAGACATACGGCAGCACAGGCTAGTGCTTGCTTCCCGGGTTAGTCCCCAGCAGTGCTGCTTCCCAACAGGGACTTTTCTCAGACCTGTCCCTAAGTGCCCCCTCGTACAGGGGCCCAAGGGCAGGAGCCACTGAACCACAGTCCACAAAACAAGGCCCAGGGCCACAGAGGCTGGACAAGACACAGCACAAAAAGTTCTCTAGAACGAATGGCTGTGAGAAAGTAATGCAATCAAACCCTAAGCCTGTAACAAAATCGAGTGACCTTGGAAAAGGTATTGGCATCGTCTTATAAAACTAAACATGCACTTATCACACAAGTCAGCAAGAGAAATCAGGCAAGTAGCAAACAGAAATAAGCATGCACGTTCAGGCAACTCTATTTGTAAAACCCAGAAACTGAAAACAAGTAGCGAAGTGGTTCAGTGGCAGCACATCTATGCTTTGGAGTGCCAGCAGGGAGTGAGAAGACAAGAAGTGGGCTAGAATGAATCTCAGGTTGCTTGTGCCTAATGGGTAAAGCAATTCCCCACAGTTCCATAGTGAAAAGCCCTATTTTTATAACATTCTTGAAATGACCAGATTTTTCGAAATGAAAACAGATTAGCAACTGCCAGGGCTGAGGATACAATTGGGGAAGACAGAAGGAAGTCAGTAAAATGTAAGATACCTAGTCCTGTAGGGACTAGACTGCTTGGTGCCTTTGTGACCACAGCAACATTAGAGGAATTTGCATGTAGGGAAACTCATTCACCGAACACATACAAGCATGTGCATACAAACAGGATAATCCAAGTAAGACATGTGTATGCCTCTGTCTACATCCTGGTGCGATGCTGTTTGTCAGTTTATAAGACTCCTGGAAACTGGCTACAGGGCAATACAGATTACCTCCTGTATAATGTGTTGTACATAACCTGCAGCCAAGGAAGTTAAAATTGAAGGTGAGTGGTGCTAAGGTAGGAAAGCCTACAGCAGAACCAGCCAGGAGGCTGGCCGCCAGCCTGCACAGAGGGTGGGTGATGCTGCTGCACCCGGGTGTTTCCAGCCAGGAGTTCTTACTTCCCAGTTCTGCTCAGGCCTGTGGAGGAACTAGGGCTCCCTCACATGCACCCACCTGCAGTCTCTGTCACTAAATTAGGGGAGAGCACTGAGGATGTGGGAGACAGCCACATCTTTGGGCTAGAAGAAAGACTATAGGAGAGGGTGGGAGGAGGGCTCAAGTCATTAAAAACAAAAAACAAAAAACCCAGACCATCCAATCACCTCTGCTCTCCCCAGGGCATGAGAACGGTAAGGCCCTGTTCACAGGCTGACAGATTAGAGTGGGGTCATTCATGTAACTGCGCTTAGCAGCTTTGGGGCTAGTAAGGAGGGGGCATCAATCGTGCCCACCTTACAGATGGGTACATGCAACTCAGAAAGGCTAGAGAACGTGCCCAGAGTTACCAGTGCTCAGTGGCAACCACATCTGCTGGACTGCACAGCACACTTCACTGCTTCTCGGGCCTTGGGATCCTCCCAGCTGGGTACAGCTGCAGGTGCTTGAGGCCCTACTGCTGGCATCTGAGCCAGAGGCAGGTGTACAGCCAAGTCCACACCCTCCTGCTCAGGTAGGATACATCTAGACTGAAGGCGGAGACCAGGTTTCAGGGGCAGGAGTCTGCTTCCCGGGTTTTCCGGTGCCCTCCTCTACTCCGTGCTCCATCTGTCAACAGCACACCACATTCACACAGCCCTCGGCAAACCTAAGCTCCCCGCCCACACTCTCACTCCGGGACAGATGGACCACTGTGCCTGCGGCCAAGATCCCTCTTGTCTGAAGCTACACTTTCCTGGTAAGAGCCCTGAAGCCAGGAGGCAGCATGAACCAGACAATCTCTCTGTACAGTCACCTCGCAGAGAAGGAGCGATGACATACGCTACATCACAGAAGCTAGGCTCTGCATGGCCCAAGCATGGGATGGTCCTATTGGCATCTACAAAAGAGGGAACTACACTAGATCTCCAAGTCCCCAGCTGCTCGGTCTGTGATTCTATAACAAGACGAGCACGCAGGGCAATTACTAAAGCCAGTCCTACCAGAGCCCAGCACATACAGAGCTGACGTCCAGGGCTTCAGGATGGGAATGCTCGGTGGGGGTGGGGGTGCGGTTTCTGCCCAAGATCAGCACAACGAAGGCAGCTCTAATTTGCGCAGAATGATCAAGAATGCACCTCTTAAGGGATGGGGGCAACTCAGAACTAGGCAAAGTACTTGCCCTCATCTGTATGGCGGGGCAGATACTGGCTGAGTCTGTATAGTAGTTGCAAAGACACGGTTTCTCCCAAGAGACAAGGGGGCTGCCACCGCCCGGGGGCTGGACAGCAGACAGTTCTAGCCCCCCTCTCAGGACAGCAAAGGGCCAGGGTTTGGCTGAGGCACACGGAAGCCTGAACCTTGGATTAGAGGGAAAGTGAATGTGAGAGGCCAAAAGCACGGGCTGGACAGACAGGTAACAGGAAAAGTAAACTTATCTTGGATTCTCTGTCTCTGGGATACATGTCACAGGTAAACAGAGGCTAAGACTGACAGAGAGGATTTAGGGCTCCCTAGGGGAAAAGGCATAGCAGGGCTGGGCCCTGGCCTGACACCAGACTGCTCTCATTTCCTTCATGTGAACACAGGCTAGGGCCTGACACTGGCTGCTGCCAGCACTTTATTCTGGCCACCTCTCCCACCTCATCTCCGTGTTCAAGTGTCATTTCCTCTTCTCTTATCACCTAGGAACCTGGATCAAAGTACCTTTCCCACTGTTAAGGATTCACTTGCCCGTTGCGACAGGCCAGAGGCAGAAGTGGGGACTCCGTCCTGGCCGAGGCTCAGGATAATAACTCAAGCACTGAAGGGTGTCAACAAACAACTGCTGAATGAGAAAACGAGCCTTGTTATTGTCACCCAAACTCTTGTACTGCTAAACCTCAACATTATTTGTTCAGGTGCAGTGTATGTGCCTGCAATCCCCAGAGCTGTTTGAGTTGAGGGACGCCACGAGTTTTATAGCAGCCTGGCCGACACACTGAGTTCCAGGCCAGTTGGACTAGGTAACACCCTCCCTCCGTGGGTAACAGTACTTGCTGTGTAAGCAAGAAGTCCTCAATTAGGATCCACAGCACCCCCACAGAAACTGGGTATGGCTGTATATTCCCGTAACGTCAGTGCTGGGGGGTGGGAGAGACAGGAATATAAAGGGTCTTGCTGGCCTCCACCCTACCCAGATCGGCAGAGTGGCTCAGTGGTTAAGGTGTTAACAGCAAGGTTAATCCCAGAGCTCAATCCCAGGGATCCACATGGTAGTAGAGAGTGCACAAGCTATCCTCTGACTTCCACATGCATACTGTAGTAGATGTGCAAGGACACTAATAAATACAATAAAAAATTAAAAACCAAGGGCACTTAGCCCAGCGAGAAACCCGTTTTCATGGACATAAGGAAAAAGATAGAAGATGACACCTGATGTCTTCCTCTGGTCTCTATACCTGCGTGCGCGCGTGTGCACGCACGCGCACGCACACACACACACACACACAAACACACGTACCACATCACGCCACCACTGACTTGGCTCAATACATTAGTATCCAAGGTTCTAAGCACTTCCCTGGTCCAGAGCCCTTTCTGGTCCCCACTACCCTTTCCAGCCGGCTTCCACTCCTCCCACTGTGTCAGCATGCCTCCTCCACACATACCACACATTCCAGTGCCTTCACAACTGTCCCTACTGCAGACGGAGCCTTTCCTTGTCCTTGTACTTCCTGTCCTATCAGCTCCTCTACCCCGTATCCTCCCTCTTCCATCAGCTGGGGCACTCAGGGCTGGCTGAGTTCCTGATTTACCATGGTGCTATGCGTTGGTGGTCCACTGTCTAGCCGAGAGGACAAAGGCACCATCTGTCAAGTCAACGTCAGAGGGCGGTGAACGGCCTAGCGTCCTAAGGTGCTGGAACTGAGCAGCACAGCTCTGCTTTCTTGGGACTGACTGCTGCCTCCTGCCCTTGGAGATGCTGTAGGTGCCGTGGGTTATATCACAGTTTAAGAGTCTAACAACTGGGCTGGAAAGATGGCTCAGCAGTTAAGGGCTGTCTTCCAGAGGTCCTGAGTTCAATTCCCAGCAACCACATGGTGGCTCACAACCATCTATAATGTAATCTGATGCCCTCTCCTGACCTGCAGGTGTGCATGCAGACAGAGCACTGTATATGCAATAATAATAATAAATAACTTAAAAAAAAAAAGAGTCTAACAATTATCTCAGGGTCTACTTCTGCAGAGTCCTGGCTTTTCCTGAGGAGGCTGGATGTGAGCACTCTTACAGTGTAACTGTCTGCTCCATGAGTCTTGTACTTAACTTCAAAGACCTTGAGTGAAGAGTCAGCTAAGTCACCACAGAACGATGCGGGTATATCCCCAATTACATGCTTGTCACCCACCACAGCCATGCAGGCCCCACATGCCAAGGCCAAAGCCAGTTTGCAGCACAGTCTCAATACAGCCAGCATTCTCGATGCCCAGCACACAAGTCTCCATCTCTTTCAAGTAGGTGTCCAGCATACTTCATTTCCGCCTTATGCTTCAAGATTCTGTCCATCAGGCAAAGCTTGGCGGTGCTTGCCCATGATTTGCCACATGGGAGGCAGAGCCAAGAGGATCAGGAGTTCAAAGCTAGCCTCCACTACATAGCAAGTTCAAGATCAGCTGGGGTTGCAATGAGACTCTCAACAAACCAGAAAAAGACCTTATCCACTATCAGGTCAGACGAATGTTTCTAGGCTCTGCTTTTCTGCATTAGCCAGAGACTCAGACACTCAGGGGTGGCTGGGACTCATCTCCTAAGGATCTGAAAGCCACAGTGGCCCCCAAGAAACTAGCTTCAACAAGTGTTTCTGCTTGGAAGCTGGGCTGGGCGATCCCAAGGCCACCACTCTCTCTCCGCAGGCTGCTGGCTCTTGGGGCATGGTGGGGATAAAGGAGAAAGGGCCTAGACACTTCAAAGAATGTAGCCCTGGAGCCACAGACAGGAAGGAAACCTTACAGAGATGTAGGACCCTGCCCCCCCCGCCCCCCCGGCCCCAATCATAGGATGCCCCAAAGGGCTGCTCCACAGTGCTCCCAACTGCTCTCCCCACCCTTCTCTCCGTCTACAGCTACCCTCACCTGCATCGCCCACACTGCTGCTCCTTGGGACTTTTGCCTCCTGTTCTGCATTTCCTGTTCCCCTCCTATCCTGGCCCCTGAAGAATCCAACTCACAGCACATTATGAGATCTTCCAATCTCAAAGGTCCAACTCACCTAGTCCCACCCAGGGACTCCAGTATCTACATCTGCTTTGGCCCCAGTGTCTGCAGAAGCCAATAGGTTTATAAAGGTGTCACACAGGTAAAAGCTAAAGCTCAAGAAGCTGGCCCTCCTCGGCCGTGAGGGTAACTGAGTCCACGCCTTAGCATGAGCTGAGGTGGTCAGCTGACCCTCTGGTCACGGCTTCTCTATCAACTCTTAGTCAGCTGTAGTCACAAGCCTGGGGGCTTTCATGGCCATTCTGAAGCACACACTTCCAACAGAGAGAGAGGTGACCCTGCCTTCCTTCTCACACTGGTTCTCATCCTGTCACAGCGCCCTTTCCCTACTGCTCACTGCTATGCTTTCCCAACTTCTTGGGCGTTTCTTGGAGGCATGTTTAATGGATCCTACGTGTACCGCGAAGGGCTGCCTAACACGTCCACGGAAAAACATGTGTTAGATACACTTCATTCAGGCATGAGTCATGTTGCTCTTGGCCTTGAGTTCAAAATTAATAAACTAATTTTATGCTGAATGATCAATCTTTTTGTAGAAACACATATGAAGTAAGATTATGTACTGACAGTCTGAAAGAAATTGTGACCAGAGGTTTAGAGGGACCCTGCATTTTCCACAGTAGTCAGGGTTTGGTATTCAATGATCCTGGAAACACAATTACCATGAGCAATAAGAACTGGCAGAGGCAGGTGGATCGCTGTGAGTTCGAGGCCAGCCTGGTCTACAAAGCAAGTCCAAGACAGCCAAGGCTACAGAGAACCCCTGTCTCAAAAACCAAACCAAGGCCGGGCGTGGTGGCGCACGCCTTTAATCCCAGCACTCGGGAGGCAGAGGCAGGCGGATTGCTGTGAGTTCGAGGCCAGCCTGGTCTACAAAGTGAGTCCAGGATGGCCAAGGCTACACAGAGAAACCCTGTCTCGAAAAACCAAAAAAAAAAAAAAAAAAAAAAAAAACCAAACCAACCAAAACAGAAAAAAGAAAAATGAACTAGCTTCTCCTATATGGTAGCTGACTGAATAGTCCAACTAAGGCACGAAGCCGGTTCTGTTTGCTACTGCCCCCATTTCACAGAGGGGCATACACAGGAAGTACAGAACCAGGAGTGCTATCCCTGCTGTTCTGCGTCAGTTGATAAGGGCCATAAAGAGGCAGAGCTCTGACAATACAAAAGGGATATGACACTCAGTGCTCTGAGGAGGAGCCAAGGTAATGACACTGGTGCTGTCCACCACTCCCAGGGTAAACCACCATTCCCGGAACCATGCTTTCTGAACAAAGCAGTGTGTCTACCTCCTGACACACAGGTCCCCTCTGAAAGACACCAAGTTTGGATGGATGGCCTGACCCACTGGCAAGAGCAAAGCAGGACAGGCCAAGGTACAGTGGGACAGATCCTGAGCAGGGTGGAGGAGAGGAGTGGGAGAGAGGCCAAGAGAGTAAAAGAGGGTGGCTTCCTTTCGGCAGGATCCTCAACTTCCCGGGGATACCTGCACAGTGGGAACCTCCTTGCTGTGCATAGTTCCTCATGAAGTCCCTCAGAGCTGCGCCATGACAGAGTGAGCTTAATATCAGATTGCAGCTCCACAGGGAAGCCCAAGGCCATCTCAAATGCTGCAAGTTCATCAGGAATCCGAACCCTCTCCTCCCTCATATTAGCCTTGCTCTCCCAGAGAAGAGCTCCTACCACCTCCAGACACCTGGGGATTTCCCTTCCCCCACCAGCAAAACCTTGTCCTTCTAGGACGAAAGCTTACCCACCACCCACGCCTCCCCTCTCTTGCTCTGTCCTTGGCCAGTTCATCTTCACTCCTAGTCACTGACCTGGGACCCCACCGCACACACAGTGAGTTGCTTTCCTAAATTCATTTCCACCACCACACTCAGTAAGCAGCCTGAAGGGGCAACATTCACCTGCCGTGTGTCCTCTGGCTCCCCTCAGAGACCTCCTACAGAGCACGCTCTAGGTACCAGAGCCTGCTTATCACCACCACCTCCAGCAGTCCTAAAGTAAGAGGTCCAGTTTCCAAACTGGGGGATTAACCATAAAATTGCTACGGGGCACAAAGCTGTAACCATGAGATGCAGATGCCAATCAGAAGACAGTTACAAGATGCCAGCATTCAAGCCCAGTGCCAATCTTGGACATGCCCAGCCTGCCCAGCCTGGTAAGAAATGGGAGTTGGGGGATGCAGAAAACAAGCCCTGGCTTTTCAAATATTGGCTTATAGCACATCAACCTTGTTGCTAGTTTCCCCAGAGCCCTGCCTACAATGTACTATTGAAAAGAGTCTTGAAAAACTACCTTACATGTGGAGTACTGGAGTACTGATGTCAAACCTTGGTGGCAGGTCACAAAACCCAGGCTTTTCATTAACTGTCATAGCCTCTGAATCCAGTGTGCAAAACCAGACACTACCAGGCCCTGCACATCCCGATTGCTGGGCTCTCATCATTCTGAATGACCAAGAGCATCCCAGAATAGAAAGGCGGTGTTAACAGGCTCATTCACTGCGCCTGGAATGACAGGTGGTGTATTGGGTAACAGAAACAGGAGCCAGGAACCCTGGGCAGCTGAGAGAGGAAGAAAGGAATGCAGGGCCGAAGAGGGAACACCACAAGTTCAGGTCAGGTCAGCAGACACAACACAACCCTCAGTCAGAGCTGGAGATGCGGGCACAGGAAGGAGAGGGCCTCCTCAGAGCATGCACTGTGATCCTGGGTTTGGAATCCCAAGGGACACACAAGAAAAGAGCCTGTGTAAAAAATACCGCTGTGACTTCACTGACCATACATATGTTTCAGGCTTCACCGCCAGAGGAAGGCCTAGACCAAGCAGAGCTGCCTCCCTCAACCTGAGGCAACAGATAATTTAGGCATTTCTTGAGCAAGGACACGGTCACACTGGAGCCTAACAAAAGGCAATCCACATAGGAAGAAGTTTGAATTCATCCCATTCCAGGAAATGCTTGTGAAGAGACCACAGAGAACCACTTTGTGGGGCGGCACCAGGGAACAGGAAACAGCTCTAGTTCTTAGGAGGTCACAGGTGAGTAAGCAGAGGTGCTTACTTCCATACCTGATAACCTGAGGCCGAGCCTCAGATCCAGATTGTAGGTGAGAACTGACCCCTGGAAGTTATTTGCATTAGCATGTACACACACTCATAGTATCTGGGTGCTCACACCTGTAATCTCAACATTAGAGAGCACTGATGACACTTAGAAAGGACTCCATCTCTGACGTGGCCCTGTAGGCCCAGGGACACAGGGAACAAAATCTGAGAGAGGTGCTGTGGAGGACAGGAGACAGGTGAAGCAGCAAGCGCTGCTTACATGCCTGTCTCTGGTGCCCGAAGGTCACAGTGTGAGGTCCTTAAAGCACCCAGCACAGGAGCCTGTCAGAGATGGCAGCCCTCCCCCCCCAACTCCAGTGGATATTTACTATTCCACCATATAGGGTCATACATTGCAGAAATTACCTGGAGGTCAGGTATCCATGGAGGATAAATGGCAACTGAGGAACTGTCACTATAATGGCTCCAGGGGGCAACACAGCTGCTTCTCAATCCCAGGCTTTCTAGAAACTCTGCTGGCCAGAGGTCAGAATATTGGGCCTGGGGGAGAGGTGAAGGGTCACATTCTCCAAGGGGCCAGGCTGAGGGTTCAGCCCCTGTCCATGTGCCCACAGCCACCCGCAGCCCACAGACTGCATTATTGGGCCTGCCCTCTGCACCCTTCCACCTTCCTCCAGCATACTCTCTGCCAAGTCACAACAGTCACACATCCAGGCCCTGGGCACTGGCCCTGCCTGCACCACCCTTCTCCAGTGAGGAGGGCACCTGAGTGCTCCTCCAGCAGTTCTCCTGGAGTCTCCCCAGGTTTCACCCAGGCTCCACTCTGGGCCAGCACCCCTGTTCAGGTGAACACGGGCCTTTGCTGCCATTCTGGTTTATTTATTACGTTGCGCCTTCACAATCTGGCCCCTCAAGATATTTTTACCTGCTTCCCTTAAGCTGCTAAAGAAACCGAGGCCCGGAGAGGTTGAGGAATTTGCTCAGCATTACCCAGCAAGTCATGTTCTATCAGCTACGTCAAAGGCCCAGGGTGTTTGTCCTCCGAGACCCAACTTCACGGCATCCAGTCTCACAAATAGTAAATGCAGCAAGCCTGACACATCCCAGAGTCTACAGCAAGTGAGAAGTGAGTTTCTTCTCCCCTCCAATGGTGGGGTGTCCGCACAGTGCTTTCGCAATCCAAGCCACACCCCAGGGCACCTTGAGAAGGCAGCCGGTACCTGGACAGCTTCTACCCCTCTGGAGGTGCTTTGCCAACACTGTCCCTGTGATTTTGGCTGTCCTGCTAGACTCTTCTACTCTCACAAAGAGACCTGTGACATCACTTGCCTCTTGAACAGTCCCTTCCCCTCCTAGGACTGCTACCTATGTGGAAAAACAGGAGAATACCCAAGTTGGGGATGGCACAGGTCCCACTGGATATGTACATCTGGGGAACTGGTTTCTTCACGTGTGGAGAAGGTCCCTAAAGCTGTGTCCCTGCAAAGTGGGAAGAGCATGGCTGATGCGGCCTATGTTGGGTCCAATATGAAGACGACCTGCCAAGCATAAGGCTCTGACATCTCTGGGAAAACGATCACTGTGGAAGTAATTTAGGATACCATTCTATGCCACAGCATTGTTGCAGGACCAACCCGGGAGCTTCTAAGGGAAAGGCTCACAGGCAGGGAGGTGGAAAAAGCAGCTCCTTGCTCCCTAGTCCAGGTTTTCAAAAGACAGGGGAATAAAAAAATACTGGAGAGCTGAGCGCGGTGGCGTATACCTGTAATCCCAGCACTCTGGAAAGCAAAGGCAGGTGAATCTCTGTGAGTTCAAGGCCAGCCTGGTCTACAGAGTGAGTACAAGACAGCCAAGGCTACACAGAGAAACCTATCTCAAAAAACAAACACAAAAATACTGGAGACAATTCACAGAGCAAGCATAGCCGAGTTTCAGCCACGTTTGGAGTTTACATGGTCTAAGACGATGGGCAAGCCACCACTTCCATGAAGCAGCTCTGATTACTTTGCATGTAACACATCTGCTATATACTGACGGAGGAAAAGGGAAACCTACTATCTTGCTTCCCTAATTCTGGGAAGTACTGTCCTTTCCCGAAGGAAACCTCGACTGCTACAGGGACAGACATAGCTCAGATCCTACTGCAGATGACTAAGTGGAAAGTCCCCAACCCATGCTTCTGCTTCTACATGGGGTGGGGTTTGCTAGGCTTCCCATGGGCTCTGGGGAGGGTACACTCCCAGGAGGGCAGCAGTCCTTCACCAGGCCTGCTGGAGCCCAGCCACACACAAACAGCCCTGCAGGGTCACATCGTGGGAGCTAATCATTCACAGGCTCCCCTGAACCCCCACTTTTGAAATATCCTCATCTTAAAATAGGCTCCTGAATGAGGCACCCAGACTGTTCAAATCGGACACAGATGGCAGTGTGGTGGGCCGGGGTCAGGGAGTGGTCCATGTGCAATTTCACCTGGAGATGAGGTGCAGGGAGGAGCAAACACGTGATGCCACTGGGCGGTTAACAGGGGCATGTACTAACGCGCAGCTCCTCACTGCCGGGGGAGTTCCTCACTGCGAGCCCCACTCAGCAGTTACCAAATGACTTTGGTTCTTCTCACCTCACTTCCAAAAGTCACAACAATATATTTACAACTCTAGGCCTGACTCCCTAATTCACCTTGTTTTCCTTTTTCTTCATCTGTCTGTTGACTTATGAGACTAAGGTTTTACTCTGGCACCCAGGCCTCAGTGTGGCACGTGCTAGGCTGATAGGTGAGTGCCCTCACATCCATATCTGGCCCAAGTGAAGAGTGTTTATGAACAGGGGCTGGTTTGTAATATGCCTTTCTTTCCCAAAGTTTAGGAAACAGAAAATGAGTTTATTAGAAGACAAAGCTTGGAGCCGGGCGTGGTGGCGCACGCCTTTAATCCCAGCACTCAGGAGGCAGAGGTAGGCGGATCGCTGTGAGTTGGAGGCCAGCCTGGTCTACAAAGTGAGTCCAGGATGGCCAAGGCTACACAGAGAGACCCTGTCTTGAAAAACCAAAAAAAAAAAAAAAAAAAAAAAAAGACAAAGCTTGGAGGTGTACAGGGGTGGTGACATATCTATTAGTCTCATAGGACTCTTGGAAGCAGCTGGACAGCAACATGTATGGAGATTAAAAACAACTTCACAAACAACACAATATACTACTGATCTACTTATACATGAAACAGATGAAAATTATTCTGACCTCATTCCTGTAACATAGTTGCTTTTTTAAAAGCATTTATTCGGGGCAGAGGAGGGGGGCAGCTGCAGAGACTGACTGCATTAACCAAGGACCATGCATGGTGGGGACCTAGGCCCTCTGCTCAGATGTACTAGATAGGCAGCGCAGTCTCCTTGTGGGTCCCATAATATGGGGAGTAGGGGCTACCTCTGACATGGACTCTGGTGCCCACAGGTTGATCACTTCCCCCTGGTGGGGCGGCCTTGCCAGGGCACAGAGGAAAAGGACACAGGCAGTCCAGGTGAGACTTCATAGGCTGAGGTCAGATAATAGGGGAGGAAGGCTCCCCTTTCTGAAGACTCAGGGAGGAGGGCATGAGGGTTGGTGGGTAGGATTGGGAGGTAATGAAGGAGGTGGCTACAACTGGGATATAAAGTGAACAAATTAAAAATAAGGGGGCTGAAGAGATGGCTTAGCGGTTAAGAGCACTGACTGCTCTTCCAGAGGTTCTGAGTTCAATTCCCAGCAACCACATGGTGGTTCACAACCATCTATAATGTGACCTAATGTGTACTGTATACATAATAAATAAACAAATCTTTAAAAAATAAAATAAAATAAAAATAAATAATAAAAACACACTTATTTGTGTGGGGGCATGCCAGGGGAGGCCAGGAACCAACACAGTGGAGTTGGCCATCCCTCCTCTTGTATGTGGGTCCTAAGAATCAAACTTATTTGTCAGGCTTGATAGTACCTTTATCCACTGAGTCCTCTTGCCAGCCCCCATAACTGCACTCTTATCTAAACTTTTTAAATGTTCACTTGGGGATGGCAATTTTGCCAGAAAATAAACAAATAAGCCATTCTGTTTTGGCTTTTCTAAACAAAGGCAGTGTGG
The DNA here is from genome assembly GCA_907169655.1 of Acomys percivali. Classification (NCBI taxonomy): domain Eukaryota; kingdom Metazoa; phylum Chordata; class Mammalia; order Rodentia; family Muridae; genus Acomys; species Acomys percivali. The sequence goes on from OU015742.1 coordinate 78,057,763, forward strand.
ATAGACAGAAAGCACGGTGAACCAGGACTTCAACTTCTGACTGAGCTGTGTGATTTTGGGCAAGTCACTTTACCTCTCTGTTCTCTCAGCAACCAGGCACAATGAAGTGTGAAGTGCAGTAAAGAAAATTAGCAATAATTGGGACTACTGAAGAAATGTTAGTGACTTATAAAAAACTGAAGGTGAAGTTAAGTTTTTGTTTTTAAAGGCAGGGTCTCGCCAGGTGTGGTGGCGCACGCCTTTAATCCCAGCCCTCGGGAGGCAGAGGCAGGTGGATCACTGTGAGTCCGAGGCCAGCCTGGTCTACAAAGTGAGATGGCTCACAACCATCTACAATGAGATCTGGTGTCCTCTTCTGGCTTGCAGGCAGGATATTGTATACATAATAAATAAAGAAATCTTTAAAAAAAAAAAAAAAAAAGCAAGAGTCTCAGTGTATAACTGTGACTGGCCTAGCCCTGACTCCTCTGGAGTGCTGGGATCGTAGGCATGTACCTCCATTACTGGTCTGGAAGTTCTGACACTCATCCAAAAATAAGATGATCTGTCCTCTCATTGTCACACTAGTAACACTTCAGAGCCCTTGGCTCTCACAGGGAGAAAAAAAAAAAAAAGCTGCTCACCTCAGAGCTTTCAGATGGGCCCTTCAGGAAATGAGCAAGCATCCCCCAGGGTCTTGATGGGGCTGTTTCCTATCCTCGCTGCTTACAATCATGTCCTCCAAGCTGCCCAAGTAGGTCCTCTGCACCTGCCCGTCTCCCTCAGCCTTTTAAAACAATCACAAGGTATCTTGTCTATCTGTTACCTGCTTGGACAGTCTCCAAGCTGGATGGAAGTCAGTGTTCTCTGTGTTCTCCCTCGCTCTTTGCTCAGCCTCTGACACTCAGCACATAACTGTCTGGAAAGCGAAGTGGAGGCAAGGTTAAGGAGTGGGGAGCAGCAGGCTCAGTAGCCAGCCCTCGTCTCCTGGACTGCTCCCACTCTGTCACGAGTGCCACGCCCCTTGAGGCAGCTGTTGGGTAAGTTGCAGTTTAGTCCTGCTTCTACTGGTACCATCAGGCAAGCCCCTCCCCTTGTTCCTCCTGCCTTGGCACAGGTAGCAGACACCTCCTGACTGTGACCACACCCCTGTGCAGAGCAACAGCCACGTCATGAAGCGTGGGAAGCTTGGGAAGGCAGAAGGTTCCAGGAGAGTCTGGAATATTCAATCTGCTTCCAATACATGCATAACAGGCTCTCAGCCTCGGCTCACAGAAAACCGCCCAGATGAGCACTCAGCAGAGTCAAGGCCCAGCTCTCCGTGCTGGGGCAGATCTCTCTAGCTGAGCGCCAATCCTGACCTCTGGAAAGCCTGTCCTTGCTTCCCTCAAATTGTTTACTAGAGCCTAGCAGTCTGGGGAGGATTAAAGTCCTTCAGACGCCCAGAGTCCTGTACTCCCAAGCAGACAGCTGATGGATGCTCACTACCTACCCTGCTCCAGGGTGGACAGAGTCTGGGTATTTTAAGTCTTTCCTCCCAGGTATCTGCACAAGCCTCCTCCTTACACGCCTCTCGTCTTTACTGCAAGACTAACCGGGTGACAGGAGCCATTGTATTTGTAAGTGAAGAGCCTGAGAGCTCTTGGTGACGGGGTCTCAGAAGTTTCATCTCAAGTTATGCTCTAAACTGCAGGGCTGCCTGAACCCAGGGGTGGGCTCATCAGTGCACCACCTTTCTGTGCCCTGCGCCCCCGCAGGGGTGTAGCCCTCAGTAGAGGGCTTCCTGACACCTATGCTCGGCAGGTATCCCGGAATACTGAGGTGGCAGATACTCTTGCCAGCAACCCGGAACCCAAAGCCATGTTACTGAAGAGCAGAGCTAGGAGGACCCACCCCTGCATTGAAACAAACAGGACCTGGGCGCTTCTGAGCCCGGAAGATCTAGCCCGAAGCCACCGATCAACACGAGACTTAAAGAGGTGAGAAGCCATCCGGAGATGACTGAACAGAGCAAAAGGGCTTCTTCCAGGCGAGCTGGACACTCAGAAGAAACTGCTTCAAGGCAGAGGCCGGTGCTTGTTCTTACCTTAAGGGAGGTGAAAAGTTCTGTGAAAGCTGAATTCCAAGGCCCTGGTTTCTTTCCCAGGCCCAGTTCTGGTCAGCCCTGCCCCGGAAGGACGGGGTGTTTAAAAGGCTTTCCACCTGGGGGGCCAGATGCTGGGACCACACCCGGGTGAACTGACTTCACCAGGGAACCCGTCCTACTGGCCCACTCCCAGACTGCCTAGCCAGGGCGCCACCACTGTCTACAGCCTGGCGCCTCGCCCCACTGGGCCCCACCCACAAGCTAGACCTCCGGAAAATGTTAGGGAACCATTCTAGTAAGGGCTGCTCTGCACGGGTCCCCCAGATACCCTCCCAGCCAGGGCAGGATTTGAAGCTGCAGCTTCCTGCTTTGATGTTCGGTTTTTAAACCCAAAGCGAAACTAACAAGAATGTGGGAAAGACTAAGGTCTAGGGGGGAGATGAACCCCTCAGCTTTTGTCCCTTAAGGATGGGAGCTTCTCCAGGTCTGTCTTCCTACCAATCCGATGTGGGGGCAGCATCTCCTTCCTCCTCCCTGCGGCCACTGGGGGTTGAAAAGGAGCTGCAGAGACGACCTATCTGGGGGCCCACCTCAGAGGTGGCACAAAGACAGCCTTGTGGTCTCCCTGACTACCTCTCCTGCATCTGTCATCTGAGCTCCTTTGTTCCACATGAACTGTGGAGATCCCAGCAACACAGGGCAGAACAAACTCAGGAAGCTCAGCACAATCTGACCCTGTAGTGTGGAATAAGGCACCACCAAGGGGTGCCCTGAAGCTGCAGGACTGCAGGCTGACCAGCCGCTTGCAGCACCTGACAGCCACCCACCCAGGCCTGGCCCCAACTTCAGACCCTCTGAGGTCTCCAATGGCGGGGACTGGTGCACTCTCAGCCATTTTACTGTATTCCCAACTGGCTGCTCTCCCAGTAGCCCAGGGAGCTTGAGAAAAGCAACTACAAACCTCCCCACTATTAAGATGAGGAAAACAGACGCTCAGAGGGGGTCTGAGGTACAGTGACCAAGCCTGTAAGGGAAATATCTAAAAGAGCTTATCTGCCCTGCTGTTGCCAAGCAAGTACAGCACACAGAGAGACTCTCAAGATTTTGGGAGGGGGGTGTTCTTCCTGGGGCCCACATGACAGTTCCCGAGGTACCCATAACAGAGGTCCCTCACCCCATCTTGGCTCTACTCCTATGTTGCCCCACCCTCTGTATTTCCTTCGTAGTTTACTTCCTTCCACCTGACCTAGTGAAAGACAGCTCCTTGGCTGAGGACACTGAGTGACACTCTTCCCCTCTGGGCCTTGCTCCACTGTAAACTCTGCGGGACTACAAGAGTGGAGGTTAGGTTTTTGTTTTGTTTTGTGATGGGGTCTCACTAAGCCCTAGCCGGCTTGGAATTCACTATGTAGATCAGGTTGGCCTCCAGAGACCCATCTGAGTGCTGAGATTAAAGGTGTGTACTACCAGAGCAAGAATGATTTCTTTTCCTTCCTTTCTTTTCTTCTTTTTCTTTTTTTTTGGGGGGGGGCGTGGGGGTTGAAACAAGGTTTCTCTGTATAGCCTTGGCTGTCCTGGAACTTGCTCTGTAGACCAAGTGGGCTTCGAACTCACAGAGATCCACCTGCCTCTGCCTCCAGAGTGCTGGGATTAAAGGCGTGCGCCACCACTGCCCGGCAAGAATGATTTCTTAACTAAGAAAATGAATGTGAATCTAAGTAGAGTACTTTAAAAGTTTGAGTATTTCTAGCCAGGTGTGGTGGTGCATGCTTGTAATCTGAGTGCTTGAGAGGCTAAAATGGAAGGGTTAGGAGGAGTTCAAGGGCTAGCTTGAGTTGCAAGTAGCAAGATTTTATCTACCCCCACCAAAGCAAAAATGTATGTTTATAATCAGCAGACTCAGACACGCTGAACATCCCTGAGCAGATGACCTGATGAACAAGTGGTGGTCTACCATAGACAGAAAGTCACACAACCATGAGAAAAAGGCCATGGATCTGGGTGCGCCAGACAGAGCTGGGTGGAAAGGACGGTACAAGGCAACAGGCAGGGATGATGTAATACAAGGGCATGATCGTGTCCCAGCTGGTGGTGTGGTAGTGAAAGAGTGTGTGCATGTGTGAGGAGGATTTCCGGAGGGAAGCAGCAGGCCAGGCACAGCGACTCTGCATCTAGGCTAAAGAGGCACTGCTGTTTTCACTGAGTACACATGCATGGAAAGTTTGAATTTCAAAGCCATGCATATATAATTGTATGTATATGTGTATGCACACCCATATTTACCAAATATACAGACACGTATATGTACAAAATTAACTCCATAAAGATTTGTAGAGGCACCTCCCTGCAGATCTTCGCTATCACTCTCCCAAACAGCAAGATCAGGCTGGGTGTGGTGGTGCATGTCTGTAATTCCAGCACTCAGGGAGGCAGAGACAGGTGGATCACTGAGTTCGAGGTCAGCCTGGTCTACAAAGTGAGTCCAGAACAGCCAAGGCTACACAAAGAAACCTTGTCTCAAAAACAAACAAACAGCAGGATCAGGAACCTCGGGCTTTTCTTGTTTGTAAGATTTTTGCTCTCTGTATGAGAGAGAGAAGAGGAAAGGAAAAGAGAGGAGAGGGAGCGAGCGCCTGCAGAAGCCTGGAGAATATCCAATCCCCTAGAACTGATGTCAGAGGCAGTAATGAGCTGTCTGTGGCTGCTGGGAACCTAACTGGAATCCTCTGGAAGCAGGAAGCACTCTTACCCTTTCTCCAACCCTCAGGCAGCTATATCTTTTTTTTTTTTTTTTTTTTTGAGACAGGGTTTCTCTGTGTAGCCTTGACTGTCCTGAGATCGCTTTGTAGACCAGGCTGGCCTCAAACTCACAGCGATCCGCCTGCCTCTGCCTCCTGAGTGCTGGGATTAAAGGCGTGTGCCACCACGCCCGGCTCAGGCAGATATATCTTGAAGTTATCTCTGGGTATATACTGAGGCAGCCTAGATGTCACAGGGCTCAGCCATGTGGTGGAGTGGTGGTAAGAGTGTGTGTATCAAGGCTGACTTCAAGAACAAACTTGGCCTTGAGGCACAGGAAGACTCTGAATGCTGAACATGTGGAGCCAGAAGAGGAGGGAGTCAGGCTTGCTGGAGAAGGCATGGCTGTTCTACTTACCATGGGTTGTAAATAAAAAGTCTCTTTCCTCCCAGGTTTGGTTTTTACTCATGGGAATTGAGGGGTGGGGTGGACCACAGTGCTTCCTGGACAGGGTACCCGAGGAACCAGCCTTTATCTCATCTCATTTAATATTAAAGGAGGCAGGGAGGGTCCCGAGCTCTGCACATGGCCACAGGGCTCCACACCTGTCCATACTGTAATCAAATATATGGAAGTTGAAGAAAAGTCAGACCAGGAACTTAGGGAGAGCAAGCAGTCCTCGGACACCAGCAGATGGCCTTCTGGGAGACACCCTTCCTCAATGTCCCATTAATAATTTAGAAAACCTTTTATCTTTTTTTTTTAAAGATCAGTTTGCAGAAGCTTGCACCTTGACTAGTTTTATCTTAACCTTCCAAGCTCTGGGGTCCCAAGCTTCAACTCTGGATCCCTGGGTCCAAGTCAGAGGGGTCTGCAGTAACAGAGTCTAGGGCAGCAGTCCGACTACGTTCTGATGCTGATGCTGCACTTTAGAATTTAAGCCTCCCTGGGAGCTCTGCCTGCCAGTGTATCCCAGGGGCTGGCTCACGGCCACACACACTAACACTTGATAAACACTTGTTGAATAAATGAGCAGTCCACACAGTCACTTTGGTCAAGTCACTTTCTATGACCGGGCCTCAGTTTCCTCTTCTGGAATAAAGATACAACTGCAAAGGCTTTGTAGGGTCATATAAGGTGACAATGGATAAGTTTTCCAAAGACAGGGCATGGTGGCACACACCTTTAATCCCAGCACTTGGGAGGCAGAGGTAGGCAGATCGCTGTGAGTTTGAGGCCAGCCTGGTCTATAGAGCGAGTCTAGGACAGCTAGGGACTACACAGAGAAACCCTGTCTCGAAGGGGAAAAAAAAAGTTTTCCAAAGCAAAACAGGCTAGACAAACATTAAAGATCCAGATCCAATGTGCTACAAAGAATGCAGAATGAACACACAGGGGACTCTGAAAGTTTCTGGGACAGCACCTGACAAATGGCAACCTACTGAACTTATCACAACTCAAAGCAACAACACATGTCACTCTAGCCCACAGCCTCAGTGACATTTCCCAGGCTGTCTCTGTTCCAGAGAAGCATGAAAACCTCTTTAAACAATCTCTGTGAAGATTTTAGAATGAGGCAGTTGAGGTGGTGCACGCCTTTGATCCCAGCACTCGGGAGACAGAGGCAGGAGAATCTCTGTGAATTCGAGGTCAGCCTGGTCTATAGAGTGAGTCCAGGACAACCAAAGCTGTTACATAGAGAGACCCCATCTCAAAAAACCAAAAAGATTTTGGTATGAAAAGTGTGGTTGCAGTCATGCCTAGCATACAGTTGGAATATTTGCCTGAGAGTGGCATGTAGATGCTGAGGTATTTACTGGTGACAAAGGAAGGACTGGAAGGATGGGGTTGCATGGTGGTTCATTTGCCTCATGACCAACGTCAATGCCGAGAGGTAGGTGGGGTGGGGGTGATGACAGCAAGAGAGCAGCTAGCCAGGAGATCTTGGCCAGGTCATCACTTTCTGGCTACATACCAGGAATCAGCTGCTTCCTACCGTGGCCATTTGGTAAGTACCAATCTCCCTCCTGCCTCCCTGACCCAGGGACCTAGGAATTTGGACTTGGGTTCTAACATCTTGCTCTTTTGTGTTAAGTGCCTCGTGACAAGTCTCTTCCTAACTTCCGAGTGACTGAGTCCTCTGGCTGGGATTTCCAGAGGGTCCACATGTCGCACAGCTCTGAGGGCTTCTAAAGGACGTAAGGGTCCCAGCGCCCTTGGTCCTCTTAACCTTAAAGAGTTTCTATGCCAGCACCTAACCTGATCTTCAGACAAAGCAGCTTTGTGAATTTTTGTTTAACACAGGGTTTCATTCTGGCTGGCCTGGAACTTGCTATGTAGAACAAGCTGGTCTCTCACAAAACTGAGCTCTGTGAAATTTAAATTATCTGTCTACAAGCCTCTTGTTCAAGGGGCTAGAGCTCAGATCCCTCGGCCCCTGACAGCAGAGACTTCCTTTCTAAGCAGCAGGGCTGAACTGTGGGAAGAGCCAAGGTTTGAAGCCTGCCAGCCTTGAGTTGGAGCCACATTTCCCTTATCTGTAAAACAGGATTTGATAAGTCCACCAGCCTCTGGCTCGCTGTACAGCTTTCATGAGGCTGCCTATGGAGGCCCTGGCTCAGCCTGCCCCAAGCAGGTATACAAGGAGTACGGTCAGTGTGCCACTTCCTTCTCCAGGCCTTCCCCAGGAGCTGGAGAACCCCTGCCGGGCTCTCCTCAGGGAGCACTGCCTCTGTTATCCTATGTGCTCTTCCCGTCCCACCCTAACCTCACCCTCTGGTCTCCTCTGGGTGCTGCAGAGTCTCCTCCCTGACGTCATTTTTATTCATTCCTTTATTCACCCAGCCTGAATCAACACCCTGAAAGGGTCCTCCAGTTGTGCTACCCCAGGATCCTGCTCTACACCTTCCAGGCCTCCCCAAAGCCTCTGCTACTCTACTGATGGTCAGTGCTGCCTACAACTCCCTGGTCCCTCTAAGACTTTCCAGCCAGAGCCCTGAGGCATCAGCAAAGCCAGCAAGCACACTCAGCTCTCCGCACACACACTTAACTTCCAGCCCCACCCCTCTGCCCTGAGCAAGTCATTCTCTAGAATGCCAGCCCCACCCTCTGCCTCTGCCAATTCAGCCCCCTCAAAGGGCTCTTATTCCTCTGGCTCACACCCGCTTCTCCCTTCTCAGACAATGCCTTTCCTCAGCAGCCACTTAATTACAGACTGTCACACAGTCTCTTGTAATTGTAGGCCTTGTCTCTCATCAGACCAGCTTCCCAGGAGCAGAGGACTATTCTGTCTGCTCTCCTCTCACTGAGCAAGCCAGCCTGGGCTGAGAGGACCCTCCCTGGTAAGGGAGGGTTTCAACACCCAAGTCAGCTCCCAGCTCATCCCAGTCCATTTACTTGGGAGCATTTCACTCATCTTCAAACTAGCCCAGCCACTGCAGGACTGGGGGAGGGTAAGACATGGCTCTGACCTTGGTCTCAGTCATCCTTGTTCTGGGATCCTGGTCCTTATTCCCCAAACTTGCTTCCTTACTATGTAACAAGAAACAAGTCTTTTAGCTCTAGAATTCAGTTTATTGCCTTTAAAGCAGCCTTGGCTTCTAGAAATGGACAGGGAGGAAAGGCAGCCGCAGCCAGCACTGGGAAACCTTCGCACTGCACACCTCTCATCCACCTCACTTAACGGCTGCTGACTGGATTCACTGTTGCTCAGGTGCTCCACTCCACAGCCATGGGCCTCGCCTGGCCTGCCCCAACAGTGCCTGCTGCCAGGAGGGCTCAGCTGGGAAGGGTGGCACGCTGCTACAAATAACCAGGCTTGCCCAAAATAAGGCTGATAGTAGTAACTATCCCTTCTCCAGGGGTCACCCAACTAGGCAGGCATTTCCACCCTACTCTGGCAGGAAGAAAATCAAGGCACAGAAAATATAGGCCCAGGGTCAGACAACAGGAGTAAGCAGCCTATCACTAAGTGAGGGCTACTCCTAGTTCGGCTTTTCCCAGCATGCAGCCAACAGGCTCTCAGCTTCAGACTCCTTCATAGGAGGCACTCCTGCCCCAGACCTGACAAAGAAGGATCTCTGGGGACAGAGCTCAGGAAACTGAAATCTATACAGATGAAGAGTCAGAATTGTATATATGAGGAGGCTGAAGCACAGAAGATGAAGTGACCTGCTAAAGTCACACTTTAGGCAAACGTATGAACCTAGACCTGAGCTTACTGCTGGGGCTGGGATTTCAGGAACCAGTGGCACTTGACAGTGTAGACAACCTTGGGGAACAGCAGTCTGTACTACAGAGGCCACAGGAAGGCACAGGTAAAGGCTTAGCCAGGCGGGAGCTTCTCGGCCTGGACCCTACATTCAGAGTCGCCACTACAGCCTTCTGCCCAGAGCCAGGAGATACTTTCCCAAGTCCACCCAAGCTTCTGGGAGGAAAACCTGCGGGCATGTGGCATCCACATCAGGCAGCGGCCCTCAGGGAGTGTCTGGTTGCTGCTCAGGATGAAAAGCCAGGGAAGGTGATGACTCAAGTCCCCGCCCCACCTCAAGCCTTTAAATATGAGATGAGCTCAGAGGCTGGGGAAATGTCAAACAGACTCAAGCGGAACAGGTGGCAGAACAGGCAGTGGAGTGACAGGCTACCAGACAGAAGCAGCAAAGTCTGAAGTGATGATGCAGGCAAAGGAAACCAGAAGCTCCGCAACTGCCCAGACATTGCCATGGTGCAAGATCAGAGTGGGGGCCACATCCCTCTGTCAGGAAGGAGATGGTGGATAACACAGTGCCCTTCAAGGCCCTGGAGGTATCACTCCTATTTCTGCTGCTGACAGATGGAGGCACATTCCGTGTTACCTGAACCCCAACCACAAGGGCAAAGGAAGAGGCTGGGGATGGCTTGCTCCCACAAAGAAAAATCTGACCCAGATATTATAAGGAGGGAAAAGCTCACATTTATTGAGGGCCTACTGTGTACAGGTTTTTACTTTTATATACATATAATCTCATTTAATTGCCATCGCAATCCTTCGGTATAAATGATTATTCAGAATCTATATGAGGAAACTACAGATCAAAGATAGTAACTTGGCCAGGACAGGCAGCACAGGCATTCAATGATGAGACTGATTAGAACCAGGCGTGAATGGCTTTAAACCCCACATTATTTCCACTCTGTACCACCTGTGTAAGAGGCCGACTGGGTCTGGAATGCTGACTCAGCTCAAACGCTGCGTCCTCCTTTCCATCCCACAGAGGCCACAGCTGTCACTAGTGTGCAGCTGGCAGTACAGCTCTCCCTCCTTGCTCTGTGACCTGGCATACTCTTAAATGGTAAGGCACAGGGATGCACAGGTGGCCTCAGAGTCTCAAATGTCAGTTACAAAGACCCAAGAGATCGATACATCCAACTCCCCCATCATTCTTCCTAGGGAAAAGTGGAGATCCACCGGGAGACCAATTGCCTGATGTCTCATGGCAGTTTAGCACCAGAACTGGTAACAAAACCTTGGCATTCTGCCTTGCAACTTAAAAAAAAAAAAATCTATCTATTTATCTATAAACACACATATATAGAATATATATATATATATATTTTCATTCTATCATTTTTTAAAGACCAGTCTTAGGACAAGACTTATTATTCCAATTTTGACTAGGAAGCTGACACTTAGGGGCCAGTCACAGCCTGCGATGTGAGGACTAAAACCCTGACTCTTCAACATCTGGGCCAGGTATTACCTCACGAATGCAGGTACTGCATGGGCTGTGCCTACTACAGGGGCACAGACAGAGACCTATAGGTGTCAGCGACTGTCATTTACATCAAGGGCAGGAGCAACTTCAGGGAGGGCCACCAGACAGGACCCAGGAACTCAAGCCTCCATGGGTCCTTCTGGCTCTTCTTGACCCCACCTTATCTGTAAAACAAGGGGACTACAATACTGGGTCTCACTTCCTGTTTCAAAGTTCTAGAACATCCCAGGGCCCTTGACAGCAGACCTCAGCTCTCACTGGAACCTTCCAAGCAGGACCTTTGTGTGCCACACAGAGAAAAACAGCTGTGGCTCACAAACACACACTGGCTGTCATTATCTAGCAGTGTCTAACCTTAAACAACAGATGGCACCCCGAAAATCCAAGTGTTCCCCAGCACAGGCACCTCTATGGGCACACCCACTTATCTTTACAGACTTCGGAAGGGCAACATGGCATGGGGAAATTCTGGAAAGGTGGCCACACTTCTGTGGGAGTGGATTAAGAGTCCTGGGCCTGGATCACTCTCCCTGCTCTGCAGGCACCAGCTGTGTACCCTCTCAGACAGACAGGGAGGCAAGCAAGCACTCTCTCTTTCTCTCGGGCTGTTTAAAGGCAAGCTGACAAGTTTATAAATCATGTCTACAGATGTCCCATTTGATCTTCATGATACCCTGTGGTACCCGGTGCCCCATTATCCCCTATTAACAGGTGGAACTGAGACTTAAGTTCAAGGGTCTCACCCAAAGTCAAACCCTTTGGAGTTGGTGTAACCAAGGTTTCAGAGTCTAGGGCAGCCAAACACAATAATCAAGGGTGGTTGTAGTAAGGTCAATTCCTCTCCAATACATCCTGGTCTCAGCAAGACCAAGTTTCAGACGTCTGTGCCCACTCAGGGTAGCCTAGAAAGTTCTGACCACAACATTATAAGCCCAGCTGTCTAAGAAGCCACACCCCCCTGCAAGATTTCATTACTCAAGTTGGCAAGAACGCAGCCCCCACCCCCAGCTGGGTCTAAATAAACGCCCAAGTGATATCACATCCTGCTCTAGGCTCCAAAATAGCCCAGGCCTGCCCACAAGCAATCACAAAGTGCCAGGCCATGCAGGGCCAAGCCAGCAGGGATACCCAGCCCAGGGCGTCCTCCACACACTCAAGCAACTAAAGCAGAAGCCTCAGAGCAGGAAGGGCCCCCTTTCCTCCCTCGCCAGACAGCCTGGCCCCACCATCCTTGTCCCCCCTGGTCTAGAGGCCCCACAGCCTCATTGCCCCAGAGCCAGCCCCTGCCCCAGCGCCAACCCCATGGAGCCTCTGCCGCGGCCAGCCTGCGGGAAGACTCCGCCCGGCCCGACCCGGACACCCCACCACTCACATTGCTTCAAGAGCTCCAGACACAAAGCCATGAGGGCCGGATGGGGGTCAGAGACCCAGAGAGCCGGCAGAGACAGAAAAGGGAGCGGGAGAGACAAGGAACAGAGAGAAGGGGCGACAGGGGTCGGGTAGAGAAGCAAGGGAGCAAGATCCCCGGGCTCAGAGGGAGGCCGCCCGCGCCAGAGACAGCAGCGAGACCATCGACACAGATGCGTGGAAGAGGCAGGGAGAGCAAGGCGGGGGGGGGGGGGGGGGGGGGGGGGGGGGGGGGGGGGGG
>OU015742.1:78070068-78081446 GCA_907169655.1 Acomys percivali
GGGGGGGGGGGGGGGGGGGGGGGGGGGGGGGGGGGGGGGGGGGGGGCCGAGTCCAGAGAAGTGGGGCGCTCAGAGAACAAGGAGAGACAGTGACAGCGACAGTGGACAAATCTAGAAAAGGCAGAGGCTCTGAAGTTAGGGAGCTGGGAAGATATTAGGGGGCTCAAAGGGTTCACTAAGGGACGTAAAAGGTTCTGGCAGATATTGGAGGCCACGGAGAAGAGGGAAAACCCTGGGGAAATACGGACTAGGTGGAGGCAACCCCCAGGAATCAGGGGCACTGGGATCAAGAAGGACCCCCACAGGATGTGTGGTAAGCTCAAGGGAGGCCTGGGGGAATGGAGTGTGTTCTGAAGGAGAGGCCCCAAAAGATCTATGGGGGGAGTCCCGAAGAATGGGGGTGCCAGAACCCGTGGCTGTAAGAGAGCAGAGGAGCGCTGAGAGGGGGGACCCGAGATCCCAGAGCGAGGGAGGAGCCGAGAGCGCGAGGGCAGAGACAAAGAGACAGCGAGCTAGGGAGAGACAAAGCGGGCGCAGCGGGGACACGGGCCGGAGGACCGGCGGCGCAGACAGAAGGACGGAAGCGCGGGTGGGCGGACGGACGGACAGACGGGAAGACGGGGCAGGGCAGGGCCGGGTGGGGGCGGCGCCCGTCTCCTCGCGGGGCCGCGGCTGCTCCGGGCGGCGCTGGGCGGGCCCCGGGCGTCCGGGCTGAGGAGGTGGCGGCGGCGGCGACGACGTGGGTCGGACAGACGGACGGAGTGACGGACGGACTGGCGGCAGAGGCGGCCAGCGGTGGGCACTCACCCTCCTCCCTCACGCGGCCCGGCCCGAGGCTCCGGTTTTGTACGCCCGTGAGGCGGGGCCTCCGGGTTAAAGCCCCGCGCCGGCCCCGCCCCTCGCGTCAGCCGCGCGCGCGTCGCCCGGGATTCCGGGGCCGCCAGGGGGCGCGCGGAGCCGGGGCCCCTGCGCAAGCGCGCACGCGTACCGGGCGGCCCACGCCCTGGCCGGCCGGTCTTGAAAGGGAGTGCGCGCCCACGCCGGCTCGCGCATGCCCGAGCTGAGGGGCTCCGCCCTCTCGAGCCGCCCCGCTAAACCGGTTCCAACAGGAACGCAAAGCACGGTCTGTGCGGGAGGCAGAGCGGCGGGGCGTCCGCGTGGGCTCACCCTGGCGGCAGGGCCTCGCTGTGGGGAGGGAAACTGAGGCCGAGGAGGGAGCCCACTGTGGGCTTTTCGCCCTGCACGCATTTCCTAGCCACTAAGCAGCCTAGCAGTTTTCAGTTGCTCCGCTTCCCCTAAGGGTCCTAAGGATGGGTTCAGTATCACACCTGTGTGACTTTAGACGAGATGCTCAACCCTGTAAAATGATCCTGCCCTAGCCCATTCCTGCTTCTTCCCAGAGTGAATCCCCTTCCTTCTCGCAGACTGGCACTCTGCTTACAGCAGGTCGGCCAGGCACAGATCCTTGCTGGGTGGCAAGCTGGTTGCCCGCTTTCAGCGTTTGGATCTGATAGAGGGCTGTGAGGAATGGAGAAGTAACACTGTTTCTAATGGACATCTTTCTCTTGCGTTAAGACCTAAGGACGCCGAGAGCAGCAAGCTCATTTGATGTCAGCACTGGGCACTTTAAAAGAAGTAGCTGGCTACACATTGCTATTCTGTTTCGTTTGCTTTACTTAGGAAAAGAAAATTCTTGCTGCGGTTTGACACCCCGAGTCAGCCCACCTCCACCCTCCCAATTCAGCAACGCATTCTATCTAGCCTTGGGCAAGTCCCCCTTTCTCTTTAAGTGTGCCCCCTGGAGAGAAACTGGGTGGAAACAATTTTCATAACAAAGTCTGAACCCAGCTCACTTTGGAAAAGAAAAACTCATGAGTAGCTTCGATTTGGACTTCACCAAGCATGAGACCTTGGTGCTGGGGGAACGTCAGTCAGCACGCTTAGGGCGGTCCTATTTTTTTTCTGGTCCTGTATGGGGTCCCCTATGGGGAAGCTTCCTTGTACTGACTGGGTCCTTGCATGTCAGGCCTGAGGTGAGGGGCTGGCAGACAGACCTCACTTCCTCCGGGATGAGCCTGGGCTTCTCCTGAGGGAGGGGGACGGCTCCTTCCCAGGTAGTTACTGTCCTGTTGCAGCTGTCCAGAAATGGCAGCTGTGTTGGAGGCCTGTCTAGATCACCACTTCTCCGAATTGCTTAAAAATCTGACCAGTAAATGGGAGGGAGGGAAGAATGGGAGGATACAAGGGATGGGATAACCATTGAGATATAACAAGAATAAATTAATTTTTAAAAAAAGTTTAAAAAAAAAGGGAAAAATATCTGACGAGTGATAATCTATGTACTCAGTACATGGTAGGTAGGCACTCAGGTATCTAGGGACATCTGGGAACGGAAGGAGGAAGCCCGGCTTCTAGCTAGTGCCCTCTCAAGGAGAGGTGCCTGCTTCAGCGGTAAGAAACTGACTCTTCCTCAGAGGGCCTCTTGAATCCTACCACCTCTGACCCTATGGCCTGACAGGGCCACTGGCCCTGCCTGACCAGTGTGACAGCCTCTAACTGTCTTGCTCATCAAGCCCTTGGGTTGCTTCCTTCCTAGCCCCCACAGGACTAGGGAGAACTCAAGGCTTTGAGAAACATCTCCTTGACCTATTTGCTGAGTGACCTTGACTGTGACACTTCCTCTAGGCTGCAGTGGCTTTCTGAACCACTCCACCCCCACGTCAAGTGTGTGTGTGTGTGTGTGTGTGTGTGTGTGTGTGTGTGTGTATGTATAACTGGGTTAAGTTGGGACTGGGAGATATGTGTGACTCTGGCCATAGCAGACATCACTAATTGATGGTGGCATACTTAATCTGCTTAAGTCAGATTAAATCTCAGTCCTTAGCTCCAGGGATAAGAAATGGCAAACAAATTACAGGGTGTTTGCCCTGACACTCTGGCGGTTGGAAGGACTGAGCTGACAGGAATCTGCCAGAGATTAGGGATGGACTAGGCTTGGGAGACAAGACCTCGGGATTTTTTCAGCCTCCCTTCCTATGTATGTGTGCAGGGGAAGGAAAGGGGATTGAAGAAACCAGAAGAGTTCTAAGGGATGGGAGAAGGAACAAAAGGAAAGGGAAAGCAGCCTGTTACTTGGATGGTTATAGATAAGACCAGTCCTCAAAGCCAAGGTCCAGATAACCAGTATGAGGCCCCAGGAGGGACAGATGCCTTTTCAGAGTGACACAGCAGCATTGAAACAAGTACCCTGGGCCTCTGAGCAGGGAGCAGGAATGCTTTCTGAACTGGAACTTACCCAGTTCAGCCAGGAGCTTCCAGTATGGGCAGGGAATGATCCTAAGCCTATGTACCGTGTGTGTGTGTGTGTGTGTGTGTGTGTGTGTGTGTGTGTGTGTGTTCACACGCATGCACATATGACCATATTCACATTTAAAGATATAGAGGGTATAATTGTCAGGGTCAGGGTGCCACACAGTAGTCCTCCCACCGCCACGCCACTTGCTGAGGTTCCTGTGTGATAGCTCAGCTTCTGAATCTGTGTGATGTGACTCAGAGGGAGTGGGAGAGACACAGAAGGGGGGTGGGGAGAGCTAAAATTGAGAGGAAGAAAAAGAAGAGAAACAGAGGGCTGAGGGAGAAACAGAAGGCACAGATTGGGATGGGGGAGCTGAGGGAAGAGATGGGAGGGAGGCCTGTCGCTGTTCCTGCTTTCTCTCAGAGGCATACGGAGAGGAGAGGCAGGATCAGAGGCAGGGCAAAGGGTCAGCTCCTGGCCCTCACGGCCCTCACGGCCCCTCCCAGGTGTCCTCTGGCTAGGGAAGAGGCCTGTACAAGTGGCAGCTGAGCTACTGCTGACCCGCCTGCCAGTCACCTGCCAGAGCTATTTCTGGAATGTGGAAACTGGGTCAGAAAGGGGGAGGGAGGGTGGCAGTGCTAGCAATAGAGCTGGGAAGCTGCCAGCAGGGAGGAGTGGTGGGCAGCCACACAGCCTGCCTCGGCCACTCTGCTAGGGGCCCACCGCCTCAGTGTCCACCCTGCACCTGCATCGTCCCACCTGCCTACATCTGGTCTGTGAGCCCCTGTGCTCAGAGTGTGGAAACAAAGGGCTACATGCCTCTCGGCCAATCAGGCTCAGAACAAACGCAGGGCAGGGTAGTAAAGAGGGGCGCCTTCTGAGCAGTGGCTGCATGTTGGTGTGTGTCTGTGCAGAGCGGGGTGAGCACAGGCAGAACTGCCTCGTATGGTTGTACAGGTCAGCAGATGGTGGCAAAGCATCATAAGCAGCCGTGCCCTTTCTTAACTACTGAATGGGCCAACTGCAGCTCTGGCCAGAGACCTGGAAGTTTGGTGGCTTTGGTGAGTATGAGAGGAGCAGAGGGAAATGAGCAGGTGTGAGGCGGTCACTGTGGGAACCCAGAGTGAAGGCGAACGGGGAAGCTTGGAGGGGCAGTCTGCTAAGGCATGCTTTCCTCACAGGTCTGTGGGTGTGGCTTTGATGGAGACACACAGGCATACACTTTGTGTGCAGGGGTGTGCTGAATTAGGTATGCACATGTATGTATGTATGTATATATGTCTGGGAGTATCAGTTATGTATGGCTAAACATCTTTCTTTGTGTGGCCGCATGCACATTTATGCATGCGTGTGCACATACACACGTGGATGGGCGTGTCTATGTTTGGTGTCATTTCCAGTCTTGCTGGAGGTTGGTCTGGTGCTGTGTATTCTGATGCTAATTACTGGCTCACAAGATCTGGTTGCAGCCCTGAACCTTGCTTCCCTGCTTGGCTGAATAAATACACCTGGGCAAGGCAGAGGGCAGGGTGGAGCGAAGTTCCAGGGCTTTGAGCAGAGAGAATCTTGGGAGAGAGAAGGAGACAGGACGGAGGAGGAGGAGGATCGCCATGGGATAGGAGAGAGCCCCGTGGGCCCAGAGGAGGAACTCTGAAGTCCCACATGAAGGAAATGGGCCAGATGAACAACCTTAGCAGGTATTTTGGGATTATGGATGGGAGGCAAATCATTAGCAGCAGACGGCATGGGATGGAGGCTAGGAGATAAATGAAGATAGCTTAGGAAGTACTATCTGCCTTGCCCCAGGTGGAAATAGGCTATTCTAAAATACATCAGGTGTCTGTGTCTTTATTGATTATAAAACCGGGCTAGACAATATCACCATAATAACTATAGCCTAATAATAAACACTTAGTAGACCATACCATTCAATTAACAGCAACACAGCCTGCACCTTATTTTTGAGAAACTCACCAATTTGGCTAGACTGGCTGACCAATGCCTGCCTCCTCAGAGCTAGGATTACAGGCTGTGGTGGTTTGGATGGGAATGGTCCCCATAGGCTCATAGATTTGCATATTTAGTCCCTAGCGGGTGGGCTGTTTGAGGAGGTTTAGAAGCATTAGGAGGCGTGGCCCTGTTGGAGGAAGTGTGTCACGGAGGGGGGAGGTGGACTTTGAGGTTTCGAAAGTGCATGTCTCAGTAAGTGATGGCTCAGAAAGTGATGGCTCAGTAGTTAAGAGCACCACCTGCTCTTCCAGAGGTCCTGAGTTCAATTCCCAGCAACCACATGGTGGCTCACAAACATCTATAATGTGATCTGGTGCCCTCTACTGGCCTGCAGTATATGTGCAGCCAGAGCACTGTATACGTAATAAAAATAAATAAATAAATCTTTAAAACAAAAAGAAAAACAAAGGTGCACGTCAGACCCAGTGTCAGTCTGCATGTCTGTGTTGCACCCCCCCATGTCCCCACACCTGCTGCCTGAGGATCATGATGTAAACCTCTCAGCTCCTTCTACAGCACCATGCCTGCCTGCCATGCCATGCTTCCCACCATGATGATAATGGCTCTGAAACTGTAATAAAGCCCCCAATTAAATGCCTTCTTAGAGTTGCCTTGAGCCAGGTGGTGGTGGTGCACGCCTTAGGAGGCAGAGGCAGGTGGATCTCTGTGAGTTTGAGGCCAGCCTGATCTACAGAGAAAGTTTCAAGATGGCCAGGGCTACACAGAGAAACCCTGTCTCAATCCCTCTCCACACTGCGCCCCCCCTTTCCACCCCCACCCCCACCACAAAAGGAGTCACCTTCATCATGGTGTCTCTTCACAGCAATGGAATACCAAGACAGGTTTATTACCACACCTGGCTTCCCTCCCCCTAACCCCACCCCGCCATGATACTAGGGATCCAAGCTTGGGTCCTGATGTTTGCACAGCTGAGCCATCCTTCCATTTCCATACTATATATAGGTCTTGACGAGCTAGTCTTTCTGTATGTCTGCGCACATGTGACTGAGGAGGTATGAGATGTTGCTGCACAATACTTTTCGAATATATTCGTTTGTTCAAAAGCCCCCAAACAGAATAGCTGGAGCCCCACACCCCGATGGTTAATACCAAATGCTGGTTTGTCCAGGATGTGCAGTGTGCGTGTTCATGTGAGTGTCTGTTCTGTGACTGGCTGAATCATCACTTTAATTAAGTGGTTATTTGCAAATGTGAAACCGAGACACTTGAAATGTGTCACAAATGAGGTTGTCCTCCTATCCTTCAGCCACCTCCGTGGGAAAAACATGGCCTGGTTGGGACGCTGGCTCCTGAACAGCCTTTGGGCCCAGGATACAGCCAGTCTCAAACCCATGGTCCCCAGTGTTGGCTCTGTAGTGATATTGAGATGGCACACAGAGCAGTGTGTGGCGGCAAGCAGGGTATATCACATTGGCCCCGGGACCAAGTGATGAGGAAACAGTGAGCAAACTCTTAGAAAAGCCTGGGAAAAGATGCCTGGGTTCTGTGTGGGTCAGACCCCTCACTGAAATTCACCTACAGTGACCTGAAGCGAGAAGATACAAGATCTGGCTTCTTCACATAAGGACCTAGAAGAGGAAGACCTTGCGAAAGAAAGAGCCAGGTTGTCGGGGAAGCTCAGGGGGACAGAGAGAGCCTAGAGATGGCTGAGTTGGAAAATAAATCTGTCAATTTCAGTCTCCAGCTAGTAGATCATTCTCAAATTAAGATAGAGCCTGGGAGAGAGATCAAAACAAACTCACGGCCTGTTAAAGTCCTACGCAGGCTGGGGGCTGTGCCTGAGGTTTTTAATCTAGGCACTCGGGAGGCAGAGGCAGGCCGATCTCTGTGAGCCAGGGTCACATAGTGAGATCCAAGAGAGAGAGGGGGGGGCGGGGGAGCACTTGATATTCTTGCAAAGGATAGGGTTTGGCTCACAACTGCCTGAAAGTCCTGTTCCAAGGGATCTGGGACACTCTTTGGCCACTATGGTCACCTGCATTCATGTAGTGCACATACAGAAAAGCAGGCACACACACACATACACATAAATAAAAACTTCTCAGGTGGTGAGAGGAGCTGTCAGAAAGCTCAATGGTTGGTCCCTCAGAAGCCCAGCAAAGGAGTGGCCTGACTCAAAGTGGCTGTGGATACGACTGGCACAAAGGGTTACATGAAATTAAACTGAATTAATTAAATTAAATATAGTTGAGCTAGGTCAATCTGCTTCAACTAAAAAAGATGAGTCCTCCTGCTGTTCCTATGGAGGAAGCAGGCAGAGGCCCAAAGTGCATTTCTCAGGGTAGGAAATCTTCAGGAATATTCACCTATCTCAAGCATGTGCACATCAGGTTGCCCAGAAGGACTTGAAAATCGCCCTGAGTCAGCAAGTCTTCGAGTCTCCTCCTCTCCTTCCTGAGCAGAGTATGAATGGCAGCTGTCCTGTCCTTATTTTGCCAAGTCAAGTTTTCACTGGGGGGAAGAGGGTGTTGGGCTACAGGAAAGGTGACATGGGTTTTAGATCATAGGATGATGGCTCAAGAGGAGCTGCAAACCAGATCTGGCACAAATCACGGATGGCAACGCAGTGGCTCTATGAAACTTTGGGGGATTCTGGGTAGGATAAGTGTTTTCTACATGTGAGAGACACAGCTGCATGTGCAGGATACAGCAGGCTGAACTACTGCCACCGATTCTTCCCCCTCATCCCCCGTGGTGTTCATACTCTTTGTCATAGGGAAACAATCTCCTCTACAAGAGAGGGCCCTCACCCTCCACTGAGCGCTCAGTTATACAACTTGCTTTAGCTGATGGGATGTCCGCTTATGTCAGGCTCCTACGGTTTGTTAGACCTTGTTCTCTCGCCTTCTGCCTTCCTCGTGAGAAGAACTCATCCCGGCTACACTACGGATCTCAGGAGGACCTCTGGTCCCAGGAGAAGAACGAGACTGATGAACTTAGGAATGCCCGCTGCTGTATTGTTTGTTGTGCAGCGTTACTGAAGCAAGCGCTAAGCCACAGAGGGGCCCACCTGGGCCTGGGTTCTGGGGTGTGCAGCTGTCATGCATCTTTGGTCCAATCACTCATGAGTAATGAGGTTGAAGGAAACTGGCCAATGAGGGTTTATTTGCAGTGAATTTCTGTGGATGCTGCGTGTCCTTCTCAGCCCATCTCATCAGCACTCAGGAGTCAGAGGTAGGCGGATCGCTGAGTTCAAGGCTAGCCTGGTCTACAGAGTAAGTTTAAGGATAGCCAAGGCTACACAGAGAAAGCCTGTCTCAAAAAAACAAAAACAAGTCGGGCGTGGTGGTACACGCCTTTAATCCTAGCACTCGGCTTGGCAGAGGCAGGTGGATTTCTGTGAGTTCAAGGCCAGCCTGGTCTACAAAGGGAGTCTAGGACAGCCAAGGCTGTTACACAGAGAAACACTGTCTTGAAAAACCAGAAAAACAAACAAAAACAAAACAACCCCTGCCCCGCAAAAAGAACTTGTGAGGGCATGAGAATGTGGAGAACAGGATGTGTACCTGCGATTCCCATGGGGCTGCAGTGGAGTTCTAGGACAGCCTGGCAGAGCTCCCTGGATTTGGAAGCCACAGAATGGAGGCCTCCACCTCAGCTTGGAGACTTCTAAAGTGAAATAGCTGGTCGGCCTACATGACAGCAGGTCTAGAAGCCAGGCACTAGTGAAGCAATCCATAACTCCACGTTCCACGGGCTACTTTTCAGACACGTAAAATGGTCACGGGGTAGCGTTGCAGTTGCCTTTAGAGGGCTCTGTCCTAGGACACACTGCCCAGCCAAAAGGCTGAGTGATGGAGAAGCCGAGGGGAGAAGGAAGCAGCATTGCCCACGCCAGGAGCGAAGGACCAGGAAGGCCCTTCCTATCAGGACAGAAATCCAGACTGGCTTCGGCTGTTCTGAGACCCAGAACCAGTTGAACCAGAGACAACAGTGAACCAGACCCGAGAAAACATCAACCACCGTGAGCTCCCCACTGCAGGGCTTTCCAGCCACGGCAGGCCCCAGGCGCTGCTGCGTGAGATTCGTGGCAGGCTAGTCTGAAGTCCTGAGATTAGACTAGACGGGACTCTTATACGGAACGAGGCTATTCCTTCAGGTATCAAAGGGGCCAGAGTTTAGCGACTACCTCCACCTCAGGGGTGGGATGGGAGGGCTGCAGAGGGCGTGGGAGGTGCAGTGGGGCTAACGTTTCTGCTCCGTTCCCTGAAGAGACCAGTCCCTTTAGTCAGTGTTGGTTACCTGTGTACACGTGGGACTCAGGGAGACTCAGTGACATCAAATGCTAGCTGAGCACTTAAAGACACTGGCCGTCTCTTCTAACACATGGAACACCATTGCCCTTGACTGTCAGAGCTGTGAGAAGCAGTTATGGCGACGCTGCCTCCCACACCCCAGCAGATGGCGTTTACTTAGGGTCCGTCCACAGGAAGAGTACTGCAGGGAAGCTTCCTGCACAGTCCAGCACCCTGGGACCCTGTAGGCTTGGAGATGTGGGAGGACGCAGGCCGCTGTCTCAATGAACACAGACTCTGAGCTGTGTTCTCCCTGCTCTGACTTCCCATTTTTGCCTGGCCTGCACACACAGGATGGCTCCGGCCTCGGCTCACACAGGGGTCACCTTCAGAGACATCAGAACGGGATGAGGGAAGCAGGGCCATCCCTGACTGTGAGTGTGAGACAAACCGACCCCACTGGGAAGGCCGGGAGCAGATTTAAGCCCTCATTGTCTTCTTTTCGCCTTCCCTGAAGGTCTGTCTACACAGCTAACCCCCATGGGTGGGTAACGCCCGCCTACTAACAGGAAGCTGCTCTGAACAGGAAGCAGCCAGGGACCTCTGGGCTCCCACCCTCTCCATCATCTGCCCCTGGGACATTTAGGCTTCAGTTTGCCACTTGGTGGAAAGCTCAGCCTCAAGGCCACCTCTGGTTCTCCACCATCCTTTTTGTGGTAACCTATGGGTCTCTCTCCAGCATCTCTATCTCTCTAGGCTGCCCACCTGGCCACTTCCAGTGTTCTCCTAGTGGGCAGTACAAAATGGACAACAGAACGCCAACCCTCCTGCAATACGGTACTCACTTGGAAGCGTGCGACTGTTGCTGAGGCTGCCAGTGCTGGGCGGTGGGGAGAGGGACTGCAGGGAGACACTGTCCTCCTCCTGCGAGCAGCCTGCCTGGATGGCTCTCAGGTAGCTGTGGCTGCGGGAGCGGAAGTAGCTGGGCAGTGGCAAGTCAAGTGCCTCAGCCGCTGTGGACTCAGCCTCACTGCAGGCCGACTCACAGGCTGCCTCATACTGGTCGCTCAGATCTGCCTCTCGGACCTGTCCAGACAGAGGCAGGCATCAGAGGCAGGCTTTGCCAGGCTTTGCTGGTCTACTCAGCCTATCTCTCCTCCTCCCCCCTCACTCAGGGCACAGGTGGGCTCTTAAGAAGTAAGCAGTCCCTTTCACCCCTGTGGGCCTTCAGTTTTTCTACCTACAATGAGAAGAAAGCTGGAATACCACAGGATGTTAACAAGATTAAATGTTGTTGTCTGTACTAATCTACTGAAAGAGTTTAAAATCTGGGCTGGAGAGATGGCTTAGAGGTTAAGAGCATTGGCTGGTCTTCGAAAGGTCCTGAGTTCAATTCCCACCAACCATCTATAATGAGACCTGGTGCCCTCTACTGGTTCACATGCAGGCAGAACACTGCATAAATTTAAAAAAAAAAAAAAAAGAAAAGAAAAGAAAAGAAAAAAAGAAAGAGTTTAAGGTCACGTCTGAATTCATCATGAAAAAAGTCAGTGATCCATTGGTAATGCCTGTCCTGAATGTTGGGATGGGGTTTACTAGGTGCAGTGAATATTTACCACTGTGTGGTCTAATAAGGTCTGTAAGTCAAAACAAAACACCCAAACCAAACAAAAAACAAACCCACAAGGGCCAATGAGAGGAAGATACTTGTCAAGGGTACCTAGTGAGGATGAACAGAACCAGCCCTCCAAACATGTAAGGAAGAGCGGTCCTGTGGGTGCTGTGGTACGGGGAGAGGGTCTGGGGGAGGGCAGAGG
>OU015742.1:78090085-78105402 GCA_907169655.1 Acomys percivali
CCCCACCCTCACCCTGCCTGCCCCACCCTCACCCTGCCTGCCCCACCTCACACTACCTGCAGGTAATGGTACGCCAGACCCTGGTGGCAGGATTTAGACTTCAACAGGCTTTTATCCAGCGTGGCTGAGGTCTTCTGACAGACCTCATGGGCATGGCTGAGGGTCAACGTGGACCAGGAGCCACGTTTGACATAGTTGGTGTCGGTGCCCACTCCAAGGCTGGGACAGGTTGCAGGGGGAGCAGGCGGGGGTGGTGGGGCAGTCAGCTCGGTGGTAGTGTTCTTGGTGGCTTTGAGCATGTGTCCACTGATGGTGTTGTAGGCGTGCATGAAGTAGCGGGGCTGTGTACGTTCTTGCTGTCGGCCCAGAGTCATGAGCCCCGAGGCAGGGCCACTGCGGAAGGCACCACCCTCACCGTCCAAATTGTCGTCTGAACTCCACCAGCCTGAGATATTGGAGCGGCTTCGACGTTTGGGCTCCCCAGCCTTAGCCCGATCTTTGCTTTTGGCTCTCCGGCCTTTTCCGTCCTCCAGGCCACCTTTCTTGCTGCCGTTGCCACCCACCTTGCCGGTGGTGCCCTCCATCGAGGGGGCCTTAGTGAAGAAGAGGCGCTGGACAGAGTGGACCAGGTGGCGAATGCGGCCGGGACTCTCGCCCCGGGCCTTGGCTTCACCCCGGGGGAACTGGAGGGTGCTGAAGCCATCACGGTGGATAGGCAGCTGTTTCTCAAACTGGTCCAGGAGGTTGGCAGGCAGCCGGTTGATCTTAGTGGCTTGGGCATGGCTAGGGAACGGGCTTTCCTCGGGCACCTCAAAGTGGGAGTTGTAGTGGATTCTGGGAAATGTGCTGCTCGGTGGGGGCAGCTGGTTGTTGAGTGGGAAGAGCCCCTCCCCCGGCAGCGTGTTCTGCCCAGGGAAGCGGGCTTCCCGGGCAAAGGCCTCTGTGGGCGACAGCAGGTAGGGGTTACGGTCAGGTCCGGCAAAGAGGGGCTCATGAGGTGGGTCCAGGCTGTCGGAGAGGTGGCGGGGGCGGCTGTCGCCGAGGCCTTTCATGATCCCAGCCCGTGTGGGGCAGGGGCCTTTGCCCTAGTGGGGCGCCTGGGTCACCTGTCCCAGGCAGCAGCTGTCCTGGGGAGAAAAGACAGAGAGCGATCAGCTGGTTAACAGGCCTGGACTGGATAGAGCGGGGAGCAGGATGAGGTGGCGGAGAATGGCTTAAGACAGGGAGTCTGCCCACAGGGCCAAGGACGATAGCAGAAGTCAAAGTCTGTGGCCTCTGCTCACAGTCCTTTGCATGGCCTCTGCTGCGCATGCGCCAACCCTGGACAGGGGTCCGACAGCAGGGCTGAGCTTCTCTGCCCACCGTCTCTGAGCACATGGTCAAAACTATGATGGCCCCCAGCCAAGCGTTAAACAAAGGATGTGCTCCTCTCATGGCTGAACTGACTGGTTCATGGAGGCCTGGAAAGCCACATCCTGACCCCGAGTTCTTGGGGTCCTCCTCCTTCCACAGTGGAACACAGGCAGGGAGCCCCCGTTCTTCTACGCTCTTCCTGTCCCGACTGTGCCACTGTGAGGTGCCACACATGCACACCCATCCAAAGTTCTGTCCACCCTACCCCTAACAGCCACCCCTCGGGGCCTACCGGTGGTTTCTAGGGAGTACTCCACAAGGCCTTGGAAGCATCCAGGCAGAAATCTCAGAGTCCCTGGTACCCAGGGTCCCGAGTATCCTCAGTGCTCTGGTAGACATGCCCTCCGCCTCCTCAGCACTTCTTGTCTTAGACCTTTTCCAGGGCCAGAGAGACTTCCAAAGAGCAGGGCTAGTCAGGGCCCTACCTTACCTGTGGCCAAAGACAGTGCTGTCCAAATGTACTTTAGCAGAAGGGTCTTCATGTCCCTGTAAGTGACTATGACATCTGTGTTGGGTGCTGGGGCCGCTGACATTAGAGAGGCCGATAAGCCCACAGGCCCATCTTTGCCAGGAACAGAGTAATCAGGCTCAAGAGAGGCCCAGGCCCAGAATGAGGCGGGCAGGACCAAGCCTCACCAGAGAGTGGCCAATGGACGGAGTCACTATGACTCACTTTGCCCATCTGTAAAATGGGGCAGTTGGACTAGCAGATTCCCAGGACCATCATGAAAACACCGGTCTCTGACTCAGCCACATCCTGTGCCATTTCTGGGCCTCTTCTTGGCTGTGTCATGGAGGGAGGTCAGGCAGGTTGCTAGGCCCCATGAATCCTGCTCAGAGGAGCCTCCAGGCTTGATCTGGCCTGTACCTGGCAGTGCCTGAAGCCACGTATGGCAGGGTCCTGAGCACACCTGAGTCCTTTGCTGACACGTGAGGTTAGGGACCTGAGACAAAAGAGGATCATAGCCCATCTGGGTGGCAGGCCCTGATCCCAAGGTTCTTGTCTGACAGTGACAGAGCCATCAGAGTCCTTTGGAACAGAGGTCACTGCGATGTCATGTTTTGAACCAGGGAGGGCAACCTTTAGAGGTCAGAATGCCAGACTGTAGCCCAGGCTGGCCTCAGACTCACTCTCCTCCCATCCCAGGCTCTTCAGGGCTCGGATTGCAAGCGCCCACCACCACACCTGGCTCCTCACTGCGGCTCGGACTTGCATTTCCCTCATATCGAATGATGCTGAGCATCTTGCCATGGTGACTCTAGGCCATTCCTATTGATTCTTTGGAGAAATGTCTCCTGAAATCTTATACCCAGAAGAGGGTATAAGAGCCCCTGGAACTGGAGCTGCCAATGGTTGTGAGCCACTGGGCACATGCTAGGGATTGAACCCAGGTTCTCTTTTAGAGCAGACAAGTGTTTTATTGCTGTTTTTGTTATGTAAAACTGAGTTTCTCTGTGTAGCTCTGGCCTCAACCTCACAGAGACCCACCTGCTTCCACCTCCTAAGAGCAGGGATTAAAGGCGTGTGCCACCTGCCAGGCTGTAGCCAGTGCTCTTGACCACTGAGCTATCTCACCAGTTAATTCCCCTCCCCTGGGTTTTGATAGGGTTTTCCCCTTCCCAGTTGGCTATTCCTGGTTAGCATTGGTCTTCACCTATCAGCACTGTGTCTCAGAGGGCAGGCCAGGTCCTCCCCTCCCAAGCAGAGGAAAGAGAAGCCCTCGCATCCTGGGCTCCCGAGTGCTGGGACAAGCAGCACACACACACCACACCACACCACGCCTGGCTTTTCACTGGCCATGGTGTGTTGTGGTGGCCTCGGGTCCTCTCACACTGAAGGCTCTGGCTCTAACTGCCAAGAACACCAGCTGCTGACAGTTCACAGCCAAGTTCCCGCTACAAACTGCCCTACATCAGGCAGAAATCCTTGCAGGGCTCCACTCTGACCCTAGGGCAGTCTGCATGGGACAACTGCTTGCCACTACGAAGCCCTTGTCCCTGTCCCAGACACCCAGGACCCCTACAGGTCCTTGCTCACAGCTCCCTGTGGGATCAGCAGAACTGCTGCTGACCATCCTACAGACACCCTAGAAAACCTCAGCACGCACACCCACACCACTGGGCCCAAGGCCCTGACATATGCTCAGTTTGTCTCTGAGGAGTGCCACCTCACTATGGGGCTCTGGTGTGAACTAGATAGGCTCCCTGAGCCTGTTTCCTCTTCAATCATGTCAAAATGAAGCTTCCTTTGTGAGGTTATGACGAGGGCTAGCTGTGTTGTCATACTAAGTGTAAGTCATGCCGTCTTCTCCCCCTCCCTTTACTGTGTTCATGGGGATAGGCCAAGCCCTGTGGGCTAGAATGCTGCCCACTACGGTAGAGTGTTAGCGTACAGCTGGAAATGGAGTCAAACCCTGTGTCTGCTTTTACTTACCGTGACCTCAAACTAGTTTCTTGTCTAAGATAACAGGGAATTTGAGCAAGTACGCCTGAGTGTCTGCGCTCAGTGAGCCTCTCAGGGTTCCGGGTTTGCTGTATGCCAGTCCCTCAGCAGCCCAGCACCCAGGGGTGGCCAAGCTTCACTGTACGGAGTTTTAAAATAGGCACTTGAGGCCTTGCAGGGGAGGCGGCGGGCTGCCGTGTATGTACTGCCTTTCTCAATGAGCTATACTTAGGCCCATCCTCTGCCCATAATTGCCTCTCATTAATATAAGCCTCATTGCCTTCATGGAAACTCAGAGGAGGGAGATGCTGCTGCCTTGGGGAGCCCTCTGGGCTCTGTGGTGCGTCTTGGCTTCAGCCACCACCCGCTCCAGCTACCAGCCACAGGATGGGCCCTCCCTATACTGCCATACCTCACCTTGGAGCCCATGATGATGGGAGAGCAAAGTAGGGAAGAGGCTGGGGACAGAGCCCAGCCTGAGTCCTCAAGAAGAAAAGCTTAGCTGAGCACATACATCATTATCCTAGTCCACAGTATTCTGTAGACCCATCCTCTCTGCTCAGCCCAGACTTTCTTGTGACAAACCACACCCACACTGGCCTTGAACCTCCAAAACCTCTAAGCATCTTTAGCTATGCCCCACTCTGCCCTCCTGCTCTCCCTTCCCTCACCACTTTTTTGTTGTTGTTGTTGCTTTGTGTTTTTGTTTTTTTGAGACAGGGTTTCTCTGTGTAGCCTTGGCTGTTCTGGACTCCTTTTGTAAACCAGACTGGCCTGGAACTCAACAGTGATCCACCTGCCTCCGCCTCCCCAGTGCTGGGATTAAAGGGGTGTGCCACCATGTCGGGCTCACTCACCATCTCGTTTATAAAGGATGTATCTGCAATTCTTAGAAGAGCTGCCTCAAAGGTCGCATTAAAACAGAGAGAGGCTTAAGAAGGGGACGGATGATCCTACTCAGTGCCGAGCCCAGACGATAAGGCAGAGACAGAGCCATCCAATGGGCTGTGACTTGAGTGATGCAAGGCCAAACAGCCAAACACTGGACACATTCACAGTGGGCCATGGAGCACACAGTCCCTGGCTAGCTCTCCAAAGGGACGATGTGTTGAATGGAAGATGGGTTCTTTAGGGCCACCAGGGCTTTGACACTGTCGGTGTGGAGGGATCTCTGGATGCCATTCTTCCTCCTTTTCTGCTGCATGCCCCGCCCACTCTGAGACCAGGAACTGGATGAATTTCACCTCTCTACACCGCATGCTCCGTCACTGCCGACACCCTAGTGCACATCTATACCTGGTGTGCCCCTCAAAGTCCAGACTCACCTGACTGCTTCCTCAGTATCTTGCTCTGCTTGCCTGACAGACATCCGTCTCCCTCTGCTCCTCCCACCAGCTCACGCCCAAAGCCAGGATGTGCTGTTCTCCACTTGCTCCAGTGGGCTCAACAGCAAACGTTTCCTGAACAGTTGTGTCTTCACCATGTCCCCAGGTCCCGCCTCGCTACCTCCACAGCCCTGCCTGTGTCAGTTCCCACAGCTTCACACACAGGCAGACTCTGTCCTTAAAGCAACAAAAAGCCACCACCAACAAAACAGCTAATTTTTATTGGTTATTTATTTTATGTGTCTGGGTGTTTTGCCTCATGTATGTCTGCACATCATGTGCATGTGTGGTTCCTGTGGAGGCCAGACAAGGGCATAGGATTCCCTGGAACGGGAGTTACAGACACTTGTGAACTTCTATATGGGTACTGGGAATTGAACCTGTGTCCTCTGGAAGAGTAGCCAAAGCTCTTAATTGCTGAGCCATATCTCCACTTTTTTTTTTCTTTTTTAATGTGAATTGGTGTTTTGCTTTCATGTATGTCTCTGAGGGTGTCAGATCTTGGAGTTACAGACAGTTGTGAGCTGCCATGTGGGTGCTGGGAATTGAACCTGGGTCCTCTGAAAGAGCAGTCAGTGCTCTTAACCGCTGAGCCATCTCTCCAGCCCCTCTACTTTTTTTTTTTTTTAAAGCCAGGGTTTCCTCTATGCAGTCCAGGCTGACAGTGAACTCCCAGTAGTCTTACGTCAGCCACTTTAGTGCTGGACTCAGAGGCATGAGCTGCCTAGCCATGCTTCAGATTCCTTCCAAGACTCCCTTGGGACCCGGACAGGATGCCAATCTTTCTCTGACCTTTGGCATCATTCCTGCCTTCACCAAGGGGTCTTCATTATGGTAATTTGATTTCCTCCCCCTTGCTCTGCCCGGCCTGAAATGCTCTATCAGCTACAGAATCTTCTTCTTTTTTAAAAAAGATTTATTTATTTATTTATTTATTTATTTATTTATTTATTTATTACGTATACAGTGCTCTGCCTGCACATACACTCACAGGCCAGAAGAGGGCACCAGATCTCATTATAGATGGCTGTAAGCCACCATGTGGTTGCTGTGAACTGAACTCAGGACCTCTGGAAGAGCAGTCAGTGCTCTTAACCACTGAGCCATCTCTCCAGCCCCTTTTTTTTCTTTTTGGTTTGTTTTTTTGGTTTTTGAGACAGGGTCTCTCTGCATAGCCTTGGCTATCCTGGACTCACTTTGTAGACCAGGCTGGCCTTGAACTCACTCTGTCTCCCGAGTGCTGGGATTAAAGGTGTGCGCCACCACGCCCAGTGAGGATCTTCTTGACGTCCTTTAGGCCCAGCTCATCAAGCTACTTCCACATCCACAGGCCACCTCTAGCCACAGCCCCTGGAGCTCCTCTCCGCTATGCCACCAGATACACTGTTCCCATGCTGCAATGCCAAGCGTCACTGTCCTGTCTGAGCTACTAGCCCTCTGCCTAGAGCCTGGGGACAGGAGGTAAGAGGGTGTGGGGTGAAGGAGTGGCAGGAAGTCTTGGGAGACCATGAACAAGGACGGGAAGCCAGGCCAGGCCTGGGTGGAGAGTGCCTGCTGTCTACTGAATGCTACGCAATGGGTGTTCCTCAGCCGCTGACACCATTTTTCTGGTCAAACATACCAGTGTGACCCCCACGTCCTAATCACATTCTCCTGGGTGTCACCAGAATACTGTGGCTCCACCTGGCTTCTCAGACCGGACTGGGAAAAGCAGGGTGGTATCTGCTTCACCTTCTTCAGCAAGTTTGGCTAGCTGCTGTGAGCCCCGAGCCAGTCTGGGAAGAAGTGAGACCTGCCAAGGTAACACGATGCAGCCCTCTGAGGGACCAAGGCAAGAGCCGGCCTGCAAGGCTGCTCCTAACCCCCAGGATATGGGTGCCAACTCTGAAGTGGCTTGCCACACACAGACACTTACATTTGAGGAAGGAGCACAGCTCTAGTGGCTGAAGTCCTAAGCTGGGAGGATGACAGTCAGGTGTGGCTCTGTACCTGCATTTGCTATCGGCGCCCCCCCCCCAAAAATGGGATCCCAAGCTCCACCTCCCCTCTGACAGCTACGTGATCCCAACCAGTGCCAGGTCCCACTTGTTTCCTGCCGAGTTTGTGTCCATAGCAACTGTCTGAAAAGCGTGACATTCAATTGGCCAGTTGTTTGGTGGTCAGGGCTGCGGGCTGCTGGGATGTGTGGCTCACAGTGTCTCCACATCAGGCCCTGGCCTCTCTGAGGCAGTCAGTCACAGAGGGACTTCCTGAATTTCCTGAATAGTGAGTTCTGTGCAATGGCCCAGGATGTGGATACTGGGTTCCTGGGGCAACGAGCTGGACACTAGCAGGACCCTGGGGTGACTGCATCCCATCCAACTTTGCCTGGCCTCAGGGGAGGTGTGAGAGGTCATGGGGACCCAGGTCCAGTCCCCATCTCTTCATTGATGACTAAAAAAACCACAGAAATAGCAGTGAGAATCATAAGGCCCTAAATACACTGAATGCAGGCACAGCAAGGCAAACACATCCTTGGACACCTCAAGGTAGCGTTCCTTCCTGCTGTTCCTCTAAATCGGGTTCAGGCCTTTCCTCGCTCTCCAAGATTCCAGGCTCCTCACGGCTGAGTCGGCTACTCTAGTCTCATTAGTTATTTCCTCAGCGCCCTGTTCTTTGTGGCCACAGGACCTTTACCCATATACTTCTGAAGATTTCCTTCAAAACATTCCCCGGGCCCCCTGCTTATTCTTCGGGGTCACTTTCATTTTTAGTGTCTCTCTCTTATGCTATGAAATGGAAGGGAACAAGCCTGTGTCGCTTTCCATGCTGTCTCTGGCGCTGAGCACAAAGCAAGCCCAGGACAGGACAGGATAGAGCAAGAAGCTGCTGAAAGCAAGAGGAAGTGAGATGAGGTCAGGCTCTGAGGGAGAGGCCTGGAGACAGCTGGGCGCTCACTGAAACCCGCCCTGGGTGGGTGTTCCCCTCACGCCTTTTGGAAGGGCTGGGATTGCAGGGCAGCTCAGGGGTCACCATGGAGACTGCTCTTGGGCTAACCAGGGCCTGTCATCGTCCTTTGTCATCGGGGCCTGGCTGGACCTGTCACCCCTCAGTCGCCACAGTGAGGGAGTATCTGTTGAGCTTGTGGAGGCCGTGACACGGAAGATAGCTGACTCGCCAAGTGCTTACTGCAATTCATATTCCCTATACCAGTTTTCTCAGTTTGACAGTGGAGGTAACGAGCTAGCCAGGAGGGGCCTGTGTGGACCAACGGGATACAGCTAAAGCTAAAGGCAGGCAAGGAGAGGTTCAGGCACCATCTTACTGAGGCATGGGTCTCACTCTGCCCCGCTAGCCACATACAAGCACCTCTCTGAGCCACAGTCCCCTCACCTACAAGGTATGGACTCTGGCTACATACCGGAGCATTATTCTGCCATCAAAAGAGACAAAGTCCTGACACTTAGCCACAGCGGGCACAGAGCCTGAGAAAAGTCAGGCACGTGACATATAATTTCCAGAGCAGAGCAAGCTTGGAGAACAAAGGACAGCTTTGTGGTTGCTGGGGGCTGGAAGTGACACCTTAACAATGGGTAGGAGGTTGGTAGGGGTTCAGGAGGAACCCTGGAATAGAGGTACTGACAATTGGTCTGCACTGGAAATGTGCTCCATGCCATCCTACTGCAGCTTTAAAATGGCTGGCCCGGCCTGGTGAGCGCGCAAGTTGGGATTGGAAGTCCGGTGTCTGCCTGGGCTGCAGCTAAGTTCAAAGGTAGCCTGAGCAACTTGGTGAGACCCTGTCTCAAAACGGAAAGTAAAAAGAAGATACAGATGGGGCTGGAGAGACAGATGGCTTGATGGGTACGGGTTACGAGCATGGGCTGCATAGTCGCGAGGAACCTAGTTCAGATCCCAGCACCCAAGGAACAAGCTGGACCTTCTGGAAATGCATAAAGTCCCAACTCCCAAGAATTTAATAACCTCTTCTGGCCTCCTTAGGCACTCAGGAGCACACACACACAAACACAGAGACAGAGACGAGAGAGCGAGAGAGCAAGGGGAGAGAAAGAGAGGCGGGAAGGGGGGGTGCAGGGTGCTTTGAGTGGTACAATTTTATGTGTATCCTAGCTCAGCTTAAAATATATCTCTCTGGGCCGGGTGTGGTGGCACACGCCTATAATCCCAGCACTCGGGAGGCAGAGGCAGGTGGATTGCTGTGAGTTCAAGGCCAGCCTGGTCTACAAAGCGAGTCCAGGACAGCTAAGAATACACAAAGAAACCCTGTCTCGAAAAACCAAAAAGAAATATATATATATATATCTGGGGCTGGAGAGATGGCCAGTTAAGAGCACTGGCTACTCTTCCAGAGGACCTGGGTTC
Organism: Acomys percivali; assembly: GCA_907169655.1. Lineage (NCBI taxonomy): Eukaryota > Metazoa > Chordata > Mammalia > Rodentia > Muridae > Acomys > Acomys percivali. The sequence goes on from OU015742.1 coordinate 78,099,686, forward strand.
AATTGCCAGCACCCATATAGTAGCTCACAAGTGTCTGTAACTCCAGTTCCAGGGGATCTGACACCCCCACAGACATACATGCAGGCAAACATCAATGCACATTAAAAACAACAACAACAAATCATTTTATTTTAAAAAGTCCCAGGAAGGACATGAAAGCACAGTGCCCCATAAAGTATCTGCAGGTGCCCAGAGAGAGGAGCTGGTCCACACAGGAAGCCCAAAGTCTGGCGGGTCAGCACTTCTGAGGATTTGTCTCTCACCTCCAGCCACCACCACCCCCGCCCGCTTCCTCCATGCCCACAGAAGTTGGCACACATAGTTGGATTTTCACAGCAGTCCTCTGAGTACAGGCCTTTGAGTTCTGTCTCCAGAGAGAGAGATGCGACAAGGTCACACGAAGCATGGCTAAGATTTGAACCCAGGAACTTTGGCGCCATAGCCCGTGTTCCTCATGCTGTCCCTCAGCTTTCAGGCAATGACATCGAATTTGCCACCATTTCCCAAAGCCTCTGGTTGGTGCCATGCTCAGGGGACTCTCTCTAACTGCCTGTTCTGCAAGACTTCACCAGGCTGGCCTGAGGGCTTTGGAGAGGAAGGTGGTACAGGGGGGCATGCTAACCTAGCCCCTGACTAGGCAGACTCTGCAGCCTTGTTTTACTACAGCCCCTGCTGAGGGACCATCCTGGAAGGTCAAGCTGGCAAACGGCAGAAGAAAATGGTCAGAATGCAGCCATTGCCGGCCCATTTAATTCAATTCCTCCAGCTTTTATGGGGCCTGCTCTGACTCAACACAGTCCCAGACCGCAAGCCTGTGGTCAAGTGCAGGAGGCAGAAATACACACAGCAATTATATAGCGCATAAAAACACATCGCAGGAAGTGTCAAAGCTAGGGGCACAGCCTGGTGTGAGAGGTTGGTACTCACTGGAACAGTAGGAGGGCTCCCTAGAGGAGGCGCGGTGCAGCTAGATCTTTGAGAGTCAGTAAGATCCACCCCCCCAACCGTGTGTGTGTGTGTGTGTGTGTGTGTGTGTGTGTGTGTGTGTGTATGTGTGTGTGTGTCCGTGTATGTAGGTGTTATATATGTGTCTTGAGACAGGGCCTCTCACTAACTTGGACCTTGCCAAGCACACTAGGCTGGCTCAGCAGCAAGGCTCAGGGGGTTCTTTGGTTGCTGACTCTCTGGGGCTGAGGTTATAGTGGCCTCTGAGGACCAAGCCCAGGACCTCACATTTGCATAGCAAGCGCTTTACTGACAGGGTGATTGTCCCAGACCGACAAGTAAGATTTCTATAGAAACGGGTACATGGAAGATGCTTGCTCTGTCTATTGTTGTTTTGGGGACAGGGTCTCTCTAGGTAGCCCAGGCTGGTCTGGAACTCACTGTCCCTCTTCTTCAGGGTCCTGAATGCTGAGATTACAGGTGTGCACCACAAAAAGTGAAAAGCACAGACACATTACAGCAAAGGAGCAAGGTGTTGGGAATGTTGGGGATCTACAGGTTGTCCCTGGGCTGGGGTTTTGAAGGGACACTCACGTGGGGTCAGATCACAGACAGCCTTGATCTCCTCATCACACCCTGCATGCTCAGCACTGCCTCTCGGAAGAGCGTTTAGTCACTGTAAGGTCACTGCTGGTAAAGTGTCCGATCAAGGACCTGAGTTTGATCTCCAGAACCCACACTTAAAAAAAAAAAGCTAGGTGTAGGCTGGATGGTGGTGGCGCACGCCTTTAATCCCAGCCCTCAGGAGGCAGGGGCAGATGGATGTCTGAGTTCGAGGCCAGCCTGGTCTACAAAGCTTACAAAGCAAGCCCAGGACAGTTAGTGCTCTGTTACACAGTGAAACCCTGTCTTGAAAAAAAGAAGGGGGGGGGGCGCTGGAGAGATGGTTTAGCAGTTAAGGGCACTGACTGCTTTTCCAGAGGTCCTGAGTTCAATTCCCAGCACCCACATGGTGGCTCCCAACCATCTATAATGAGATCTGATGCTCTCTTCTGGCCTGCAGGTGTGCATGCAGGCGGAGCACTGTATACATTATAATAAATAACTTTAAAAAAATGGAGTGTGGTTATTCATGCTTGTGATCTCATGCTCTTAAAAGTGAAGGTGGGAGGACCTCAAACTTATGGCCAATATGGGCTACAGAGTAAGGCCCTGTTTAAGGGCTGGTATGTATCTCAGTGGTAGAGCACTTGCTAGGCATGTAGAAAAACCTTAGGTTTTATACCCAGCATGGACAAAGAAAAAAATTACCCAGGAACACCTCTGGCTCCCTCTTGGAGCTACACAGCCCTGAGCAGAGCCAGGCTCCCTCTTCAGGCTACCCCCGAGCCACTGCAGGATGTGACCCTCAGAAAGAGCCATGAGGATAACAGCACCTCCCTCCCTCCCTGGTACACAGCCATGAGATGGGTTTGCACAGGTCGGTCCCATTTTACAGAAGGGGAAACTGAGCCCCCAGAGGTGAAGGGGCTTGCCTTCGTATTCACTTGCAGCTGGGAATGGTTTCTCAGTCTGTGAGACTTTGATGTAGCAGGAACCCTCACCTGGGCCTTGACTCCAGCCATGTTACCTCAGGACATTTGTCCGGGCAGAGCCAACCCTCCTGGGCTACTTTTCCCAGTTTGTGGCTTGGTACAAGCATCACTGCCAGGGGGACACTTTCCTTGACCCTGTGTCTGAGTGGGAGTCCCCTTCCCTTCCTCATGTAACAGCCGACTCACCTGTGTCCCTGCCTATTTCCACACCTCCTGGGTTATGAGCTCTGAAAGTATCTCTGGATTGTTTTGTTCAAAGCTGAGTCCTCAACACCACTACCTCGCTGACATCCGGGGTGGCCCGGTGATAGACATGAATACAAGCTTACATGCTCCACCCTGGGTAGTGGGGTGGGGACAGGGGCAGGATGGGAACCGCAGCCACGACATCTGAGAGATTACCTGAGGTCACACTAGCTTAAGTGGCACAGGCCAGCACGCCCCCTCCTCTATGGGGACATGTGGCTCTGCCTGCTAGGGAGGTGCTGGCTGCCGCTGCTCTGCTCTGGCTGCTGAGACAGAATGAAATATTCATCTGTGGCCGGAGGTTCGCAGAGCGTGTTTAAGATGGATCGCGTTTTCATGTGCCTATGAAATCTAATTGGATTCATTGTAGGGCATTTGGTTTCTCGGAACAGACACCTCATTTTCTCAAGAGCGCCAGCCGCTGCCACCCAGGGCTGAGAGGGAGCTGGCTGTGCCTTGTGTGTATCACCTATCTGCCAGACCCTGTCACCTATCTGCCAGACCGGGTGGGGCTGGTTCTCTGGTTGCTGATGGGGGCCAGTGAGAAGAGTCTATCCTGCCTCTGTCTGTCCGGATGGTCTGATTTCCTGAGGGCTCCAGTTAAGGTAGCTGACTTGGATTCCCCAGGAAAGCTACTCCCTCCCATCCTACCCCCTATAATCAGGCCCTTTTCATTCCCCCCCCCCCGGGGCCCCCCCCCCCCCCCCCCCCCGCTCCATAGCAAGACAGAGTAGGTGGGTCACTGTAGTTATCAGTCCCCCCCCCAAAACGGTCTTTGTAGGGGACTCTCCACAATGTTCCCTTTACACTCCTGACACAAGCCTCACAGTATCACCTGTGTCACCAGAATGACAATGCCTGGTGGCAGCAGCTGTCACCTTCATCGTGTGTTCAAGGCCAGCCCTGGCTACATATGGAGTTTTTTAGCTTGAGGCCAGCCTGGTCTATGTAGCAAACTCCAGGCCAGCCAAAAGCCACACAGTGAGACCATACATAAATAAAAAACAAAAAGTAACCAATGAGGGGCTGGTAATATGACCCAGAAGTTAAGAGATCTTGCCAAGCCAAGTTGATGACCTGAGTTCAATCCCCAGAACCCACTGGGGGAGGAGAAAACTGACTCCCTAAAGTTGTCTTCTGACCTCAACATATGTGCTGCGTGTGCCTGCACTTACACACACACACACACACACACACACACACACACACACACACACATAAAAAAAAATTGGAAAACCCACAAAAACCAAAAGTAACTCACGGGTCAAGGAATAAGCCAAACAGGAAATGAAAAAGCATTTAAGAATGAATGGGTAAGCCAGGCGGTGGTCGCGCACGTCTTTAATCCCAGCACTCGGGAGGCAGAGGCAGGCGGATCGCTGCAAGTGCGAGGCCAGCCTGGTCTACAGAGTGAGTCCAGGACAGAGAAACCTTGTCTCCAAAAGAACCAAAAAAAAAAAAAAAAAAAAAAGAATGAATGGGTAATAAAGATATCAACATCTGGGAGCGCAGCTGGAGGCAAACCTGGAAACCCGTCCACAGCCCAGTGCTGACCTTGAGGGAGAAGTCTGGGAAGCACTGTGGTGTCTCCTCCCAAACACTGGGAAGGAAGGCTAACACAAACGCCTAAGTGGTGAGGGGGGGTCCTGACCAACAGCCACACATCCCCTCAGAGTACTGGGGACATCACCACCCTATGGCTGGGCAGCCCAGAACTGCTGGCGGAGTGCTGATGACAAGTTGCCGGAGGAAACCATGCCTTCTCTCTAGTCCGCTTTCTCTGTCAATTTCTTGGTGGGGGTGGGCGGTGGCTCAGACCACCCACATCAACTCAACCGGACCACACATTTAAGCTGGGTGGAACCTCGGGCTACATTTTCTAACAAGCTCTTGAGTGGGTGGCTTCATGTATGTGGACCGTGGAGACAGAGGCTGCCACAGGGCAAGAGACGCGCCGTCCTAGGACCTTCCTCTCCATTTCTGTTTTCAGAGCCTGTCCAAACTTCTCTCAAGTCATGACCTAATCCAGGCCTCAGTTTACTTCCCTGTGGTGTGAGATGAAAGATGTCCATTCCTCTGTCCCCTCCCCCCCAGGTGTGATTTCTTGTCCCAACACTGGTCCCTGGAGCACAGGAGGCCAGCTTCCCGGCATAGGGTGTAGTGCCCTCTTAGAAGTCACAGCTCACACAAGCTCATTCTCTTCGGAGCCACCTGAGTGCACAGGCCCAGGAGGGCAGGGCTGGCCAGGCTACTGTTTGTCAGAGGAAAAGACGGAGGCTGCGGGAGATTGCTTTGGGGCAGGAGTTACTGGAAAAGAGCCTCACGCTCCTCCCCCACTTTGTGGGGTGTGGTGCACAGGGAGCTCGGCCTTGGGTCCACACTTCCTGGGAGTCTTGTAATGCGCTGGCGTCACACCTGGAGGAGGTCTGGAGCCGGCTGAACATGTGCTGCCATTCCAGATGTTACTAGCTTAGCTAGTAAGCAGGTTACCTTGAAAGGGCCTTGGAGATTCTCCCGCATCCTCTATACAGAGCCCCTTCCTTCTTTGGTGGGCAGCTGTTCCCAGGACAGCTCGGAAGATCACTATAAACACAGTTTGTAGGTGATGTCCCTGAGGTGGCAGTGGGTGCTGGGCCTGGAGGCTGACTTGCTCAGCTACAGAGACCCTGTGCCTCTGGAAGCCTTTGGTCCCGACTGCACCCATCTCACAGTGCAGACAGACTGACAGACCATAAGGGTCCACTCATGCTGTGCTTGTGAGGCTGGTTAGTGCCCCTGGAGCCAGCATCGGCTGCAGCTCTCCCCTCACTCAGCAGTTTATCTTCTAGGAAGTCACAGACATGGAGCAGGTAAAAGGGAAGTGAGGAAAGGCTTTCTGGAAGTGTCTCTCTCTCTCTCTCTCTCTCTCTCTCTCTCTCTCTCTCTCTCTCT
>OU015742.1:78106111-78158010 GCA_907169655.1 Acomys percivali
CACACACACACACACACACACACACACACACACACACACACACACACACAGAGCCCACGCAAGCCTGGAGCAACTCAGAAGCCACCTAAGGATTGACGTCATCCCTCGGCAGGGCTGAGGACAGGAAGTCCATCTCAGGAAGTAGGGGGCATGCATCAGGAGCCCTGGCAGGCTACAACCTCAGAGCCTCACAGGCCACAAGGTAGAGGTCCATGATCTCAGAGGTACCCAGTTAGTTTCTTTCTTTCTTTCTTTTCTTTTCTTTTTTTTTTTTTTTTTACGATTTCTTTCTCTGCCAGGCATTATAGATGGTGGTGAACCACCATGTGGTTGCTGGGAATTGAACTTAGGACCTTTGGAAGAGCAGACAGTGCTCTTAACCACTGAGCCATCTCTCCAACCCCCAAGTAGTTTCTTAAGGAAAAGATAAAGACAGCCACACAGATGGATGAGAGCGGTGACAGGAGCCACAGCCCTGGAAAATGGGATCGGGAAGGCTGGAAGGTCACACAAAGTCAGCTGTAGAAACATATTTGAACTGCTGTCTGAGGGTGAGGGGGAATTGACAGGACAGGATACATGTGAAGGGGGAGTTCCAGGCAGACAGCACAGTACACGCAAAGGCCCTGAGGCTGGAAAAGGACTCATAGATTCAGAGAATGAAAAAGAAATCAAGTGTGGCATGGAATAGGGAGCTAGGCCCCTCAGCCAGCCTTGCCTATAGAAACCGAAGAGCTGGGCAGAGGCTGTGGCTGGAGAGGGGGCGAGTCCCTGGCCTTGCCCCCAGATGCCTCAGGGTTTTCTGAGATAGGGCTAGAATGTGGTCTCATTGTGTGACACTGGCTCTGTCACGTTTCTCTCTGAACTTCTGTCCTCTGTTGGACAACAGATAGCCCAATTCATTTAATGCCGGGACACTGTATATGAAACGCACACGTGGTAACCACAGGACACACGGGGCCTCCTGCCTCGGTTTCTCACACTGACTATCTGCTGTTTGGAGGGGTCGTGATGCCGTCCTCAGGTCAGTCTTTGCAGCAACACGGTTACCCACTGTGGTTGTGTCCCAGTTGGCTCCCTGCCCTGTGGTCCTGAGGAGGGTCCGGCTCCCGCTAAACAGAGCATCTCCTTTATTTTGTCCCCAACGCAAATATCCATTTCCTGACTTAACAGGCCATGAGGGGCACCAGCTCCAGACCACACAGAAAAGGAATGGAGTCAGGGTCTTCCGGCCTTCTCCGACTCTCGGCCAGAATTCCACTAAGTCCTGACACACCTCGTCTGCTCTAATTTAATCATTCATCCATTCCCAACGGCGCTCGTTTCTGCTGCCCCACTCCATCATTACTTCTAAGTTCTAACCCAGAATTCACCGCCCTCGCCCCCCACAGCCCAGGCAGAGGCTATTGAGCCCTGGTCACCCCCAATACCCTTGAGGGTTTTTTGCCCCTAGAGCCTTTGCAGTGGCTGTTCCTCTACCAGGCATGCTGTGCCAGGAACCCTCACATGGCCAGCCCCCTGCTTCATTCAGGGCTTATCCCAAATGCTGGCCTCTTCACAAAAGTCCCCCTGGTACCTACCAGGTCCAGGCAGGTGCCCTCCTCCCTCCACCTTAGTCACCCCCACCTCATTTTCTTTAGAGCGGTTGTTCATTTCTCTGACTTTATCTTCTCACTAGACTGAGTCTTGTGATAGGAAGAATCCTGATGAAAAGAGGCCGGATGACTGTTCCTCCCAGGGTGGACTTGCTCTGATGGCATGGCCACCCTGGTGGCTGCTAGGCTCCCAGGTTCCCTGTCAAAACCATTGTTACAGTGGCTCTTTCTCTGGTCCATCAACCTGGCTGGTCATTCCCAGTGTGACTGGTGGAATCTGGTCTGCTCATTTGTTCCCACCCTTGCTGCCCCAGGGCCTCCACCTAGTGCTGTCATCCAGAGGCTGCCGCCAGCCCGGTCTCCCATCCATCTCACCTAGCCCCACCTCCAAGGCCAGCCCTCCCAGCTGACCACAGGCTGTGGTACACAAGTGAGGGTGCCTAGCGACAAGACTCAGATTCCACAGAAGTCCCCAGTGTGCAAGGGCACAGATTTCTGTCACTGTCACAGCCCGTGCGTCTTCAGCCTCAGACCCGACAGCAGTCCCTGCTGTGTGAGTGTCTACTTGGTGTCCACCTGCCTGATCACCTGTTGGTGTAATATCCTTCCTCAAAGTATAACCACCTGAGGATAAGCTATCCCCATTCCCCAGGCAGGTGTCTCTTCCAGCCCTTGCCAACCTCAGACAGCACCCACGAACCAAAACATGGACATGGTTGTGATTTTGTGTCAGACTCATTCCTGACCCACACATGACCTCGGAGGCTCTGCATAGTGACCCATAGGACAGACAAGGATGAAGGCTTGTCCAACTTGCCCCAGGTCACAGTCAATATGGACTAGGGGAACTCAGCAGGCATGGTGGTAACAGCCTTTAATCCCAGCGCCTGGGAGGCGGAGGAAGAGGCTGGTGGATCTCTGAGTTGGAAGCCAGCCTGGTGTAAATAGTTCCAGGAAAGCCAGTGCTACGTAGTGAGATCCTGGGGGGTAGGAGAGGGTGGGGTGAGGTGGGGGCAAGAAAGAAAGGAAAAAGAAGGAATGAAAAATGGAAACTCAAGCCTTGCTCCAAAGCCTAGGGCTGATGTTCTGTGCTAGCAGGGCCTTAGGGGCTGTCCCTCCTCATCAGCAGAGCCTGGTACACAGAGCTCAGCAGCAAATGCTCCAAAGGGAAGCATTTGGTGTCAGGCAGGAAAATACAGGGAGAAAGATGTTGGCATGATCAAAGAAAACCCCCAAAGACAAACAGCTGCCATGACAGGGGGAACATGACCGTAATTAGAGACAGAGGAGGGTGCCTGCCGAACATGGGGCGAGCTCTGCCCTCCCTGTAGGACCGTTTTAATTTACAAGTCTAGATCACTCAAACACTGGAACCAGCAGTCCAGGGCTCTTCCTCAGATGACACTGGCTGTGCTGGGTCCATGAACCACCAGAGCAGCCCTCCATCCCGCCCACTGCTTCCCCCACCCTCCCACCCCTGGTGCTACAGATTGCCGGGGAGGGTTCTGCTCCACATGCAGGACAGAGCAGCCAGCGCTCAGAGCCCACGGTGAGTCACCCTCGAGCTCCCAGGCTGCCCCTGCCACTTAGCTGGGGGATGGGGGGGGTGGTGACGGGGGGGCGGGGAACTGGCTGCCTGAAACAGCTTTGTGAGTCTGAGGAGGCATCAGAGAGGGGGCGGTGCCCATGTGCAGGATCTGTGACTTGAATGGGTGACAGGTGTGCTGTGATCAGGGCCCTCGGTGGCAGACGTGGTTTGAAGTTCTTTGGGTTCAGAGGATGAGAACAGTGGCTCTGAACCTGATCCCCATGGCTGGCTTTATCAAGAAGGACACAGATTTTATAAATATCACAGCCCTGGCCTCGATCACATGGCTTGGGGAATTAGACAGGAGGCCAATTAGGAGAGCAGGGTTGGCCATGCTAGCAGCCAGTAGGGGATGGAGAGGAGTTCACGGTCAGGGCATGTGGGCCGATGGCTGTCATCCATGGCCACTGCTGATCCCAGGCCACTACGGCCAAAGCTAGGACATGGGGTAGGTCTTTTATATAAAGACCCTAAGGCCCAACTGAAGGCAGGGACCAGTAGTTAGGAGTCAACCTAGGAAAAAAAAAATCAGGGTAGACTGGGGACGCTGACGAGATGGCTCAGTGGTTAAGAGCACTTGCTCTGGCAGAGGACTCAGGTCCCAGGGCCCACATGGTGGCTCACAACCATCTGCAACTCCAGTTCCAAAGGATCTGACACCTACTTCTGAGCTCAGTGGATGCCAGGCATGGAAGCAGCGCATATGCATACACACAGGCAAAATATACCCATATAAACCATACACATGAAATAAATAAGTAAACTAAAGGAATTTAAAGAAACAGAAGAAGAAGAAGAAGAAGAAGAAGAAGAAGAAGAAGAGGAGGAGGAGGAGGAGGAGGAGGAGGAGGAGGAGGAGGAGGAGGAGGAAGAAGAAGAAGAAGAAGAAGAAGAAGAAGAAGAAGAAGAAGAAGAAGAAGAAGAAGAAGAAGACGACAGACAGACAAAGGACAAAGGATCAGGGCTCAGGTTAGAGATACGGTCAAGGTTCAATCTAGAGAAGGGACCAAGGTTCAGTCTGAAACCAAAGTCAGGGCTCAACTAAAAAAGGGGGTGGGTCTCAGTCTGGGCCATCGTTCAGGTCAGCCGAGGCGTGGCACACGGAGGCTGCTCTCGATCCACACTGGTCTTCCTTAGGGATCAGCCAAGACTCCCTGTGATCCTGGCCTGTCCTCCCTGGGATGGCAGTGGGGAGCATGACTTTAGGGAGACTGGAGGGGAGAACAGAGAGAAAGGCTGCTATTCTTGGCCTCTGTAAATCACAGTGTGGGAGTTAAATATAGGGGGACACCACGTGGCAGGCCGTAGGTGGTTAATGACCCTGCGGGAAGCGAGTCAGAGCCCAGAGCAAGAGTGGGGGGGGGGCAGGAGGAGAGAGAGAGAGAGAGAGATATGAGGAGACAGGAGGCTTGGCCTTGATCGTGAAGGCTTCTGCCCCTCTGTGGCTTCCGGTTGCTCTCCATCTTCACTAAACCTCAATTGTCCCATCTCAGGATGCATGGCTGAGGAAGCTCCCTAAGCTCCCTTCACGGGTGTGGACTGGCGGATGTACCTTCCCCAGGCTAGGCCCGATGGAGACCTCATGACCAGGCCTACCATCTTCAGGGCTCCAGAGTCACAGCTTCTCTGAGAGTCAGACTTTTGAGGACTGTGCTTGTGGCAGCCACACTGGGAGTGCAGTCACTATACACCGTCTTGGAGGACTCAGCCTAAATAACTAGCTGCCTTGTTTTCCTGTCAAGGGCACTGAGTGTCATGCTATATCTGTGTTTCCCCTTTCCTTGTGTAGGAACTAGGAAATTCAGAGCCATATTCACAGTTTACCTTTAACAAAGTATAACCTTGGGTTATCACATTCCTATTATTACTTACTTTTCCCAATCTCTCTCTCTCTCTCTCTCTCTCTCTCTCTCTCTCTCTCTCTGTCTCTCTCTGTCTCTCTCTCTCTGGTTTTGGTTTTTCATGACAGGGTTTCTCTGTGTAGCCTTGGCTGTCCTGGACTCTCTTTGTAGACCAGGCTGGCCTCGAACTCACAGAGATCCGCCTGCCTCTGCCTCCCGAGTGTTGGGATTAAAGGCTTGCGCCACCACCATCTGGCTTATTCTTCTGATTTAATAAGGGAGCTTTTTAGGTGGAAAGGAAGAAAAGGAACAACAGCAAATCAAATCAAATCAAATCAAATCAAATCATTCATAGCCAAAATGATAACTGCTAGTTACGTGAGTGCTTAATATGCAATAGGCCTTAGTTCACGCCTGGCACCACTGTTTCCTACTTTTTTCTAGGTCTGTGCACCCCCAGGACCAAGGGGCCCAGAGAGGTTAGCTGGCTTTCCCAGAGTCACACAGCTAATACGTAGGAACAAGAATTTGAAGCCAGTGTGTCCAACTCCAGCTCAGACATGCCATGCTGCCTGCCACTGCAGCCAAGCTTTGATGGACAACAGAGAAAGTTGGGGATACTGAGTCTGAAGAGCAAAGACATGCGGAAACAGGAATGAGTGGCACATCAAGTATTCTGCAGGCTTTCGGATTCAGGAGGGAAGCTGACCTCCATGCAGTGTAAGCCCACATTTCCTCCCACTGGAGTGGGCTGCCTGCATCAGAGGTGCTTGCCGGTGCCATGCTGAGGACTCTAACTCTGCTGAGGGCACACAGACAGAACATGGGATGGGAGGACCAGGCAGGAAGCGGGGCTCAGCCTAGAAGACACTAGACTACAATGGTCCTCACCCAAGGTGGGCTGTCCCTTTGGCATCCCTGGAAATGCTTGGGAGTGAGCGGTGCTATTAACAGTACGGACAGGTTCAGGGAGGGTCAGGGACCCGAAATGAGCGCAGAATGACTCTGCCCCAAATGCCAGCATGTCCCTGTTGACGAAGCAGTGAGATTTAGTGATTACACATCGGACTGGACCAGGTAATAAGCTTAATGAGACAGCAGCACTCCCACCAATCCATCCGTACATACGCCATGCTGGAGTGCACAGCAGAGTTAATACTCCGCGTGAGCACAGGGGACCCAGTAGTCAATAAACACTGCCAGAACCACAGGACAGACTAAGGGACAGATGACAAGAGCTGGACGCAGGCCTAGAGACGCACCTCAGGCGGTACAGCCCCTGCCTAGCATGCGGGAGGCCCTGTGCTCAGTCTCCAGCACGCCGGTGATCCCGGCCCTGGGAGGTGGAAGCAGGGTGTGAGGAAGTCCAAGGTCGTTCTCCGCTACACAGGCATTTGAGGAAAGCCCGAGTTGCACGACACTCTCTTGCACAATACCACGATAAAACAAAACAGACCCCAAGACATCAACATGAAACACAAAAGGGAAACAGAAGCTCCACATTATTAGAAAGAGACACAGAGTGACCTGGGGCGGGAAAGCTCTCTTAAACAAGGTGCAGAGAGGAAAAATGAGCCAAAGAGAGGGGCTCCATGTCACTACACCAGCATATCTCACTTCTGAATGAGGACAGCACCAAGTTCGGTGACAAGTGACACTCAGTGTCTGGGGGGCAGGGAATGCTTGTGACAAATACTAAGACATCCATTTATCCAAATCGCTTCCCCAAATTAACAGGAGAAAGAGAAGTGACCCATTAAGAAACAACAACAACAAAATCACAAAACAACAAACCACAAAAAAAACAAAACAAAACACCCGAAACAACAACAAAAACAAACAGGCAAAGTGTATGAGCAGGCATTTTGCAGAAGTCACCTGATGACCACTCAACACCTAATGAGGCATTCGGCTTCTCTAATAGTTGGTGATGCTAATGAAAAGGAGATATTTTTTTTTCTCCCAACAGATTGGCAAAATTAAGGAGTGTTAAATCAACTGCTGGCGAGGAGCTGAAGATGTGGGAACTCGGATATACCACTCACAGGAGTGCAAAGTGGTGTAATTACCTTGTGAGGCTACTTGGCAGTGTTTATGAACACAGAATTTCCTACACCCAAGGCACTGTGCTCACCCCAAGGATCATGGTGGAGTCAGACTGCCAACCAGAAAGGCGAACGAGCGAGGAGTGTGACAGCCCAGGAATGCAACTCAGTGGGAAGAGCCATGACTTGAGCTGCCCTCCCCTTGGGTAAATGGGAACAGCATGAGTAACACAGTGAAATGCAAAGATAACACACTGATTATGATCGATGCATCTAAGAGCTAGCCAGGCTCGGGCTCGGGAGAGCTCCACAAAGAATACCTGTGCTTCACACCTTCTCCCTCTCCTCTTCCCTTCCTTCTGCTGGTCTATGCTGACGAGTCCTGGGAACGTACGTGAGGCCTCAGGCTCTATCCTTGACTTGGACAGCACTCCACCATGACTCTAGCCCCAAACTGCACTCCCCACGGGACCACAAAGCAGTGAATGCTCTCACAAGAGCATGGATGAAGCAGTTTGGTTCTATAAGTGACCTCAATCTTGGTGGGTGAGGCTGCCTGGTGTGCTAAGTCCCTGTCACTCTTCTCTACCCCTCCCCCATCCTCTCTGCTATTCCACCATCTTCCCCCCCCCCTTCCTCCCTTTGGTATAGTGCTAGGCCTTGGGGTGTTGGAGGAGGGGACAGCCATACCTTGGGGTCCAGAAGCTAAGCCAGGGAATTGGACCTTCTAAGCCATGGGTAAGAGCAGGCAGCTACTTCTACTCAAGACAACCAATGGCTGCCAAGGGCACCAGCCACGGTCATGTCCAGGGCCTCAGATGGCCACCACAGGCCCCTGGAGACAGGATAGCCAAGGACAGTCTAATTAGGCTTGACAGCAGCCCACAAGGCTTATTAAGCTTGGAGCCATTGGGGGAACTGAGGAGGCAGGGCAGCCAAAGCTGGCTCGGCCACTGGTCCCCACAGGGACACTTGGCTCCGATGCTCAGGTCAGCCTGCTCAAAGCAATGCCTGTTAGCGAAGGATGCCAAGTGCCTCCCAGGCCACAGCTACCAAACTGTCTGGGAAGAAGTGGTGACTTGGGGCAGCTGTTTTGGGCCTCTATGTGCTTCTAAGTCTGACTAGGCCACCTTAGGAGGTGGTTCCTTCCTGCTAGCTCTTCCCCATCCACTGTCTCTTCAGATCCTTAAACCACCCTGCAGGCCAGAGACAGCTAGGTTTCTGCTCTGTTGGAAGTAGGGAGGGCAAGTGGCTTGTCTGAGGCCACACAGTTGAAGTAGATCCAGGATTTGAACCATAGGCTCTTTGACACCTAGTTTGTGACAATACTAATTTCTTATCTCCCTAGAGCTTAGGCACTGTGAAGAGAGAGTGGCTGCCAAGGGAGAAAGGCTCCAGGAGGCTGAGATCAGCCAAGCCTGGCAGGTCACACCCTCCTTTGATCTGGACTCAGGGCCTTTTCTGGTCTTGATGTTTAAGTTTGTGACTTTCTGTCTTGAGGATATCCTAACAGTTTCTAGCTAAGCAATGTGAAAGGGAGCCAGGCACTCTGCCTTAGGATGGATGTAAGGAAGAGGGTCCTGGGTGGCAAAATACCTGGCACAGGGCCCGGCACACAGGAGGTGACCCAACCCTTGCTCCTTCAGATTCTACCAACAACATCCCTAGTACAGTCAGGGGAACCATGACTAGAGACATGGTCCATTGGCTCCTTTGGTCTTGTAGACTTAGACCTCCCCTGCACGCTGATGTTTAGAAATGAGTAGCATATTACATAACATACTCCTGCAGGGCTCATAAAGATGGAGACAAGAAATCATCCAATGTCAGGTGAGTGTCTCAGGTTTGTTCAGTGTCAGGGTCAAAAAGTCGACCTCACATCTGGGTCCTCAGAAAAACCATACTCTGAAAGGGCCCCTTAAAAATTCCTGAAGACAGAACCACGGACAGCACCCCGACTCCAGGACAGGAGCAGTCCTCTCTTCAGGACCACGGACAACGCCCCATGCCGTCAGCACCAAGGACAAGGCAGCAGGCAGGAAACATGCCACAGAGCCCAGGGCTGAGGTCAAATGTCAAAATCTAGTCACCCAAAGCTGCCTTACAATTCCACCCAGCTGGTTACGCACCCCACAGTTTGGGAGGATTTTCCCGATTCTCTTTCCAAATGCCTGTTTCCCAGTCTGTTTTTTGTTTGTTTGTTTTTGTTGTGCATTTTGTAGCCTAAAAACTCACTATGTATCTGAGGCTGACATTGAACTCCAATCCAGGGAGTTGGGATTGCAGGCATATGCTAACATGTCCGGCTTCCAGACTGCCATCCTTTGAGTTTCCTGCCCACTGAGGTAGCCCAGAAAAGCCTATGGGGGTGCTCAACTGGGGACCCACATCCCTAGGCCAAGAGAGGTCCCTGGCATGCCCTCTTTTTACGTATCTGGCTTCACTGGGAATTTTGCTCTATTCCTTAAGGCACAAAGAAACTCGTAGGTGCCTCCAGCCTCCCAGTCAGCACACCGCTGAGGCCATCTTTAACTGGCTCCTCAACCCTTCTATCTTCAAACTTGCTATTGTCCTCCAATGGACACCCCGACCTTTGTATGACATGGTGGATGCGATGCTCACTTACTGATTTCCTTACCTGTCTCTCTCTCTCTCTCTCTCTCTCTGTCTCTCTCTCTCTCTCTCTCTCTCACACACACACACACACACACACACACACACACACACACACACACTGTGAGCACCGTCCTGTGCATGAAAAGGAAAGACAGAGCCCAAGCATGGCAGAGGCGTGGACCTTTGCTCACTTTAATTGCTGCCCTGGCCCCGGTCGGCCTGTCTAGATAGTTCCTTCCACCCATGTCCTTCCCTCCCTTCTCCCTTCCATTCTTCTCTTGATTTCTGTAGTTCTGGGGATCAAACCCAGGGCCTTAGCAAGACCAGACAAGTGTTCTATTGCTGAGCCTTTGAGTTTGTTTGTTATCACTGTTGTTTGGACACAGCGGCTCCCCCTGTAAGTGGCCTTGAACTTCCTACATACCCCATGCTGGCCTCAAATTCACAACTCTTCAGCCTTCACTTCCAAAGTGCTGCTATTATAGGTGCGTGCCACCACACCTAGCTCCACCTGGATTCTTGTTACAACCTCCTGGGTGTTTATACACATCCTGTTTGCTTTATTTTATTACATGTAACCAGATGCAATTTCCAAGGGGCTCAGTATTATTAGAACAGGCGACGCTCAGAGGTACACGATCTGTCCCAAAGTGACACAGTAAGTGAAAAGATCCATCACTAGCCACTCAGCCTGTGACATCTGTGCTCAGGAGCTAGCTGCCTGCTGCCGCTACTGCCTGTGGTCCTAGCAGTGAAGGCACTCCTCCTCACCACAGCCTCACCTCTAGCCCGTCCTGACCCTGCTTCAGTGCTGGCTGTAAGCTCCTCTGCTATCTCTTCTGCCTGCCTCACCCCTCCCTAACCACGTGCAGGGAGCTCCTCGTTCTAAAGCTTCCCTGCCCAGGTGCCAGGGCTCTGCCCCGACCCTGACCCTGACCAATGCATGGGCTGGCTCCCTCCTCTCTCTGGTCCACACAGTAAGCCACTGCCACTGCAACAGTAAGCCAGCAGCTTCTCACCTCTCGCTGCAGACAACATCTTGGCTAACCCTCAACTGCTACTGGAGTGACTTTCTGGCAGGCCTAGCACCCAAAGCCACCAGTGTCAGGCTCCTGTCACTCTGTTATCTTTTACTCTTGAGACACTCTTCTGTTTCGGCCTTTGGCCCCAACCCACTCTCCAGGCTACAGAGAGGCCCCTTGGCTTCAGCTTGCTTCAGATAAATGCCCACCACCAGGAGACCGTCCTTCATACCAGATCCTGGTTCCAGCCAGGCAGCTTAGAATAGCTTTATTTACTGCGGGATTACATGTGGAGCTTCCTGAGGGCAGGAGGCCTGCCTATCCTCCCAGCAGTGTCTGGCCTGAGGCCCAGCATGGAGCTCCACTGGGAGAGGCACTGAATGAAGCTCAGCAGTTCTGCCTACACCTTCCCACCACCCACTTTCTACTCCAGCCAGCCAAAACTCCTCACACTTCCTCAGAGCTTCTTCCTGTGGCTGCTACTTGGTCCTCCCCAGACTAGGCGTCCAGGTAAGGCCTACCCTCCCTCCTGTTCCATTCCACCTGGCAGAACCAAGTGATAAGTGTCCCAGACTCCTCAACAGAGTGAAATAAGACGCTAGGCTGGGGAGGCGGTGCCTCTGCACGCATGCGTGGTGTGGGCACGTGGCACCTCCATCTGTTCCTATATGCCTGCATTGCTGTGGCTGGGTCCCCTATCTAAGTGTGAACCCCCTTAGGCCTGCCCACGCAGCCACAGCTGCGGAGAGAAAGGGAAGTCAGTGGTCTCTCCTGAGTCACTGTCTGCAATGACGGTGACAACGAAGAGCCATGTTTGTGGAGCACTCTGCGCGCGGCACGTGCCAAGCACCCCGCCTCCTCATGGCTTTTTCACCAGACAGACCTACCATTGCCCCACTTTACAGATGGTTTAAAAGAGACTCAGAGAAGCGGTGCCACCTCTGGCAGATGACACAGATAGGAAGTGTCTAGAGCTCTGGTCTTTCTAATCCTGACTGCCATCTGCACAGGTGCGCTGAGCTACACCCAGGTAGCCTATGGTGTGTGACAAAGGAGCCTCCTATTGTCTTCCTGCTGCCTCTGAGGAAAAGCTGGAAGCCAGCACACCTCCTGGCCCTCTAGGAGCTCTCCTGAGAGAAGGCTGGGCTGGGCGGACTTACCCTAATCTGAAGCCCCACAGTGGACGCGAGGCCCAGGAGGCTCAGAGTGAACGGAAGTCGGCAAGCCTGGCCTCCAGTTCCCCAGCAATGCTGAAGATCTTCCCAACCGCCTGGGCCAAATTTATCTGCCAATCCCCCAAAGAGCTGGTTCCAGCGTCTGTCTGGAAATGTCAGCCCGTGTGGTTGGAGGAACGCGAGGAGAGTTTTCCCCTAAATAGCAGGAAGCATATGGGAGGCGGATGGCGCCCGACGCCCCAACCTGCCAACTCTTGCTCAAGTAGAGCTAAAAGGGGCCCAGCAGGGTCTGGAATTCCTACCACCTCCCAGGGAAGGAGAGCTGGAGCTGGAGACAGCAGCACCACCCAGGGCAGAAAGTGGGTCCTGAGTAGCAGTGCCTGACAGTGACCCTAAGGCTCCTTCTATCAGCCACAACAAGAAGTCACTGTTGATGGAGGAGTGGCCACATGCGTAGGACTTACACCAGTCTCCTAGGAACTTTGCAAACAACTCTGAGATGGGATCCTGTTATCCTCATTTCACAGATAAGAAAACTGAGGTGCAGGCAAGCCGAGAAGGACCTCCCATATCCTTAGCAGTCACAATGCTCTACAAACTCTCTTCCAGGTTGATGGTCAGCTGCTTCTGGAATGCTCCCAGAGACAGGAAGCTTACTACCACCCTACTTACTCCATCTGTGGAGAGCTCTTTATGTCCAAACGGTTTCCCTGGATGAAGTTAGGAGTCTCCTCCCCTGGGGCTCGCCCTGTCAATCAACAGAGACAGGCAGCCAGGCCCTGGAGGCCTCTGATTTTCCCTTCCTGCCTCTTGCCATGTCCTCACCTACTTGCCCACAGAGAACTGGGCTTCTGAGGTCCCGTCAGCTCCCTCGGCTCCTTCTGCCTTGACCATGGTAAGTAAGAGTGACGCCCCAGCCCTGGGGACTTGCTGAGGGTCAGACCTCCACCCTCAGCCGACTGCTCTGATTCCTGCTCTCCTCCTCCTCTCCAGCCAGCCTATCAGCAGGAGGTTGGTGAACTCTTTGCAGAGCTGGGCTCTGCCAGGCTCTGGCCTGTGACACTTCTCTTCCTAGAGAGCCATAGTCACCCTCAGGACGTTGCTTAAAGGAACCAGATCAATTGCTCTGGCCCTGGAGAGTCCCAGGCAGGCAGCTCCTCCCTCTCATGTCCCTGCGTCATTGCTGGTGGAAGGAGACACTGCTCTCCTCAGCTGAGGTGGACCTTGCCTGGGCGACATGTGACATGGCTTGTCCCACCCATCTTTGTACCTGGAGTCTGACACACGGCAGGAGATAATCCATGTGGAGTGTGAGAGTGAGTAAGTGAACAGAGGCTTCAGGGCACAGTGAGGATTACAGAGGATTTGATCAGAAACAAAGCAGTCATGAAATGTTTGATTAATGAGGATTCAGAAGGGTCTTCGAGGTGGTCTGGGGTTGTTGGAGTTTGTAGAACAAAATTATAAAGGTTGAGTAGAAAAAGCGGCCAGACTCTACCTAAGGGGATGGGGTGGGTGGAAAGGCGGGCATGGAAGGTGTCGGGGTGGGAGAGGCAGGATCATGTCCCACTCCATTCGAACTTGCGCTGTGCTGTTGTATAGATGCGTTAGCCTCTCTGGACCTGCACACCCTCGGGTGTGAAGTGCAAAAAGAAGCTGGGGAACTGGCAGTCAGAAGATGTGTATCTCAACACCCGGATCATGCGATGTGGTTGAAGCCAGTTTCTCTTTCTGCTCTTCGTTCAGACTCCACCAGGGTCTGCGCACACCCGGGATCCATCTACTTAAAACCCTGACCTGGAAGTGCAGGCCTCTACCTCCCCTCTTGGCCAGCCATCCAGGGGCCAGCCCTCAGCGTTCCAAATCTCAGCAAGATTGTGGACTTGGCCCTATGATGTCATCTTCTAGCCCACTGAGGAGGGACAAGGAGTGAGCTCCCCATCTCTGGAGGTATGCAAACAGTGGCCAGGCATCTTGGGACATGGGTTTCTTTCATTTTTCTTTTTTTAAGATTTATTTATTTATTTATTTATTTATTTATTTATTTATTTATTATGTATACATTGCTCTGCCTGCTTGTACCCCTGCAGGCCAGAAGAGGGCATCAGATCACACCATAGATGGTTGTGAGCCACCATGTGGTTTCTGGGAATTGAACTCAGGACCTCTGGAAGAGCAGTCAGTGCCCTTAACCAGTAAGCCATCTCTCCAGCCCCTGGGACATGGGTTTCTTATAGCAATAAATACAGAATCCCTGGACAGGCCTTTGAATCTCTTTTCTCCTTTCCTTGACCTAATTCCTGAACAGAGCTCCCAGCTTAGGCCAGAAAGCCCATTGACACGTCCTTCTCCCACAGCGTCCTTCCGAGGATCACCACTGCCTCTCCAGCATGAGACACAAACTCCTGCGCCGGCATTCAAGGCCCTGTGATCTGTGCCTGAAACCTCTTATTTGACCACTGTGCATCCATCACTCGGAAGCCGCTTCTCCCGCCGCCATGTTCTTCCAGTGCTTTGCCTGGTGCTTTGACCATCACCTCCTCTAGGAAGCCCTCCTTGCGTGCAGGCTGGCTTTGTGCTCCTCTGCCTTCTGTGCGCATCCTCCTAATTCTTCCCAGTCCTAGATAAGTCTTCTATGAGCTCCCTTGTGCCCCCCCCCACAAACCTGCAGACCCCAGAGGCCAGGACTGCTCTTTTTTGAGGGAGGCATCTCCTGAATGACACTGGAGTCCCAAAGTCCCACATTCGGACTCACAGTGCAAGGGGTGCCTTGATGGGCTCTGACACTGAGGTTGGGCTCAGGACTCTAGGGCAGCTGCTTTGTTTCTTCTGGCTACTACAGAACTCGCCCATCAGGCAGGAGCAGTGCTGCATACCTGCAATCCTAGCACATAAGAAGCCGAGACAAGCCAGGCGTGGTGGTGGTGCACGCCTTTGATTCCAGCACTCGGGAGGCAGAGGCAAGAGCATCTCTGAGTCTGACGCCAGCCTGGTCTACAAAGCAAGTCCAGGAAAGCCAAGGCTACATAGAGTAACCCTGTCTCGAAAAATAAAAACAAACAAACCAAAAAAGAAGCTGAGGCAGTTGCCAGGCATGATAGCTGACTTTTATCCCAGCACTAGAGAGGCAGAGACAGGAGGATCTCTGTGAGTTTAAGGCCAGCCTGGTCTATGTACAGAGTTCCAGGACAGCCTGGGCTACATAGTAAGTCCCTGTCTCAAAAGAGCACAAACAAATAAATAAGAAACAAATAAAAAGAAGCTGAAACAGAAGAATTTGAAACCAGCCTGATTGACACAGTGAGACAGTATCTCAAAACAAACAAACAACAAACAAACAAACCACCAAAAGACAAAAAACAAAAACCCAAGACCAACAAAGTCACACATCTTGGGGGGCAGGGGGATAAAGTCAGATATTACAAATAAAGGAATGTGCTGGGTCTGACCACGTTGTCCGCCTCAGGTCACAGCATACCATCGGCTTGGAGGCATCAGCCCCATTTCATTCCTAGGGGGCAATGCATAGGTCTAGGCTGCCAATCAGAGCAGGGAGCAACTCCTTTGCTGCAGCAGCTGACTGAGGGGTGGGCACATCCCAGAAACTGACCAATCCATGCCAAAACTTAGTGCTGGGAATTGGGTTGAGATGCCTGGGAAGAAGTCGCACTAACTCTTCTGCACAGACAACTCATCACTCACATAGGACATCTTTCTGTGAGAGCTGGAGCCACACAGAGGCTCCACCATGGAGCAGTCAGGTCCTGGTGACGTAGGCCCTGGATCCAGGAGAGCCTGAATTTCACAGTTACAAGTTACCCCCTTCCCTAACATGCTAGGTACAGGTTTTCTGTCACTTGTACAGAAAAGATCCTGAAAGAAACGAGTAAAAGTTAAACTGGAGTCCACTGCTGTCTCCACATCAGAGGGCATAATTACGGGTGGCTTAATAATGACTGTCCCTCCAGGTGCAAGCATGTCTCTGACAGAGGAATGAATATATACATTTCTCCATAAAAATGGTAAAAACCCTTGCACATCCAAGTAAGTACCCTGTTCCTCCTTTGGTCCTAAGATCCAGATAAGACTCTAAATCCAGGCATTCTGCCACAATGCACCATTTTTATTTGTCTCTTTTCAGAACAGGGTCTCACTATGTAGCTCTGGCTGTCCTGGAACTCACTATGTAGAGCAGGCTGGCCTTGAACTCACAGACATCAATGCACCATTTTTAAAAGCTACATTTATTTACATATGTGTGCATATGTGTGCACATACTGTGTGTGTGTGTGTGTGTGTGTGTGTTACTGTAGAGGTCAAAGGACAATTTGTCTCTGTCTACCATGTGTGTCCTGAGGATTGAATTCAGGTGGTCAGTCTCGGTGGAAAGCGCCTTTACTCACTTAGCCATTTTGACATGCTTAACTTTTTTTTTTTTTTTTTTTTTTTCTACTCTCCTGCTATTCCCTCAACAACGAGCCACGGACATGTTTCCATGTCAACAAGGACAGATCTACAATGCTGTTTCCACGGTACAGAGGATGCTGTCAGCTGCTGGACGGGATTTATTTAACCATCTCTCAGAGACAGATAATTGGGTAGTTTCTAATTTATCACCATCATCAAGGGAGGCAGCAGGAGAAATAAGTGCCTATGCTTGCATGTGTCGGATTCCTCACGACAGAGAGCCCGCGGTGCTCAAACTTTGGCTTCATGAGCTGAAATTTCTCAGCTTGAGATTTAAGATTCTGTGTAGCCAGAAGGCACTGCCTGTCTTCCCAGGTAGGTTTAGTGGCATCTCCAGCTCCAACATGTCCCCAGTGGCAGCCTCTCTGGGAACAGTGTTCACTTGGTGGGTGGGGAGGACAAGTCAGTCAGTCAAGGGGAGAGGCCAAGGCTTAGGGTAGGTGGGGATGCTGCTGATCTGGGGGTTTGCTGGTCCTGTCCATGGAGATAGCTGTCCTCCCTGGACCTCATCTCTGTGACCAAGGGAAGAGGCAACTTGACACTGGCAGGATGTGACAAGTACATAGTGGCTATGGCTCTGACCCCTGCAATAGCACCTTGGTATTATTCTAACCCAGTCCAGGTCTCAGCATTCTCTGATGTTATCCATTTCTTTGTTATGGGAAAAGAAAAACAGTCCCAGAGAAGGCGAGTGACTTGCCCAAGGTCACACAACCAAGAAGGAATAGAGATGAAGCGCAGTTGGATCTGATTTCCCAATCCCTCAGGTCCACATGGACCAGGGGAAGCGCAGCAAACAGCTTCTAGAAACTCAAAGGTCTGATGAAAATGGCCCCATGTTATCCATGCTGGCTTATAACCTCTTAAAAAAAAAAACGACGACAACCTCAGAGTCCTACAGAAAATGGCATTTAAAGATGTTTATATTGTTTTAATGATTCTTTGACAATAAGACAGTTTGACTCCTGGCAGCATCTAGCCTACCTCAGGGATGACAATAAGCATCAGTGAACCTCTTTATAGAGTTGGGTTCAAATGTGGCAAACCAGCCACTGGGCAAAATGTCCTCGTTTCGACCACTGACAGAATTCTGCCTAAAACTTGGCAAGCTTGGATGCAGGCAGAGTCGACGGCCGAACTCTGCCAAGACAGGGAAAGCAAGTCCTCAATAGTTCCTGCCTCACAAATATGTCTGTCAGATATACTGGGCCAGAAGGCCGAAGATGATGCTCCAACGTTTTAGAGAGGTATGGGTGACTCTCCAGGCAGCAAACTGCCTCTGTCATTTTGTTTTTAATATGGAAGCTGCTAACCGGCACTTCATGTTTACTCAGGTGACTGATTTTGCTCCTTCTCAAGTCTCTGATGGGGTTGAAGACCAAATAGTTTAGTTTCACAATTAAACTTGGTTGTCAGGGGGTTAGGATGTTTTGGGGTCTATATAGATGTTTTAAGTTGATAGACATGAGATATGATAGATACTGAGTTACATTCAGAATTTTAAACTCACCGAGATAAGGAAATGTTTTCTTCAAGGTTGCCAAATACCAACAGCCAAAACACTTTGAACGTAGCATGAATGTAATTCCTGATCGTTCTGTGGTTCTTCTTGCTGTATGTAGTTTATTTTATATATTTGTAGTAATGTAAATTTATATGTAAAAATAAACAATTAATTAAAACAACCACACACACACACACAAAACCCCCAAACCCAACTCCACACTATGAAGTTCTTTCTGCAACAGTATATTTAGATCCTGGCCCCGTTTTTAACAGCCACAGCAGGCGCCACTGTACAGCTGCAGAAAGAATATTTAACTTGTCCCCTGGTGATGGACAAGGAAGGGGCTTGTTCCCAAATGCCCTGCTACTACCAACAACAGTACCAGGTGCACCCCAGCAGGGCTGACCTGTGCCCTGTCAGGCAGTCCCGTGTCACAGTGTAGCCCTGAGCTGTTCTCTCCTTCACTGTACTGCTCCAGGCTCCCCGCCCTCTATTTATGTGGGTGGTTGTGTAACAGGAGGCCTTCCCCAAACCTGGGCACTGTGGGAGGGGTATGGACGCGTGTGACTGTTCTCAATAAACCTCCTCGGAACGTATGGATGCCTCTGGGGCTGGTGCCCAGGGAGAACAGGCTGCCAGCCTCAGGCCTTGTAGAGCCTCCTACATGCCATGTCCTAGAGCTGTCCCCAGCACCAGCTGGACCTGCTGCTCTGCCTGAGTGTGAGTCCAGACACGCTCGCAGTTCAAGCTCTGCCAGGGTCTTCAGCACTAGGCCCAGCTTGTTTATACACAGGAGGGGGGTGTTGCTGTCACCCTACCATCAAAGCCCAGGCAGCTCCAAACTAGCCGCTTCTCCTCTCCAGACTTCGGCAACAGTGATGAGTCCATAGGGTTGTTCTGAGCGTGCAGTACAGGTAATAGGTTCAGTATACAGTACCCCTCTTGGAGGCTGAATATCAGATAGCCTTCCTGCATCTCAGATATTTACATTACAATCCGTAACTGTAGCAAAATTACAGTTATGAAGTAGCAACAAGAATAATTTTATGGTTGGGGGGGTCATGACAAAATGAGGAACTGTATTAAGGGGTCGAAGCATTAGGAAGGCTGAGGACCACTGGGTCAGATGACGGGTCTGAGCCTGCCTTCTCTGGATGACCTCTTTCTACCTTGGATGAGCTGAGTCCTCCTCAGCCCCTCCCCAGCTGCCTCTTACAATGTCTTCCTCCTAATCTGGAGTTTTTGTTAAATGACCAAATGCTCAGCTCCAGGCCTTGTCAGGGTCCTAGCCCTCCCCACTGCCCGTGACCACACACACATGCCTAGTTCTCACACCTCAATCATGCAAGAGGCACAGACATGGCGGAGACAGACAGCCTCTGAGCCCTCACTGCACTGCAGGCTTCACTGGCCCATCTGAGCCCTCACTGCCCTGCAGGCTTGACTGACCTGTCTGAGCCCTCACTGCACTGCAGGCTTGACTGGCCTGTCTGAGCCCTCACTGCACTGCAGGCTTGACTGGCCTGTCTGAGCCCTCACTGCACTGCAGGCTTGACTGGCCTGTCTGAGCCCTCACTGCACTGCAGGCTTGACTGACCTGTCTGAGCCCTCACTGCACTGCAGGCTTCACTGGCCCGTCTGAGCCCTCACTGCACTGCAGGCTTGACTGCCCTACCTCTAAGCGTATGCCAAGCAGCTTTACCTTTAAGCCTCGCTTGCCCCTTCTGTACAATGGGTAAAATAAGAAAACCTGTAAAGATTATATGTGATAAAAAAAAAAAAAGGCTAAATGCTAGGCTGGAGTGTAGTTTGATGGTGGAGCACCTGCCTAGCATGTACACGTTCCTAGATCCCATCCAGAAAAATTAAATAAATAAGACAGGTGGGAAGGCACGTAACTGTAATCCCAGCTCCTGGGAGGCAGAGGCAGGCGGATCTCTGAGTTCGAAGCTAGTCTGGTCTACACAGTGAGTTCCAGGTCAGCCAGGACTACATAGAGAGGCCCTGTCTCAAAATAAGTAAATGAATTACACACACACACACACACACACACACACACAACTATTAAAAAACAGAGAGGAAACTCAGTCATAAAGAGCTTGATACTTACTAGGTGCCACTAAATGGTAGCTGTTATTTTCTTTCTTTCTTTTTTTCTTTTTTCTGAGACAGAGTCTCCCTGTGTTAGCATTGGCTGTCCTGGACTCTCTTTGTAGACCAGGCTGGCCTCGAACTCACAGCGATCTGCCTGCTTCTGCCTCCCAAGTGCTGGGATTAAAGGCGTGCGCCACCACCGCCTGGCTTGGTAGCTGTTATTGTTAGAGCTACTTTTTTTTTTTTTTGTCACTTTACTGCAACGTACACTACCACAAGGAACAAAATACAAAAGGCTGCATGTGGTAAGTGACCAGAGGCCAAGCCTGTGCACCCGACTCCCAGGTTGGCCAACAGCGCTCTGCTGCCCTACAAGCCCCTTGTGTCCTCCAGCTTCCAAGTCCTCTTTGACACAGACAGGGCATCTTTCCCCAGACTTTTCTAGTGCTGCTACTATTGTCAGTAAATGGGCGAGACTCAACCAATCCATCGATCAGCTCCTGGCTGGCTCCCTGACCCCGATTCCCTGGGGACCCTGTCCTCCCAGCCACCTCTGCCCAGGCACAGAGGCTCCCTCATGGTTTCCCGGTTCCTTAAATAACCAGCTTGTTAGCGAAGTCGCAGCAGTAACACCTCCCTCGCGCCACCCCGGCCTCCATCTCTCCACCACGTGATCCTGACGGCTGCTTTCTGTGAGTGCCAAGGAATCCCTTCGCAGTCGTCATCACTGGGCCACACACAAGGGGGCTGTGAGAGGTGGCAGCTGTGTGCCTCCAGAATCTGCCCCAGGGCAGAGGAGGCCTCGGAGCGATGCTCCTCAGCAGGAGGGGCTGAGCCCTCTGCGAGCCAAAGGATTGGGAGATGAACTAAGATGCTGAAGAGTGTCAAGCAGTCACTGCAAATGCCAGGCATGAAGTAACTGCTCAAGAAATACCCACTGTCACAGGCTGGCTCCAAGACACACACTGTCCTCGGGGAGACCCGGGGCTGCCTTGGGTAAACCCAGCATGTTTGCTATAGGCTCATCCCACAGGCAGGCGCTCCTTGCTCTCAGATCACTGTGTCCTTATCACTTCAGTGGCGACAACTCAGCCAAACGCAACAGCTGTCTCTGGATGCTAGAGCAGACTAGGGCCAAGCAGGGGGAACGCAGCTGGGCGGGGGGCGGGAGGGGGTAGGGGGCTAATTAATGGGGCCCTTTTCACAGTTATTAACAATAAGGCTGGCACTGCACAAATGTGCAGCGTCTGGTTCTCAAAGACACGCTTCCACGTCCGTTATTGACAGTGAACTTCACGGGTTCTTATGTTATCCTCGGCATTTGCATATTAATTATGCATATTTACCAGTCTTTCCCCTTCTTAGAACCATCTCATCGAGGAGGCTCGCAGCTGGTGGCAGGTGGGAGAGTTGGAAGCGAGGGGGCTGGCACCATGCTGAGGGCCACTATAGCAGCTCTCCAGGACCCAAAAGGCTGACAGGTTCCCCGGTCCTGCTAGAATCTGGTGAAAGGTCACGAGAGATTCCCTCTCCCTACTCCTCTCCCGCCCCTGACCCCCACCCCTCGCCCCCACCCCTCCCTTCCTTGACGCTAGCCCCTGGTAAGCAGAGACCACTCACTCAATAAGGCAGCTCTTCAACCCAGCGTCCCATACTGTAGGCTAAATGGTGGCCGGGCCCCCGGGTTTCCTCGCTTGTGAAAACAGACATGTAGTACCAACAGAACCTGGGGTGGGTCGGGGGGAGATCGCCTGAGAACACGGACATGACCGAGCCAGGTGCTGTGTTTGGCACTGTGTGGTCCTGAGGTGGCTGTCCCTGCTCTGTGGGGAAGGATGACACAGGGAATGTGGAGGGACAGTCCCAAGGACCTCATTGTGTGAGCTTAGGCAGGTGGAACATCACAAGGAAGAATGCCTTCTCGAGGGCCCTGTCCCGCCACAGCCGGCAGCAAGGCTCCCTGATCCCCCTCCTCCTCCAGGCTCTGTGCTCAAAGGCCCGCCCCAGCCCTGGGTGCGGCATCTGAAATGTGTAGAGCTGGGTTTGCTGTCGGTCCCCAGCAAGGGCTTTCCCTCACGGATGCAGTGCCTTGGGAAAGAGGCCCCCTCACCATGCCCACCTCCAGAGTTGTCAGGAGGATGGGGTACACCCAGCTGGTTAAACTGTAATTGCGCCCAGACAGGAACACTCTTGCGGAGGTCCCTCTGCCAGCTTGTGAGTGTTGGCACAGTGGGAGGGCTGGGCATTTCCCAGCGGTGGCAAGCACCGTGGTGGGTGAGATGCCCAGGCCTGTGGCTGTACTTACCAACTAGGGAGCTACGTGCACAGGAAAAATGGTAGCCGGCAAGTATGCTGCAGATGACACCTCAGAAGTGGGTGTGGGGCCGAGGACTGCCACACACATCCCTCCAGCACTCCATCAGAGGCATGAGCTGGGCCCTGGTCACACAGGGGGCGCCTCTAGACTCCAGGCAGAGGGCGGCACGGTGCCTGCAGGACACGGGAGGGACACTGATTAGCCAGAAACGAGCACCTTGAGACCTTCAGACCAGCCCTAGGGAGGGGGCAAGGTGCACAGTTGTCATAGAAACCCAAGTGTTTCTGTATTTTCCAGAGAACCCTGGCACCCCAGCTCATGGGAGGCCCACGTTGTTTTTAGAGGTAGATTTGCATGTCATGCATATTTACAATGCCTTTCCCACCACCCACAGAATTCCCGCAGCAGCCAGCAGTGGGGACACTGCTGCCTCTGCCCTGCCGCTCTGGAGTCCTTCCTCAGCTTGCTCCTCCCTCTTGCTCCTGCCCCCTTTTCTACATCATCAGGGAGGTTAGGAAAGGGGTCAAAGTCACCTCACTGTGAGTTCAAATCTCAGCTTGGCCCCTTGCTCATTGAGGGGACAGTGGACAGGTTGCTCCCTCTTTCTGGCCTCATTTTATTTTTTTTCTTCTTCTTCTCCTTCTTCTTCTTCTTCTTCAGAGTACTCTCCTGAGAGCTGCTGGGAGGTCTCGGAAGACAGCGCAGGTACAAGGTACTGCTTTGGGAAAAACCCTCTCCTGTCCCAGCAGCCTGAATTCCTCTGTAGGAGAGCGGAGCGATGCCAGGCATCTCCAAACCCACTTGCCTGAGCAGTGTTTGTCCCCCTGAGCACCCTCTGGCCGGATGTCTGTCAATGAGAAGCAGGCCCTCCACTGGACACCTACCCAGCAGGCAGCTAGCTGACCCGGAAACCTCGGAGGGCGCGCCTTTGTCGTCCCATTCTATAGGTCACAGAACTGAGAGTGGGAGGCCGACATTGGCATGAGGGCCAGAATCTGAGCAGCTACACTGGGCTGTGAATTTTTTTTCTAGTTTTGCCTTTTGTATATTTTCTTATATATATATGTGTGTGTGTGTGTGTGTGTGTGTGTGTGTGTGTGTATGTATATGGTTTATTAATTTATTCTGGGCTTTGAAATTTAGTCCCTCCACCAAGTCCTGGGAGGAGACACAGGGACTAACCAGCTCATCACAGGAAGAAGCAGGAAGGGCACGCTGGGGTTTGCAGGCTCGCTGTCTTCCTTTGTTGTCCCTAAGCCCAAGGATGCCCTCCCAAACTCCCCCAGGGTCTGCCCAGAAACAGCACCTTCCACGTATCGGCCCCCACAGTGCCACAGACTTCATTCCCTCCTTTTCAAAGTAAGAAACTGAGGCACACGGCGCAGCAGGGCAGGAGCAAGAGTCCTAATGTGGGTGTCTACGAACCTCCTTAGAACTATGGCACTCCTTAGATGCGGAGCACACACTGATCACCAATGAAGCCCAGGCAGCATCTCTAGTCCAGGCCTCTGGTTCTAGGACAACACAGCCCATCTCCCTCCCCAAGGAAGAGCATCCGCAGCCAAGAAACACGAGCAGGACCAGCAGGGGTTTGGGTAGCTGGAAAGGAGACACGAGAACATTCTCAATGAAAGGATACATACTCAGAAGTGTACACGGCAGACCTCAGGTGCATCGCGGGATGTGAGAACCCACAGCACACTCAATGCTCCCGCCGGGGAAGGTGCCCTTCCCACCAGGCTATCGCTGGGAGCCAGATTCCCCCAGCCTTATGGCTGATGGAAGAGGTGGCAGCAGAGGGAGGCATCCTGACCTGGAGGGCTCTGAGCCCCCAAGCTTGCCTGCTGAGGGAGGGCTGAAAGGTCCCCCGTTTCCTCTTCTCTATGATGGGTAACAGGCCCTAGGCCCCTGCTGGCTGTGACACTGTTTTGTCTCGGACTCCAACACAGATGATGGACGCACAACGCAAAGACAAAGAAGTCCCACACAAAAGGCCTCACATTGCCCAGCGCCAGGGACATAGACTGTTCCTCAGAGGAAGCTTGGAATAGATGGGAGGCAGAGTCCAGGCTGCCAAGGGCTCTGGCAGGAACGAGAGGGGCTGGAGGTGGCAGAAGCTCTTTCTGGGGCAATGGAGAGGTTCTAAGGTGGATTGTGGTGACCGGCAGACACACAGCTCTGTGTGTGAGCTAAAAGGACCTAACGGGACACTTGCTAACACTGAATCGTGTGACACGTGAGTAATGGCTCGGTAACTCTATTAAAACCATCCTGATCCTTTGAAAATAAGACAACAGAACTTGCCATCCAGAATCTAGGAGCCCGTGACCTCCTTGGGGGAAAACCCACAATGTATCCCCAAGAAGCCCTCTATCCCAGAGGTCTGTGTGTTCCCGGGAAGCCACCAGACCCCTAGCTGGTTGGGTTCTCACTGGCCCCAGGACTTCTTGGATACCAGCAGAGTAAAGCGTGCTCATCTCATCCACTGGTGCCAGCACTCAGCATGGCACTTGGCACCTAGTAGGCCCTTACTAATTGAATGTTGAACCAGAATTAGAAACCCTAGTGTGCACCTGGTTCTAGGTTTGGGCCCCACTCCCTTCTAACCCTGAGATGGCCATGTACCTGCAGTGAGTCTCAATTACTACACTGCACCCCCCCCCTGCCCAGGGAGCCAGGGATTAGCAGGAATACTGGAGGTGAAAAGTCATTCATGAAGCACTCCTCCCACTGCCGTCTGTCTCCACAGAACCCAGTCTTTCCAGCCACTGATGCTCAGACTCCAGGGTCATTCTTTTTTTTTTTTAGACTTATTTATTTATTATGTATGCAGCGCTCTGCCTGCATGTACACCTGCAGGCCAGAAGAGGGCGCTAGATCTCATTATAGATGGTTGTGAGCCACCATGTGGTTGCTGGGAATTGAACACAGGTTCTCTGGACCACTGTGCTCTTAAGCACTGAGCCATCTCTCCAGCCCCTCTGATGTCATTCTTGATACCTTTCCCTTCCCACATCCAGGCTGAGCTATGATGCACTGGACCCACAGCCACACTGCCAAGCGTCAGGAAACCGCAATGCCATACCTGCCCCTCATCCACTGCCGCGTGTGTGCTCAGTAACCTCCAGCTCTTGCCTGAACTGTCCATGCTGGCTCTGGTCTTTTCTCTTCTTTTCTTACTCTTGCTCCCAGCACAGAAACCAGAGCTGTCGGGTTAGAACTGAAGTCGGATCTTAACCCCACTCAGCTCTAAGACCTCCAGGCCCTCACTTCACCTCAAGTACCAGCAGCCAACCCCTTAGCCACCACAGGCAGCCAACTGCATCACCTCAGTTCAAGCCTCCATTCCCCACTTGCTTCCTCTGCTCCAGGCCCACTGGCCTTCATGCTCTTATCAGACACACCAGGCGTGTGCTTGCCTCAGGGCCTTCACCTGTGCTCTTCCTTTGCCTGGCTCATCGGTGGCCCGGATGTTCTCAAGCCTTATTCTCTTACTTTCTTCACAACCTTTCTTTTCTTTTTTTCTTTTTTCTTTTTTGGTTTTTCGAGACAGGGTTTCTCTGTGTAGCCTTGGCTGTTCTGGATTCGCTTTGTAGATCAGGCTGGCCTCGAACCCATAGTGATCCGCCTGCCTCTGCCTCCCGAGTGCTGGGATTAAAGACGTGTGCCACCACACCCGGCTCTTCACAACCTTTCTAGCACTGACTGCTTGAATCGATGAGTGGGCCAGCCAGGCCTCCGTACACACTGGCCAACAGCAGGCTCTAATAGCCCCAGGGTGAGAGTTTGTAACTAAAGAGCAGAGGCCTCAACGTAAAGCTCTGCGCTCAGTTATGAAACTGAGTGAGCGGCCCTGGGCAAGGGTCTTCATCTTTTTGTTTTGCTTTGACACAGGGTCTCACTGTGTGACTGATTGGCCTGGAACTTGCCATGTAGACCAGGCTGGCATTGAACTCCAAAATATCGGCTTATATCTGGCTCCCTAGTGTTGGGCTTAAAGGTGTGGCTTGCCCAGTCTTCTGGGCCAATTTCTTAACTTCTCTGGCCCAGTTGCTGATATCTAAGATAGGGGTGGCTCAAAGTCCCCACACAGGCTCAGGAAAATGCAGGATGCTGTTAGTCCCTGGCCATTCCCTTGGATGTCCCTAGCATGCAAGCTTTAGTGCTCAAGCTTGGGCCTTGCCATTCTCTGCAGTATCATTACCAGATAGGACGCTGGCCCCTCCCACAAGGTGCCCCACCCCCACCCCAAGTCAGAGCTGTGAGAGTTCCCTGGGCCAGACACACAGTGCAGCTGGCAGCATTTAGCAAATATTTCCAATGGTGTGTGGATTTTTACTGACCCGTTGATAAGTTTCTCCTGCTTCCCCCTCACAGGCCCGACATTTCTCTCCAGCCCACCTTGCCTCTCACACACAGGCCCTGTGGCAACGGTGGGCTGCCCTGTGCCCATCTCACACGCTTTGTGGATAACGTCCTGAGCCGATAATTCGCGGACTCTAACATCCCCTGTCATCCTCTAAGCTGGTCACCTTCCTGGGATGCCACCATGCGACCAGGGGCTCTTCTGTCCCTTCTATTTCTTGAAGACTCTTGAACATCTTTCACGTGACCCTGATCCCTAGAGCCATCTCGCAGGTCCACCATCTCTGCTCCAAGCGCTGTGACCTCCATGGCTCCACTGCTTCCCTGCACCCGCTTCTGTACAAGGACCCTTTCAACACTTGAGTGGCATTGAGGCTGGTGCCACAGCTGGGAGGTCAACTCTGCAGCAGTTCTAGGTCACAGGGTGTAGGGCCTTCTAACAGGCCTGGCCAGGACGCCTCCAAAGCCGTTGGCCATGCCATCCCGTGCATTAAAGTACTGTTTGTTGTCCAAAATTTCAATTTGCAAAACAGATTTACACTGGAGCTTTTAGCTCAATAAACTTGAAACGGGAAAGTGGTTTCTAAAAGCAGCACAGACAGGCAGGCCCTCCAGCCCCAGGCTCTCCTCTGCTGGCCTGGCGTGCCTCCACAAGAGGCTTCCTCTGTCCCCAGGCCCTCTCACTCAATGCCAAGGCAGTGAGTGACCTGCTGGCCTGCACGACACAGGGACACGCACACTGACCTCCCAAGTCTCCTCCTCAACCCAAACCCTAAGCTCTTTGGCCTGTTGCACAAAGCCACTCTCCCAGGTGCCTTCCTAGCCTTGCCTCAGGCTCCTATGTCATATCTGAATACCCAAATGGGCCCCACCCCCTCCCTGCAGTCCACTCCTCCCGTGATGCCGCCAATCAATGGAGTCCCTGTAGCAGAAATATAGGCGCCATCTTAACTTCCTTCCTGCGTGTTCCTTCACAAAACCTGTTTCCTGCCTCTGCCCCCAAGCCTCCCAGACTACTGCCTCTCCTCTCCTCACTATCATCTCCCTCAGAGCTCTGGAACACAAGCCACTTGGCCACCGTTCACCACCAAACTACCTGGCCCTAGTCTACCAGCCCATACCAGCTTCCTCTAGCTACTCACAGACAACCCTCAAGGCCACCACTAATAATTAAAATCTCAGCTGGGCGTGGTGGCTCATGCCTTTAATCCCAGCACTCGGGAGGTAGAGGCAGGCGGATCATTGTGAGTTCGAGGCCAGCCTGGTCTACAAAGCAAGTCCAGGATAGCCAGGGATACACAGAGAAACCCTGTCTCAAAAAACCAAAAAATCAAATAAAAATAAAAATAAAACCACCCAACCAACCAACAACCAAACAAATAATAATTAAAACCCTTGCACTGGACATAACGGTATGAAAACTGACATGGAGCCCATGCCTGATCTCATGATTCTCACTCAAGAGCTGAGCTGTGATGAAGGGAACCCATGAGGCCACAGACCAGACGAGGCGCAGACATAAGGAGACCTGTGTGTGGTTCAGGGCGGAGGTGGAACTTGACCACGCAGAGGTCAGGATGGAAGGGTCCACTGTGGCTGACTCCAAAGCTACTGGGAGTCTTGGGACCTTCTGGAGCTACACACCCTGTGATCAGACTCCAGCACCACCTGGTAGCTACTGACCTTGGAGGGCTGACCTTAGCTGAGGTCTGGTGTGAGAGCCACGGGAGTTCACGCACACCCACTCACTCAGCACAGTGGCTGCTCTGTCCTCCTCTTCTTCCAGGAGAGATATCCCAAGGCCCCCAGTATACTCCTGAGTCTCAGAGAGTCCTGAGCTTTGGGCACACCACGCTTCGTCCTGCTCACACATCTGTGATAGAGCTCCGCTCAGGAGTAGGCAGAGTAGGAATTAATAACAATAACTACTAATAAAGTAGAGTTCTAACAATATGCCATAATAAAAGGTATGCAAATGCACTCTCTCCCGCTCTCAAAATATCTTATTGTACTGAAGGTCTTGACAGCCTCAGCACACAATTGGCGTGGCCAGGATGGCTATGAAGAACTGTGAACACCCACCCACCAGTCAGCTGGCAGGCAGTGGAACGCTTTGCCCAGAGGAGGTGCCACTGAGTTGCTGCTGCTAACCCCAAGCTCAGTGGTTGGTGGTGCAGGATGCAGTGGGCTGGCCCGAGCCCAGACTGGACAGAGAGGCCAGCTCCAACTCTAAACTGTCCTTACTCTTCCTTGTCTCCTGCTCTGAGCCAGTCTTACCCCCTGGCCATGGCCTCAGACCTACCCTCCTCGCCCCTACCTACCACCACTCCTGATTTGGAGAAGCAGAGGCAGTTTCCCTAAGCTGGATCTGGGAGTTGGAGCCAGGCAGGGAGGTTCCCCTCTGAGCGCCCGATGTAGACACTTGTCATCTCTCACAGCTGCAGAGCAGGGCCTGTCAGGCAGTCACAGCAGATCCTGACACATGTCACCGTTCCTGAGGCCCCAGTTTCCTCCGTTACCCTCACAGCTCTGCAGGCTGCTGGTCACCCATTTTGCAGTGGAGGGCACTGCGTGGCCTCAGGTTGCATGGTAAGTGACTGCCTCAGCAGGAGCAAACTCTGGTGAGTCACACTTGGGCCCCAGGCCTCTCCCCAGAATCAGAAATGCCCCCCATGATTAAATTCCCACATCCCATATATACACATTTTCCAAGTATAGAGGACATTGTGTGTGACACAAGATGCACTAGGCTCGAAGAACTGAATCTATCAAGTCTGATAGCTGCACATGGCTTACGCTGTTCTCCTGCTGGCAAGGGACCAGGTGGTCTTTGGCATCACAGCCTCGGACCCCATTTCCAGGGTGCTCACAATTCACTAAGCACACTGTCACTTTGCTAGAAAGCCAAGCCCTGAACCACTGGCTAGCTTTCCAACTCAAGGCTGTGCCACGCCCTCCACTTAGCTGCTTGTCTACAGCGCAAGGTCACTCAAGAAACAGCTGGCAGCCTCCTGCCTTGGGCCAGATGTGGACAAGAGCCAGGCATGCTTGCCTTTGTTCTCACAGAGCGGTGGGGGTGCACCTTCCACCTACGTTCAAGACAAGTACACGGTCTGAAGGATGCAGGGGAGGCTGCGGAGAGCAGGGTGACTGCTCAGGTGTCATGGCCCCTTTACACTTAGCACTTTTACCCATTCTCGCCCATGGCCGCGTCACAGCCACCCCACCCCTTTGAAGCCTCATCCAATTCCTCAGGGCTCTGGCGCAAATACAGAGAACACGGTGCCCTGCACACAAACATTTGGGCTCCTACTCTGTACGTGGCCCCAAACTGGGCCACAATGAGGACAAGATGAGTCAGGCAATGTCCCTGGAACACCCAATCCCATGGGGGTGGCAGATACATACACAGACATCGTAGTCCACAGTAATGAGTAGAAGCCCAGGCCTGTGGGGGCCAGCAGCCAGCCTTGGGGGCAGGGTTTTGGACATATGGGAAAAGAGGGTTCTTGGCTGGGCCCAGGGGCAGCCACAGGAAGCCACCAGGTAGGCAGGTGGGAAACAAATAGGGACAGTGCATGCCATGTTTGGGAAACTTCTGCAAAGTGGGGAACCAGCCTGTAGACTCCACAGAAGGAGGGGGACATGGAGAGGGGACAGGCCTGGAAAGACAGGCGGGGACTCAGTCATCTGGACAGTCCCATCCTTGCCAGTTCGGAGACTGGCCTTTTCCCTGGGAGCAGCAAGCACTTCGTCAGTTTCTTGTGGAAAATAAGCACCCCACGGCTCAGTGGGGGCAGGCCTGGGGTGGTGATGAGCCAGGAAGAATGAAGGTTCTCTATCTGGGGTCTGAGTCAAGAGACACTGGGCTCTAGAAGCCAGTCAAGGGGCTGTGTGGAGTGTTCGCCTAGAACGCAGAGTTCTGAGTCCCTTGGATCCACAGCTCTACGTAAGTCAAACGTGGTGGTCTATGCTCTGACCGTGCTGGCGGCAGGAGGATCACCAGTTCAAGGTGACTCTCAACTTCATGCCCAATTGTAGGCAGCCTGAGATACACGAGACTTCAAAAGCAAAACAAAACAAAAAACAGCTGGGAGATACAGCTCATGGCTCAGTCAGCAAAGTACCCGCCAAGCAAAGATGAGGCTTGAACCCCTGTGTAGAGGCTGGGCACAGCAGTGTGTTTCCTCTGGGGACCTCGGGGGTGGGGGCAGGGGGGCGGACATGTGTAAGGTGGATCCCTGGAGCTCACTGGGCAGCTAGTCTATCTAGTCAGTGAGCCAGAGTTCAGCGAGAGACTCCGAGAGTGACTGAGGAAGACACTTTACATCAACCTCTGGCCTTCTCACACACGTGTGTGCACACAGACACACACTCTTCAAAAAGGCCACAGGAACCACTCAGACGCAGGCTGTAGTGGGCTACAGGACAAGGATGTGGTTAGGAACAGCTTCCAGCCCTCGGTTCCGATGAGAAGGGGAGACGGGCCATGGAACCCTGACTTTGAGCTATAACAGGGTCAAGCAAATTTTTTCTTTAAAGGCCAATGGCAAATATTTCAGGCCTGCAGGACAAGCAGCCCTCCATCCAAGGCAGACACAGATAGCCTCCTCCATGTCTCAGTAATACCATGGTTAGCTTCCCCTGGGACCACAGAAGCATAGGTCAACAGCATTGTTCATCGCAGCCTCAAGCCAAAAACATCTGAATGCTCCATCCAGGCAGCAGATTAACAAAGCATGGTATATTTACAAAATGGAATAGCACTGAGCACTGAAAAGGGATAAGATCCAATACATGCAAAAAACATAGATGAATGCCAAAACTGTAAGCTGAGTGCAAGAAACTAGACACAAGTCACTACATGTTTCTATTTATATGACCTTTCTAGAAAAAGCAAACTTATAGAGACAAAGAAACCAGTGGCCTAGAGTGGGAATGGAGACTGGCTGCCAATGGGCAACTGTGGTGCTGGTTGAATACTGTAAATCTGTGGCATCTTGGGATGAGTTCTTAAGATGTAAGCTGCACTTTTAGGAAGTCCCCGGCAAGGGGTGCCTCCTGGGCACCCTCCAGAGGGTGACGCCATCATGCTCAGGCCAGGAAGAGTAGCAGGCAGGCCTGTGGGCCAACACAGACTCCACTCTGGACATGCTAAGCAGGTAGGATCCTGAATGGAGCTCTCCAGGGAAGGGCCAGGCCAGGACTCAGGGATGCAGAGGACTGGTGTGTCCCCTGGGAGATGCTGGCTTCAGATGCTGGCCAGCCCAGAACTCTGCCCTCCCTACCCTGCTGCTGGCTTTACCCGCTGCTCCCCACAGCTGTCAAGGGTCAGCAGGGGAAGCAGGCTCCCGAGGCAGCCCTTCTGGATGTCACTATATTGCTGGGTGGCCTCATGCTCATAGGGTAAGGGGTCAGCCAGCACAGGACATCCCGCTCCCTACATCTGGCGAGGGACAGACTCCTATGTGGGACGGGAGCACATCCCCATCTTGCTTATGCTATTATTTGGGGGGCCTTTCACTCGGAGGCAGAGACTTGCAGCTTTCCCACGAAAATGGCAACTTCAAACTCTGACCATGAATGAAGCTTTTGCAAGAGAAGAGCATATCTGACTCGTTCTCCACAGCTCAGGATAAGTGTGCACTACACACCCGCTGAACAAATGGCAGGTGATCCTACTGGCCACGCTCAGTACTCCTTCCCTGTCTGGCCCATCTGCCCAACTCCTCTCACGGCCTCTCTGCAGACCATTGCTTTATCCTCTTTCCTACAGCAGCCACCCTCCTCACCCAGCACCACCGCCGAGCTTCATGCAGTCAGCAAGCCAGGGCCCTGCCTCTCCCGACAGCCTTGGCCCGGGCTGGGAGCAGGCAGTGTTGCCCACAAGCCGCTCAGTCCTCCCAAGCGCCTGTCCCAGTATCCATGAGTGCTACCCACACATCCGGCTGCGACACAGAGCCCAGTGAGAGCAAGACGGGGTGGCCCAGGTACCCGCTCAGGCAGGACTTGAGTAAAGAAGAAGGACTGGGTTCAGAGGTCACCACACATCATGATCTGAGAGCTGGGATGTCCTCTGAGGCATCCCCAGTGACTGCCTGTTTCTCCCCCAGAGTCTCCTGCAGCAATACCAAAGTTCCCGTTAGACGGAGCCGCATTCCTACAACCAGCACCTCCCGGAGTCAAACTGCCTTTGCCCACTGCGGGATTCATTTCACTGGCTTCAAGGTCAGAGTATGACTCAGTTTCTAGAGCAGAGAGGTGGGTGGGTGGGGACCGGGGCTGGCAGGCATGAGCTGGGGTCAGGGTGGGGGTGTAGAGGTCTGAAACTCCTTGAGCTATGCCAGGGAAGCAAGCAAGAAAACCAAGGGTCTTGTGTAAGGCACGGCGCCACAGATGAGGCACCTCCTCTGCGTAGGTCTGCAACTCCTCAGCCCACTCCACACTCTAGGCACAACCTGTTTCTCCTGCCTGCACCACGTCGTGGGCTCTGCTCCCTCCATCCGCAGCACCATCTGCCAATCTCAGCCGTGAACATCCTCCTCACGCTGCATGCCCTCCGTGGGATCCCACGGACTGCCTCTTCCCCTGTGGCTCGGCTCGGGCCAGGGCGCTGGTGCCAAGCTACTAGCATCTGCCCACCAAGGCTTGTGCAGAGCGGCCGCATCAGCCCACCTGCCCTGTGGATGCAAGCAGCTTTCCTTGAGCCTCCCAGGAAGATGTCCTAGTCTCCCTAACTATCCAGTGTGGGGTCATAGCCCTGCATGCACCTTGAGCTCTGCCCAGAGGATTCCCATGCAGAATAAACTCCAAGGTGAGCCTTCTGGCCATGCGGGTGGGGAGCAAACATCTGCAGAGTGAAGAATGGGACAGATTGAGAAGCTGCCCACGGGCTGGAGAAAGCCCCTGCAGTGGGCTGGCAGGTGATTCTGCCGTTCACGGATGCAGCCGTTCACACACATTTACCAAGGCCCCGACAACAGGTGACGCTAACTACTGCTGACACGGGTGCTCACACCAGCTACCCTGTGACATGGGTCCTGGCTTCCCCCATTTCACAGACAAGCAGCCAAGTGTCATGGCTGGAGAGGGTAGGGCTGGGTCTTTGCCCACATCCACAAGATGTACTGTGACCATGAGCCGTGGCCCGGACCTCAGTGTCTACCCACAGCGAGTAGCGTGGGCGTACTGAGACAAATCCCACACAGTCATCACACACCCAGCAAGAAGAGGGACAGGTTCCTCCGGAATCAGGTTTCCAGGCAGCTGGTGCAGGTCCCCAAGGATGCTCGCTTTGCTTTAGCATACCCATCTACATAATGGAGCCGTAAGGCCAGCCTTCCCTTCCCTGTGGCCTTGATTTTCCCATTTGTAGAGTGCTTGGGAGCAGAACCAATCCCATCGGATCCAGCACTGGGACTTCCCAAGGCCGCATGAGCCTGAGATTCCTGAAGCTGGGTCTTTGGGAGTGCATTCCTGCACCGTTTCCATGGTGACGCTAAGGCCTAGAGTGGGGGTGGCAGTGTCTGGGCCTGGAGGTGGCTCCAGGAGGAACCCAGGAAGGGAGACTCACTATGCCCAGCAGACTCTACCTGCTGCCTCCACACAGCAGGTAAGGACCAGGGGAGTTGAACCTCGCCAGCATCTGGCGCTGCCCATGGTGCTGAAACCACACGCTTCTAAGAGCAGGCTCTGCCCAGTGAGCGGCCAGTCTCCCTGGCTGGGAATCAGGAAGGTAGATGGATGGAGAGGGGCTCAGAGGAGAAGCACAGCCGGCTGTGAGATCTTGCACCACGGCATCTGCTGGGGCTCAGTTGCCTCCAAACGGCAACACAGAGGCAGTCACAATGGATGGAGAGGACCAAAGTGTCAGCTCTCACTCACTGTAGGATGGTAGATGGTGAGCTTCAGGAAGGTGACATGAACGGGGTACTGGCTCCCCAAGGGGTTTGCCTTCTCTCCTTCTGGCAGACCCGTGAAACAGTGTTCACAGAGAGGTGAAGCCGGCTGTCCAGGATCACATGGCTAGCGAGAGATGGAGAGCAGAGGCCAATCCAGTAAAAAAAAATCATCAAATCAAATCTATCCCCTCTCTGTTCTCGGTATCCAGTTGGGGAGTTTCAAGTCATCCACAATTCATCCAGAAAGCCGCCCAGGACAGGCTTCTTTACCTCACTGCAGGCCGGGCTCCCTGGCCCTGCGAGCAGGAATCCCCACCTGTACTGCTGGAACCACAGGCTGGCACCTTCCCTCACGACCAACCATCTCTCTACCCTGCTGGAAGAGACACAAATGGCCCAGAGATGGCAGGTATCGGTTGTGGGCCAATGTTACAGGCCTTGTTGGCGGGCAACGGGAACGTCAGCAGGGAGGAGGGGGCACACCGGGTCCCTGCAGACTCACTCGGGCATGCACCTGGCCGAGACCCCTGCAGACCCAGGTATGCTCCTAGTCCGGTCCTGTTGTCAGTTTCTAATGGGTGAAGTGTAGGCTCACACACATGCACACCCAGAAGTGACTCAAACCCACTGGGCAGGGAGGTGGGGACTCCTGGCAGCCTCAAGCGTGCAATTTTCACCTTGAGGAGGTGTGGCCTTGGGGTCTGGGAGGAATGGGGATCCAGGGAGGCATTAAGATTGGGGTGGGATCTAAAACCAGCTCCTCCTCAGCTAAGTGACCATGAGTGAATCAAGGGCATCTGTCTCGAGCGGTGTCACTTTTATAAAACAGGACTCCTGGGCCTTGTGCGAGGAGCACGGGGGCATGGGATTAAGTCAGTGGCTGCCTAGTAGAAGCTCTCTAAGTGGCTTCAACAAGAAATGCCATGCTAGATTCCAGCCCTCAGGGCTGGGCTCTCCTCTGTCACTCCACACCCAAGCCATGGCCATCAGACGTCAGGCTATCTGCAACAGCCACCTTTCCGGACTGTTTCCCCAAGTGCCCCTTTGACTCCCTCCCCAGTAAGGAGATCTGAACTTCTGACTGCGATGCAGGAGGCTCTTCAAGGTCCTTCCCCACGCCTGCTCCATTCCTAGCACCATGTTCCTCGCCCTCCCTCAACACCCTGCAGCCACTTGCCTCCCTCACTTGTAGGCTAGCTTGTATAAGTCCTTAGTGCTACCACAGGTGCACTTTTCCAGAAGTCACACAACTGGCCCTTCATCCCTTGGTTTCACCCAGGTCACCCTGGCAGAGAGGGTTTCCCTGGCTGCCTTGAGTCTAAGGCATCCCCTTGAGTCCAAGGTATCCAGTACCACAGGCTAGCCCTGGCTTTGGGTCTCCACTGTCAGCCAAAGGAGAAAAATATGCCCTGCCAGCAGTTGAGACAACTGTGCCTCTGAGGCAACGGACACTCACAAGTCCCCCTGCCATGGGGTCCTAGGTATGCCACCTCACCCCTGGGGCAAGGAAGACAGTCTGAGGCCCTCCCTTCCAGTCGGCTGCGGCCATCCAGGCCCCGCCCAGCACTGACCCACTTTTGGAGCTTCTCTGAGCTCAGATGGTTGCTCCCCGAGGGAGCCAATCCCGTAGATCGCAGCTGATTCCGCTGAGGGGGGGTGGCTGCTGGCGCCCTTGTACTCGGTGGCCATTAATCAACATGACTGGAACTGAGAACGCCATGGGGCCTTGGGTGGGAGCTGGGCCTGGCCTTCAAGGCTTGGGAAGCTGCCAGGTTGAGGCCTCCAGCCCCTTTTCCCGGACAGGTTCCTGGCCTCATATCCCAACCAGTCCATCCCACATATCCCCTTATTCAACCCAAAAGATGCATCCACTCTCCCCTATAGATGCACCCCACAGCTTCCCTCAGTCCACACAGAGCCACACTGCACTAACTCTATCAAAGAAGAGTCCGAGGCTTGGAGATGAGCTGCTAAGTCTCTGCCTGCTCTCAATGAAAGAAACTAGAAGATCGGATGAGGCGTCTACAGAGACCCTAGGCTGTATTGTCAGCTGGTGGAAGGTGGGCTGCCATGGTGCTCACTTACTTCTGAGGACAATGTACCTGTGCTGCGTCAGGAAACGCTGGAAGGACCAAGTAAGAGGATGGGCCAGCCCCT
This sequence comes from Acomys percivali, assembly GCA_907169655.1. Classification (NCBI taxonomy): domain Eukaryota; kingdom Metazoa; phylum Chordata; class Mammalia; order Rodentia; family Muridae; genus Acomys; species Acomys percivali. The sequence continues at coordinate 78,142,802 of OU015742.1, forward strand.
CCCCCCCCCACTGGGTAGCTCTAAAAAAACCCTTTCCCATCTCTGCCAACCCAGGATTTACTGAGTGCCTATTGTATGCACCACAGTAGACTGACCAGAGCCAGGGCTCTGCCTCAGATTGTCCCCACCTCCTTCTGCAGGAGCAGTGACCTTTGGGGACAAGGGGCCTCCAAGGACTGTTTCCTCAGATTTAACCTATGAGTCCCGTGCAGTAGGGCCATCCTGCCTGTACACTGCGTACACTTGACAAGACCCAGGGGTAAGGCAGTCATCGAGATGCATGTCTCTGAGCTCCTGGCCTGGGGCAGGCAAAGCTGGTAAAAGGGCCATGCTGTGATTCGTGTCCCAAGGGCCTGGGACAGAGAAAAGCGCAGGTCACACATGATTCCTCTGACAGGGACACGGGCTGAGAAATAAGAACTGGCAGCAGATTCTGCTGGCTGGGCCAGAGCCCTGTGACTGGGCATGCCTTGATAAGTGTTGGGGGCCTGAAGAGAGAGGCTTGCAGCTAAGGAGGAGTGAACTGGGCCTCGATTTCCCTCTCTGCACCAGGATAGCGGCGGCTCCCCTCTCCCCCTAGGCGGGCTATCTACTCCAGGGGAGGCCTAGGGAGGTGAATGGTGCTCAGGGCCCAACTTGCTGGAATTGACCTTGGCTGCGTCTCTTCCCCCTTGTCCCCTGGGCTGACTCAATGCTTCCACTGGTGCCTGACTCACCCCTTCAGTGACAGCTACTTATGCCACCCCCTCCGCCTCCCAGTCCCAGCAATGGAGCTCCTCAGCTCACACCCAAGCCCTTTCCCCACCAACCTCCAGACAGCCACCAAGGGGTCTGGCCTCCCATAAGTCCAGGTCCCTCCTGAGAGGCTAGAGGGGGTCCCTTCTGAGAAGCAGCCTATCCCCTCTCTCCACTCAGCCCTGCCCCAGCAGCTCACACCAACGGCAGATGGCCAAGGTGCAAGCCAGCTAGCCCAGGCTGCTGTGTGTCCAGGGACACGGGTATAGTAGCTTATAAGGAGCCTCCAGTAGCTTCTCCCATAAGCCACCCTATTCCCACCACCTCAGGCCCCAGGGATGGTAAACCACGCAGCCCCTGTACCCTGAGGACAGCCACATGACGTGAATCACAGGACAGAGCTGGGTAGCTCTGGCCCAGCTCTCAAGTGTGTGTGTGGGTGCTCCAGGGGCACCCCACTTTCGTCCTGCCTTCACTTCCAGAACAGGCAGAATTTCCTGAGGCAAAGGCAGGATGCACACATTCTTGTGGGTAGCCAGAGGGAGGAGGTGACATCAGGGCTCCAATTTGGAACTGTTTCTCGGAGAATGTTGGGAACTAGGTCTCCCCGAGTTTGTGGAGGGGGGTATGCACAATGGCAGCCAACCACGAATACGCTAAATGGGACGCCCTTGGCTGCTCCAGATTCGACTCTTCAGCTCTGGTTCTCAGCTGTCCCCTTCCTCCTCTGCCTCCTCCCCTCAGCCTGGAATCCACGTCTTCCATGGGCCGGGGGCTCTAGGAGGGTCTCTCACTTCCTGGCACCTTTGTCAGGGTTGTGGATTGAGGGGAAAGCCATTACTGGGGCTCCACCTCCCTACAGGGAGGCTCTTTTGCGGTTTGCCTCAAGCACCATCCATGGTTCTTACTGGATGTCCCTAACCGGAGTTGGTTCTCAACACACCCCGCGGGCTACCTTTCCTGACCCAGAGACCAGCCAGAGCATATGGAAGTCCACACCTCAAGCCTGCAGGGCTCCCACTCTGAACTAGGGCCTCCTGAGGCTGCCAGGTCCCTGCCCTTTCAGCACAATCCTCCCTGGCCTGCAGGTTCCCCTTCTTGGAGTGTATTCCTACCAGATGGGAAATGGTCCCTGTGCCTTACCATGTCCCTGCCTGGAATGGCCTTCCCACATCTTCACCTGGGCAGTTGTTACATGTTTTTTGGCTCAAGTGACGCTTCCTAAGGATAACCCCCCCCCCACCCTATCCCCTGCCTAAGAGTGGGTTCCTCTGTTTGCCTGGTTGCAATTATTTGATGGCGTCGCCTAGGCTGGTGGTTTCTAAGGGCAGAGGCCGGGCTACCTGGAGCCTTGAACACTGCCAACACCCAATGTATGTTTACTAAATGAATGACTGGTGGTTTCTTACTATCGTTCTGGAAGCATCCAGATGGGCCTCCCTGCCACCCCCCCTGTTACTCATGGCTGGGTCCCCACCAGCACCCAGATTTCAGCAGATGAGGCTCCCCACACATGTCCAGCTTCACTGTGTCACACAGCCTGAGGAGCCTCCCTCACGGCCCCTGCCTCACCCCACGGCATCCTGGACAGCCAGAGACCCTCAGGCTCAGGGACAGAAGCTGCTGACCCACACACCCACAAACCACCAGATTCCCCCAAGCTCTTGCTTCTCCTCCCCTCCCTGCCTTCAGCATCCTCTTTGGACAGGCCAAGCCCCATTCCTTCTTGACATCACAGGAGAAAGGGAAGGAGTCCACTGAGGGGGTATCACAGTGTCCTCTAAACTGTAGGCCTGGTGGTAGGCAACAGCCAGCCTGGGCCTTTTTCACTAGGAGACGTGGTAAGGGCCCAGGGGTACACATGCCATGTCTGGGCTTAAAATGTTTACAGAGAGGGGCTCCTCTCTGATTAGAGTTCACAGAGCTTTTATAGCCCGGAACCCAAGTGCCCAGCATGGCAGGGGTGATGGCCCAGGTGGAGGGGCCCATCTTGGCTGCTGTCATCTCAGAGCCACCTCCCCTTTACCTGGCCCTTTGTTCTCTCCTCCCCAGCTGTGTGGGCACCTGCTCCAGCTATTCCTGCCCACACCACAGCCTCTCAGCCGCCTTCTCTCCAGCAGGGTGCTAGGGTGGTCATGCCATTTGAGGGGCTTGTGCTGCCAGGAGCCTCTGTAAGTACTAGCTCTGCCTTGGGAGTTGGATCAAGTCACGCCTCCAGGGGCCTGTGAATCAGCCTGGGGTTCAGTCTACGTTTTTTTTTATTTTTTATTTTTTGACCCTTGCACAGGTACTGCATGGCTAAGTAAGCCTCGTCACTGTCTAGTTTGTGAAATGGATCTGCTGTCCCCAGTCAGCCTGGGGAAAGCACACCATTAGCCCTCACTCTCAGAACTCTCCAGCCTCTAGAATGAATCCTCCCCACTTAAAAAACAAAAAAACAAAAAACGTGTGCATGTGTGCATGGGGGGTGGGCTAGAGACAGTCTCGTCATCCTCAGGGCCATCCCCACCTCCTTTGAGACAGTCTTTCATTGGCCCAGAGCTCACCAATCAGATGAGCACCAGCGAACACCTCTCCAGCACTGGATTACAAGTGTGCATACCACACCCAGCAGGTTAAATGGGTCCTTATACTTGGAAGGTGAGCCCTTTACCGACTGAGCCATCTCTGCAGTCCCTCTTCCTCTCTTTTTTCCTCCCATGTTCAGAAGCTCTCAATAGCTGAGCTATTTGCCAGAGGGTATAGAAGTATGAGCAGCAACAGACACTGGGTGTAGTAGGGGCCCGTGCAACGCTGCTGTGCCCCAGGGATCCCGGGGAGAAAAGCAGTGGTGCTGCAGCAAGGAAGTGCTAGCAAGGCTCACCTTTGTGGGACACAAAGCCTTGGTGAACTCATGACACCCAAGGAACCACGGGAGCCAGGGCAGCTGGCCAAGTTGATGGTGGGACCTCCCTTGAAGAAGACGGTCCCTTGTTCTCCTTCCCCAGGGGGACAGGGGGACCAAATTCTACTCCAGTTCCATCCACATGCCAAATGCTACATGCTAGGGAGTCACTTGTCCCCAGAGGCTGGCATAGTGGCCACTATTCTACCATTGGAGAAAAAAAAACAAAAATGCATGTGAGTGACATCTGAACTCGGGCCCAGCATGACGGGGGTGACCCCTGTGGTGTGAAGGACAGTGAGTCCAGGGCAGAGGGACAAGCCAGTGCAAATATCCTGCAAGGTGGAAGGGTCCAGCATGGCAAGTCAACAGCTGTCATCTGGTGTGACCTTGGCAGCCAGAAACCTGCCTGCATTAACAGCTAGTGGACACAGACAGGTGTCTGAGGGATGGAGGGATGGGGAGAGACCGAGGCGGCAGAAGCACCGTGAAGCCAGGGCAACACACACACGTTGCTCTATAGATACAGGGAGAAGTCAGGATCTTAAGTCCATGGCGGTCAAGCTGCTCTTGCAAGCTGGAGCTTGCACAGGGGGAAAAGCGGGTCTGGGAAGGCTTCCCAGAGGAGGCAGCTCATAGGTGAGGAGGATCCGGGCTAGGAGGGGAGGGAAGGGGGCAGCGCTGGGCCATAAAGCAGCCACCGTTCCCAGATCGTTGAGGGCAGGCCGGGCACAGCAGCATGGCTGCATGTGCTTAGGTGCTCAGCCTGGGCCAGATATGAGCCATCTCCTTATTGTTCTTAACGGCCCTAGGAGGCAAAAGCAAACTGAGAGGGCAGCCACAAAGCCACTCACCCGTCCAGGTCCTGCTGTCTCGACCCCCGGGGCTCATGGCTTCCACAGACAGAAAACCAGCCAAGGCTCACATCAGGAAATGAATGTTAAACGATATGTTCTGGAAAGATCTGGTTGCCCAGAGAGAAGGACTGAGGCCCCCTGCCTCAGTTTCCCCTCAGAAGCCTGGGACCTCAGCTCAGCAGCCTCAGCTCTGTAAGGGGCGAGACAAGCCTTGGCAAGGCTCTTTCCCCCCCTTCCCCGCTCCCCCCAACCCCAGGGACTCAGGCGGCAGCTCCAACCTGCAGCTTTAATTAAAAGGTCTTTTCAAACCATTAACAGCAATAATAATAAAACTCCAAATAGGACCGATAAAGCAGCAGACTGCAGGAGAGTTAAAATGAGTACCTGGTGTTCCGACGCCCCCAGGGGGCAATCGGCTCCGAGGGAGGTGTGATTTTCACCTCCAGTAGGCCTGTCAGTCCCAGACACTGCAGGAGAGTCAGAGGAGACCTGGGGACTCTTTGGCAGGTGGGCACTGGATACTGGAGTCTCCAGCCCCCAGCCCACCTCACTAACCAGTAATACCTCCTCCCCCAGAGCTCAGCGGGCCTCCTTCGCGCCTCCAGCCAGACCTGATTCCGATTTAGGTCACCTTTACCACCCCTAAAAATAGCTCCCCCTTAGTGGAGTCTCCATGTCCACCTAGGTCCTTGCAAACAGTGCTCCACAGTAGGCTTCCCACAGTGCAAACCAGACCTGACCGCCACCCCCACGACCTTGGTCCTCAGGGCCTCCAGAATGCTGCCTTCCCCCACGCCCTCTGAGTAAGCCCAGCTCCTCTCACCTCAGGGTCTTTGCACAGAAGAGTACAGAAAAGATCTGCACGGCCCACACTTCTCTCAGTCAGGCTCAATAACTCACCCCCAAAACCTCTTGAGAACTCTCACCCCTCTCCCAAGCCCCAACAGCCCCTTCCCGCGCTGTAGTATTTCTTCTGGCAGTTCTATCTGCTTGCCCTCTGACCCCTGTAGAAGCCCCATGAGGGCAGGGACCGTCTGACTTACGCACAGCTGTGACCCCAGTGCCTAGCACAGTGCCTGGCACACAGTCACCGCTCAGGCAGCGCACAGCCTCCCTGCTGCCCTTCCTCCTGCAGCCACCACTCCCAGATGTCTAGTGCCCTTATGGGCAGAGGGTGTGGCAGTAGCTTTCTGGCTGCCTGGGTTTGCTGCTGCTGACACCCACAAACAGAGGTCCCCAGACAGAGATCCCAGGAGCCCTGCGTTAACTCCGTACTGTGGGGCTGGCAGAAGCCCTTCCCTAACACTGCTCCGAACCTCCTCAGGCCCGGGCTAAGCACCCAGGGTGCAGACTCACCAGGTGGAACCTGTAAAGGACGTCCAGGTCAACAGGGCTGTGCATTGCTGTTTTACCCTCATGTATGTCTGTCTGTGCAAGGGTGTCAGATCCCCTGGAACAGGAGCTACAGATAGTTATGTACTGCCATGTGGGTGCTGGGAATTGAACCGGGATCCTCAGGAAGAGCAGCCAGTGCTCTTAACCACTGAGCCATCTTTCCAGCTCCCTTGTTCTTTAGAGTTCCAAACAAATCCACTGGCTAGGGGATGTGGCTCAGCCATGGAGTGCTTATCCGTACCAGATGCTCAGCTCCATCTCTATGCCTCCCTTACCTGCTATTAACTTCTTTGTATGAAAAGTCCCAGGCATCTAGAAGGCAGGAACTCTACTTACAAGTTATACTGGGAGCCAGACGAGCAGGCTGTCTCGGTGTCCAGGTGGCCCTAAGGCCTCGGTCCCCACTTCCATCCTCCATGGGGCCAGACACTAAGAGTCCCATACCTTCCCCCAGCTGACCGGCAGGACAAATGTTTAGTCCTTACAGCGAGAACTTGCTGCTCCCTTTTATTAACAGGGGTGGGGGGTTCCTATCAGACCCCAGTTTCCACCTCAGAGAAGGCGAGGCGACGGTGGGAATTAACTCCTGCATGAAGAGAGCCCAGTCTGCAGCTGCTTCTTTGAAGCCCCATGAATATACATGGGGCTTGGCTTGAGATGCTAAGGAGCTGCCTCAGCTGGAGAAATTGGGATCACCAGCTTTGGGGACCCTACCTGAGGAGTGGCTGGAGTGGAGCAGAGGCCCTAGAGAGAGATCAGAGAGACTGGAGACCCAGCGGCTCAGCTCTGACCTCAAGCTACCTTTTCCCTCCCAGCCTCAACGTCCTCACCTGAAGGGCAGGGGCTCCTGCTTGGGCTTCCAGGGACAGACAACGCAGTGACGCACGTTTCAGCTGGGCATGGGAGGGAAAAGGAACTCAAAGCAGGCTACTGCATATTTTGCACGTGCGTGGGGCAAGGAGGTTGGGCGTGGCCACCCCTCTCAGTGTGCTTTGCCGGCCCTGGCTCATGCCCTTCGCACTCTGTTTCCAGAACAGAGAGAACTGGTTTACAAGCGACACGGAGCCATGGACAGTGAAGAGATGGCTGAGCTCTGAGTGGGTGAGCCAGGCACCTCTGCCTAGCACACGGCGGCCCTGGGCTCCATCCACCCTCGGCATAGCAAGAAAAGAGAAAAGACAGCGTGAGCAGAGTGTATGGGTTGGACAAGAGGAGGGCCCGGGGTGGGGGTGGGAGGGAGATAGGTAGGCTGGAGAGGGACGGGGCTACAGAGAGGGGGCGGGGCTGCAGCTGTCTAGGGGAGAGCTTGGAGACAGCTCAAAGGCAGGGAAGAACTCCATCAAGCCAGTCTGACTTTAACACTTACACTAGGATAGGCTAGCCCTTCGTGGATGCTCTTGGCCAGATGAAGCCACAGGAAAGTAACTGTGATGCCACTACCACTGGCTCTGAAGTTTCCGAGGACTCCTGTTCTGTTCCCTTCAGCTCTCTGTTTCTTAATTTCCGAGGCTCCATCTCTCTTACCACCTGTCGAAGTTTGAATGAGAAGCTGTCCCCCCCAGGCTTATATTTTTGAATACCTGGTCCCCATTTGGAGAACTGTTTGGAAAGGATTAGGGAGGTGTGGCCTTTCTGGAGGAGGTGTGTCACTAGCTTTGAGGTTCCTTTCTTTTCTTTTTTTTTCTTTTTTCTTTTTTTGGTTTGGTTTTTCGAGACAGGGTTTTTCTGTGTAGACCTGGCCATCCTGGACTCGCTTTGTAGACCAGGCTGGCCTCGAACTCACAGCGATCCGCCTGCCTCTGCCTCCTGAGTGCTGGGATTAAAGGCATGCGCCACCACACCCCAACTTTAGCTTTGAGGTTTCAAAAGACTGTCCCCAGCATTCTCTCTCGCTCAGACGTGTGGATCAAGATGTGAGCTCTCAGCTGTTGCTGCTGCCATGAATCTGCTCTGCCTCCGTGGTCTCTAACCCTCTGAGACCATGAGCCCAATTAAACACTTTCTTTCATAAGCTCCTTTGGTCATGGTGTTTGGTCACAGCAATAGAACAGTAACTAAGACAGCACCCCCTGAAACCCTCTTCCCCTCCCCCGCGGGGCCTCTGCACTTGCTGCTCTGCCTGAACTCTGCTCTAGTCCAGGTGTCTTTAAAGCCTGGCTCCAGTGTCATCACTCAAATGTCACCCTTTCTCCCAGGCAGAGCCCACCTACTCTGCGCCTGTCTGCCACAGCGCTTACTCTGGCCACAACTGCAGTGTCTCTATGTGGGGGTGGGGTAGGGGGGTCCTGCTACATATGGAGGTCAGAGGCTGACACTGGGCATCTTTCTCAATAGTTCTCGCTTTTTGAGACAGGGTCTCTCACAGAACCTAGAGCTCATCAGTTTGCCTAGGCTAACCAGTAGACAAACTGCAGGGACCACCAGACTCTGCCTCCCGCAGCCCTGGGGTTACAGACACACCAATGTGCTTAGCATTTCATATGGACGCTGGGCATCCCACCCTGGTCCATGTCCACCAAACCCTTTCCCTAGCCCGGTTATTTTTGTTACTTCCATTCTTAGAGCTCTCTAAGGACAACACGTGGCTGCAGGGCACACAGGAGGTGTCCGGTGGACATCTAAGTCGGCCTGTGAGAAGGAGCACAGAGGCCACGCTTCGGTTTCTGCAACCATCTTCAGTTGATGTGGGGATTCTGATGACAAGAAAATCCCCTTCCCTGGCCCCTCTCCCCAGGGACAGGCAGGCAGGGCACCAGCAGCCCAAGTACCCCTGCCTGGCTCCTGATGCTGCCCAGACTGTACATGTAATCACTACAACTCTAGAGCTAAGTGACTTAATGAAGCAGACAGACATCGCCACGTTGGCCCCTGTCCCCCATTGGCCTTCAGGGTGCTGGGGGAAGGGAGAATGGAGCTGCAGGGGAGGGCTTTGAGGAGGCTGGGGAGCCGCGCTGCTGACTTATTCAGCTCTTCACCTGAACCCTAACACCATGGCTCAACCGCGAAGGGCAGGGAACGGACATCGGTCAGTTATTTTGGCGTGCTGGCACTGGATACCAGGCCTGCTTATTAGTCATGAGGCAGACGTGATCATCCCCAGAGGTAAGAGGGGGAACATGGGGCCGGTGAGATCGACTGTCTGCCTGCAGGCCTCAGCTCTCTCAGCTGCGCGCGCTCTCCGACATGCCTTACCTTATGAGGGAAGGGGGGCAGCTCTGGCCTGCCCCCTGCTCCAACTTTAATTAGTAGTTGGTCAAGTCAATAATAGGTAATGACAAAAATATCATATAATAACAGTGACAATAACTGTCTGTGAAGACAGTGAGTCAAATCTGGAGGCTGCCACCTGTGAGGTGGGTCCACTATACAGGCGTTTTATACAGAAGGAACAGAGGCACGGGCTGATAGCTCTGACTCCAGACACTGCACACCACATCCGCCTTATATCTTAGTCTGTCAGGTGCCTCACCCTCGCTAAAGGTGAGCTCTGGAGAAGCATGTGACTTAGCTGTCACTGGTTGGTGTCTTGCTAGTTTTTAGAGGCAAGGGACTCATGAGAGCCCAGGCTGACCTGAAACTAACACTGGAGACCAGGCTAGCCTGGACTCACCATGATCCTCAGACCACACCCTCCTGAGTGCTAAGATTACAAGAAGAAGCCACCACACGTAGCTCTCATCATTTTTTCCTTATTACAAAAACAATATATATTATATTTTCTGGCGTGTCCGATGACTTTTTAACCCCCCCCCCAAAATCCGTGCCAAAGTAGAGGGTTACCTTATGTGCCAGGTACTTACCTGCAGCTTGCTTCCCCTTGCTTCATATATCCAGTGCATATAGTGGAGGGTGCCCCGGCCGATTCCCCACTCTGTGCAGGGGCGTATGAAACAGGGAGGAGCAAGCTGCACACATCTTCCTGTACTTCAAGGAGGAGGAGAATGTGAGCATGGACTGGCTCTCTACCAGAACCCACCCATTCTACTTGGAGGGTTGCGTGTCTTCAGTATGAGTGTGGAGCACGCCTTAAAGGGGCAGTGTAGGCTGTCACTGGCTGTCTGCTGGCATTTAATAAAGTGCCTGGCTGTCTGCACCCTGCCTGCAACTAGACACATGCCTGAGTCTGCTGCACAGGGCATGCATGGGAAGAGGGGTAGTCTTATACAGCGAGTATATTCCAAACCTCTATATTTTAACTGGAAAAGTTGGGGATCATCTTATATACCCAGTCATCTTATATGCTGGAAAATATGGTACTCAAAGAAGAAAGCAGAGAGGCGCTTGGAAAATCAAAGTATTTCCCCAGGGGCAAGCACTTTTTATATCCTGGTGTGTGTCCTTCTGGACTTTTTATTTTCTACCCAAGATCACCATGAAGGTGCCCACTTTTGCACATGTCTGAGCATCTGCCTGCAATACCCTGAATCACACTTAACCCTCACTACAAGCAGCTGACACATTAAAATACCCAGTTAACAGACACAGAGCAGGTTCAGGCAGAGAAGGGAACTAATTCCTGGTTACTCCACAGGACAAAGCTAATGACCCCACCAAGTTCCAGCTTACAGTTATGTGGCCCCCTGTGGTCAGAACAGTCCTCTTCTGCACTCTTGGAGCTGGGAGTGGCAGCCCAACCCTATGCAGAGTTTAAGATTTAAGATAAATAGAATAAACAACCCACAGGATCAGGCAGGCCTATTTCCCCATACCCTTGTGTGCTGGACTATGCTGGCTGTGCACGTTATCAAGAGCATAACTGCTCCGTCCAAGGGCATTTTTCTTTCTTTTTGCTGTGTGTTTTTCACCTCTCCATGAATCTGTGGCTCAATCTGTCAGGGCCCAATGTCCTGCCAGCTGGAGGCCTTGCTCTTGTGTCTCAGGACTGGAGGGACCTAGGAGACAGATGAGTGACTAAGTTAAATGACCCACCTAGCCACCTGACACCTTGGCCACTCTACCTCTGTGCATTCTGACTTAGAAACAAGACGCAGCTATACACAGAATGCCCTGGAATGCCAGTGTCCCTAGGCCTACCTCAGAAATGGAGAAACCAAGTCAGGAAATGCCTCCACCAAGCTTTTGAACATGAGACTGTCCCTCTATCCCAGAATCACACTTAATTAGTGTGTAAAAATGTAAGCTATAAACCCCTAAATTCAAGGAATTACATCTTCATATAAAAAAAATACAAAGATAATGATACAGGATCAACCGTAATGCACTTGCTCTGCTCAAGAAAACATTGCAAGTGGCTAGAGAAAGAAGGAGAGCGCCAGTGAGGAGCAGAGAGAAGACAGCAAATTCCTGCCAACAGTGCAACAAGAAAGCATAAAAGAGAAAGCCCTGACAATCTAGACTTCCAAGACCAGTGAAAACAACGCTAAAAAAAAAAAATAAATAAATAAAGTAAAAAACTGGCTTTTTTAGATAGAAGAAATGGAAACACACCATGACTAACAGACCCACAGCATAAGAAACGTTAAAATCATTCATGCTGAAGGGCAGAGGGTGGAGAAAATGTGGCTCTGTAAGAAGAACAAAGGCTGGCTGTGGCGACCACATAACTACTACTGAGTATTATTGCTCTCATCACGTATACCTTTTTAAAAGTCAACTAATAATGTGGACAAAACTATTAACAATAGCTAGGCATTTCAGCACATGCCCATAATCCCAACCCTCAGGGCTGAGGCAGCAATAGCTGAAATTCCGGGCCAGCCTGGGCTACACTGCAAGACACAGTCTCTAAAAAGCCAGAGCAACAGTAACAATATCGACAACATTAAAATAATGTGATTATAATACACCCAAAAGTATGATGCACAACAAAGTAGCACACAATCAAAGGAGAAATGGAAAAATACTGCTCAGTATTTCCAAGGATATTTGAAGCAACATGATGTCACTTGAAAGTAGGCTGTGACAGCGAAGATGTATACTGTACATCAGCAACCACTAAAAGAGTAATATCTAATCACATAAAGATAAAGAGAATGATGAAAATATAATTAACTCTAAAGAAGGCAGAGAAATAGGAAAAATAAATCAAGGACTTACACTAAACTACATTAGCAATCACATTAAATATAAATTGTCTAACTCTACCAAATAAAAGGCAAAGACTCTCAGATTAGGGCTTTGCTTTTGTTTTAAAGATCCAACTATATGCTGCATATAAGAAGTGTAGTTACGCAGGGCCTGGTCGTGCACACCTTTAATCCCAGCACTCGGAAGGTAGAGGCAGATGGATATCTGTGAGTTCAAGACCAACCTAGTCTACAAAGAGACTCTAGGATAGCCAGGGCTGCATAGAGAAACCCTGTCTAGAAAAAACAAAAACAAAAACAAAGGAAAATAAAAGAAATGTAGCCAAGTGTGGTGAAACATACTTGTAACCCTGGCACTCAGGAAGCTGAGGCAGGAGGACTGAGTGTTCACAGCCAGCCTGACTACATAGTGAGCCCATGGTTCCCACATGGTAGAACTGATTGCCATGGTCTGTTAATCCTGAGATTTGAAAGGAAAAATTAAAAACTTCCACCATTTTGGGAAACATTGAAACAAGCTTTATTAAATACTAAATACCAATCAAGGGATGGACTTTGGTCAGGACCTTGCTCTGGAATTTCCCAGCTGAGAATGGCCTTGAGATAAGTGCTGCAGGGGTTATAAGGACAAACCGATAGGCCACCATACCTTCCCATGAGGCTTTGTTATTCTCCAAGAACTACAATTCCCAGCATTCCTGGAAGTTACCTGGTTCCTGGGCAGGTGTGGCTTACAGGTAATTTTGAACATTACATGTCTTCTGACCTCTAAGTGTGTGCAGTGACACACACTTGTGCATGCACACACTAAAATGTACCAAAAAATTTTTAAGAGAAAAGGTTTATTTAAAAAATACAAGTTGCCGGGCATGGTGGCGCACGCCTTTAATCCCAGCACTCCGGAGGCAGAGACAGGCGGATCGCTGTGAGTTCGAGCCAGCCTGGTCTACAAAGTGAATCCAGGACAGCCAAAGCTAGCACAGAGAAACCCTATCTCAAAAATAAACCAATAAATAAATAAACAAACAAACAAAAAATTAAAAATACAAGTTGAGGGGGCTGGAGAAATGGTTCAGAAGTTAAGAGCACTGACCGCTCTTCCAAAGGTCTTGAGTTCAATTCCTAGCAACCACATGTTGGTTCACAACCATCTATAATGGAATCTGAGGCTCTCTTCTGGCCTGCAGGTATACATGCAGAACATTCTATACATAATAATAAATAAATCTTTTAAAAAATACAAGTTGAACCAGGTGTAGTGGCACATGCCTGTGAGTTTAGGGCCAGCCTGGTCCACATAGTGAGTTCTAGGACAGCCAAAGCTATATAGTGAAATCCTGTCTTAAAAAATAAAACAAAACAAACAACAAAGCAAGTTAAAAGGGGGAAAACACAGACCACATTAACCCTTCAGGTTAGTTATATCAGGAAAGGTATATTCCATAAATAAAGTAATTTCATAATGACAAATAGGTCAATTCATTACAAGGAATAATAGTCCTAAATATTTATGCACTTAAAAGCGAAGCTGGAGAAACAGCTCGGTGGGTAAGAGCACTTGCTGTGCAGGCATGAGGACACAAGTTCAAAACCTGTTCACAAAAAGGCTGGGCAGTCACAAGGTGGCCTGTAACCCCAGCCCTGTGGAGAGTGAAGACAGGAGAATCACTGGGGCTTGCTGCCTGCCAGCCCAGATGCATGTTCAGTGAGAGTCCCTGTCTTAAGGGAATACATACAGGATGCCCAACGTCCTCCTCTGGCCTTGGGGCACAGGTGTGTGTGGGGCACGCGCGCGCGCGCACACACACACACACACACACACGCACGCACACACACGGGAAGAGGGGGTGGAATGCAAAGAGAAGGAGACAAATCCCCAATCAGGGCTAGAAATTTCTACACCTTTCTTGCAATAATTAATAAAGTAAGTGATCAGAAAATAAATGTGTGTGGAAGACGTTAGCAGTGCTCTCAGGCACCTTGGCCTCAGCAACGTTCCTAGAACATTCCGCTCGCTGACTGCAGACTGCAGATTCTTTCCATGGAACACTTGCAGAAATCGGCCATATTCTGTGCTATTAAACAAGACTTAATATATTTTTAAAGATTCAAGTCACACAATACACCATCTGATCACAGCAGAATTAAAGTAAAAGCTGCTACAGAAAGATCCCTGGAAATCCTCAAGTGTTTGGGGACTAAAAACCATACTCCTAAGCCACTCCTCCTGAAGACCAGAAGAGAAATGCCAAGTTTTCTTGAACTGAATAAAATTAAAACACAACAAATCAAAACGGATGGGACAGGGTTGATGGTTCAGTGGTTATGATTTGTGCTGTTCTCACAAAGGACCAGAGCTTGGTCCCAGCACCCACAGCTGGTGGCTCACAACTGCCTATAACTCCAGCCCCTTACACAAAAAACACATGTGTATAGATTATTTAAAAGTATGTTTTGGGCTAGAGAGATGGCTCAGTGGTTAAGGGCACTGGCTGCTCTTCCAGAGGTCCAGAGTTCAATTCCCAGCAACCACATGGTGGCTCACAACCATATATGATGTGATCTGACACCCTTTTCTGTCCTGCAGGTGTACATGTAGATAGAGCAGTCATCTACACTTAGGGAAAAAAAGTATGTTTCTGTGTGGGAGGGGGATGTCCAAGGAGTGTTTGGGGAGGCTTCCTAGCACAGAATGCCCAAGTGCATGAAAATAAAAGCATTTTAAAACCATTGACTCTAGCTGTCCCTTTAAAATATTAGAAAAAAAGAACAAATTAGACTTGAACTAAGTAAAAGAAAGGAAATCACTGACATCAGAATAGTAATCAATAAAAGAGAAAATATAAAAGCTATAGGGAAAAATCAGCAGCAAAAGATGGTCCTTCAAGAAGATCAATAAAATTCATTAAGACATAGCCAGACTGATGGGGAAAATTAAAAAATGAGAAAGAGAAAGAGATTAAACACAAATTACCAATACCAGGAGCGAAGCAGGTGACACCCTACAAACTCCACAGATATTAAGAGGACAATAAAGCTGAACACTTACTGCAGAGCTACAGTGGTGACGATCAATACAGTAAAATTGAGAGTCTGGGAGAAAACAACAAACCTCACATTTATGATCAATCAATTTTCAAAGAAGGTGCCAAGGCCACTCGGTAGGAGAGAGCGGTTTTTCCGCAAACGGTATGAGCACAGCTTCTCATCGTGTGCAGAACAATGGAAAGTGGACCCCCATCCCACACCAGAGAAAAGTGGACCCCCATCCTACACCAGAGAAAAGTGGAC
>OU015742.1:78158020-78198385 GCA_907169655.1 Acomys percivali
AGTGGACCCCCATCCCACACCAGAGAAAAGTGGACCCCCATCCCACATGAGAGAAAAATGGACGTTCTGCTGTCTAGAGTCACAGTCATGCATGCTTCTAAAGGCCAGAAAGGACGGAGGATGCTCTTCCACAAAATGACCGGTGCATAAGGAGAAAGTGACGCTTACACTGACCAGAACACAGCACAATGTATGCACAGTGATTTTGCACATTACACTTCATATGTACGTACAATCTTAGTGGTCAGATTCAAATATTTTAATTTTAAAAACAAGAGACTTATCAGTGCCGGAGAGGGGAGTATGCATAATAAACTCAAGAAGAAATTTTTCCACAAAGTGACTGCATAGCCCAATTGATTCCCACTGTTGGAAGAGATACCTTTCTGTAAAAGACTGAAGAGGGGCTGGCGAGAGATCAGCAGTCAAGAGCTCGGCCTTCTCTACAAGAGAACCCCGGTTCAGTTCCCAGGACACACATGGAAACTCAGAACTGTCTATACCTTCATCTCCGGGTGAGCTAACGGCCTCTTTGTACCTCTGTGTGCACTGCATGCATGTGATGCACAGACATACATGCTGGCAAAAACACACATACACATAAACTAAAAATAAATAGATCTTAAAGAAAATAAAAGAGAAGGCAACACCTATCTCATCTACTGGTTCCCTAATACTCAAGCTTGGGGAAAAAAATCCAACACAATAACAAAAATTAAGCTCAACATCTTCTGGGTTTTTTGGGTTTTTTTTGTTTTGTTTTGTTTTGTTTTGGTTTTGGTTTTTCGAGACAGGGTTTCTCTGTGTAGCCTTGGCTGTCCTGGACCCGCTTTGTAGACCAGGAGGGCCTCGAACTCAGCGATCCACCTGCCTCTGCCTTCCAAGTGCTGGGATTATAGGCACATGCCACCACGCCCAGCTATCTTCATGGTTTTTGTTGTTGTTGTTGTTGTTGTTGTTGTTGTTGTTGTTTTGTGGTGCCTCCTAAGTGGTCGGCAGTGACAAGATAAAGCTGAGAATCCCCTGCCCGGCCGCTGGCTTTTCACACACCTGTAGAAGTGGACAATGAATGCAAATTTATACTTTCTCTGAGAAGCGCACGGCCACAGAAGTAGCTGCTAGAGCTCTGGGGGAGGAATGGAAGGGCTGTGTGATTCAGTCAGTGATGGGAGCAACAAACAAGGACTTGCCACAAGCAGGGTGCCTTTGCCCACGGTAGAACATGCTGCTCTTGGCTAAGGGGCGTTGTTATAGACCAGGGGGACTGGAGAGAGAAAGAGCGAGTCTGCTCGCGGATGCACTGTGCACCCCAATCAGAGTGCTCTCAACTTGGCTGCTATGAAGAAGGAGAGAGGGAAGTTTCTGGACTGCCAGACACTGCGGGCCCTCCAAGGCTGGGGATGTGTGTCTGCCAATGCTGTCAGAAAGCCTTAAGGAAAGTCAGAAGCCCAGGACCAAAGCACGGAAGGCTCAGCATCTTGCTGCTCCACGTGTCCCGAGACACATCCGTGGAAGGATTGCTCTGAGGAAACAACACACTAAGAAAAAAATGAGGAGGCTGCCGAATATGCTAAACTTTTGGCCGAGAGAATAAAAGAAGCTAAAGAAAAGCGCCAGGAACAGATTGCCAGGAGACGTAGGCTGTCCTCGCTGAGAGCTTCTACTTCTAAGTCCAGTCAAAAATAAGTCTTTAAGAGTAACAAATAAATGATCAGACCTCAACTCTCCAAAAATAAAAAATAAAAATAGAGCAACGTCCTCCACGAGCATCGATACCGAAGTTCCAAAATTTCAGTAAATCCAATTCAATGGTTTATGGGCTCCGTGTGAAGAACACAGGGCTGGCTCTGTGCTGGAGAGCCAATCTACCGTCTGCCTCCAGGAGAAGAACCACGTGACCATCTCAACAGACATGGGAAATACCTTCAACAAGCTCCAACGGAATTCACAACTTGAAGCATCTCCGCAAACCCAGAAGAGAACTGCTCCACATAGCAAAGAACTTACAAAACTGGGTGTGGCGGCCCGCCTAAACTGGGCGTGGTGGCTGGGCGTGGTGGCTGGGCGTGGTGGCCTCACCTGTACTGAGCACTCAGAAGGGTGAAATGGGAGGCCTAGTACGAAGGTGAGGCCACCCTGGCCTACAGCCGTCTCATAAAAACAAAGCCAACAGCAACATACAAATCTAGTTTGTTTGTTTATGGTTTTTTTTCGAGACAGGGTTTCTCTGTGTAGCCTTGGCTGTCCTGGAACTCGCTCTGTAGACCAGGCTGGCCTCAAACCTATAGACATCTGCTTGCCTCTGCCTCCAAAGTACAGGGACTAAAGGTGTGCACCACCACCACCCAGCTGTTTATTTTTTAAAAATAATTTATTTAATTTTATTTTATGTGCATTGGTGTGAGGGTGTCAGAACCACTGGAACTGGAACTACAGACAGTTGTGAGCTGCCATGTGGGTGCTGGGACCTGAACCCGGGTCCTTTGGAAGAACAGACAGTGCTCTTAACCACTGAGCCATCTCTCCAGCTCCCAGCTGTTTGTTTTTTAATACGGAGACTTATTATGTAGCCCTGGGTGGCCCTGAAACTCATTCTGTAGACCAGGCTCCTGGGAATTATTTATTTATTTATTAAATGTCATGTTTATGTACATTTTGCTTGCATGTACGTGTGTTCACCGTGAGTGTACCTAGAACCACAAGCATCCCTGAGAAGAACATCAGATCCTCTGGAACTGGAGTTATGGACGGTTGTGAGGCATCGTGTGGGTGCTGGGAACTGATCCCAGGTCTTCTGCAAGAGCCTAGGCATTCTCAACCACCACACCATCTCTCTAGCTCAGTAACAGAAAAAAAAAAAAGTACAGAGTATATGCCAAAACTCAACCACCATACTAGTGCATGGCAGAAAGTGGAGTCTTCCCCTAAGCCAGGAGACAGCGAGGGCGGACCCCCTCACCTCTAAGTCAGGAAACAGAGAGGACAGTCACCCTCTCCTCTAAGCCAGGAAACAGTGAGGATGGACACCCTCACCTCCCTTTGGAAGTTGTAGTTGGAAAAATCAAGCAAAAGAATGAATCAAAAGGCATTCAGAGCTAGAAGCCTTGCAGAGACATGGTCACTCTTAGAGGAAAGATAATGGGATATTCTCTCTCTCTCTCTCTCTCTCTCTCTCTCTCTCTCTCTCTCTCTCTCTCTCTCTCTCTCTGACACACACACACACACACACACACACACACACACACACACACACACTCACACATACAGCTACAGCAGCCAATGAGCTCCTCAGTACAGCAAGACACAAAGCAGAGCACAAAAGCTTACTTATTGCTATACTGGCTATGAACCACCTCAAATAAAAGATTCCAAACTCCACCTAGAGTAGCATCAAAATCGGATTAAGTGTGAGCTAAGCGGTGAAAGTGCAGAATGGTGGAAAACTAGAATGCATGAGGTTAAAAGCAAGCAAAAGCCCTGGGCTTGACCCTCCCCACCAACAAAGTAAGTAAAACAGATCTGAGTAAAATATGGGAAATATTGCCCACTGGTTAAAAAAAAATTGACCGCTCAGCAGGTAAGAGCAATAGAGGATGGGGGTTCAGTTCCCAGCACCCACATGGCAGCTCGCAACTGTCCACAACTCCAGTTCCAGGGGATCCAGAGCCCTCTTCTGGCCTCTGAGGACACCAGGCACACGTGCAGGGCACATAATAACATGCAGGCAAAACACTCATACACATAAAATAAAAATAAATCTTTAAAAAATGTCTAAACTGTTTCGACGCTCTTTCTCCTCAAATAGATCCAAAAAGTCAAGCCAAGGCCAGCCAGAGTCTCTGCAGAGATGTGTAGAAGCTGAGGGATTAACTCTCAAACTTCCATGGAAATCTACAGAACCTAGGGGAGCCAAAGCGAGCCTGGCAAAGGCCAGCCTGGTTGGAGGACATGGCACCCCAACAGTGCAAGACCACTACAGACAGACAGACGGGCCAGGGACAGAAGAGAAGATAGAGGTAGATAGGCTCACATACACATGAAAGGTTGATTTGGGGGGGGGGGGTCAGTCTTTCATGTAGCCCAGCCTGGCCTCAAACTCACTATGTAGTTGAGGATGATCTTGAACTATTTTTTTTTCTTTTTGGTTTCTCTGTTTAATAGTCCTGGCTGTCCTGGAACTCGCTTTGTAGACCAGGCTGGCCTTGAACTCACAGAGTTCCGCCTGACTTGACTCTTTGGGTCTATTTGAGGAGGAAGAGGATCTAAACAATTCAGGCAGATTTAAAATGATATATTTTTACTTTATGTGTATGAGTGTTCTGCCTGCATGTTATCCGGGCACTGCACGTGTGCCTGGTGTCCTCAGAGGCCAGAAGAGGGCACTGAATCCCTGGAACTGGAGTTACAGGCTGCCTCCTGAGTGCTGGAGTTAAAGGTGTGTGCCACCACATCCAGCTGACCATGAACATTTTTTGAAATTAAAAAAAAACCTATGTGTACATGTATGTGTCTGTGTATGCGCACATGTGTGCACCTGCCTGTGTAGGCCACAAGAGGGCATCATGCCCTGGAGCAAGAGTTACAAGCAGTTGGGAGGCAACATGGGAGTAGCCGCCTGAACATGTCCAGAGCCCATGACCTTCAATTTCTGACCCTCTTGCCTCTACCTCCTGAGTATTGGGGTTAGTCTTGTGACACCATGCAATGTGCTCGGGGATCAAACTACAGGTTTCATGCAGGCTAAGCAAGCCCTCTGCCAACTGAGGGACGGCTCCAGCTGTAAACAACTGAGTTTTAATCTCTCTCTCTCTCTCTCTCTCTCTCTCTCTCTCTCTCTCTCTCTCTCTCTCTCTCTCTCTCTCTCCCCCTCCCACCTGCTGCCCCCCCTCCCCTCTGCTGTTTTTGTTTTGTATGGTTTTTTTTTGTTTTGGTCCCCCCACCGCCCCCCGGGATTTAATCAAAAGCCTGGTACCCTGGATAACTGATCTTTGACAAAAGAACACAAACGATGCACTGGAGCCAGGGGAGCTTCTTAAACAAGAACAAGAAACATTTGTTTATTTACTGTATGCATGCATGCTGTGTGCCAGATTGTGCTCATGGAGGTCAGAGGTTGAGCTCAGGTGGTCAGGCTTGAAGGCTCCTTTATCCTCTGAGCCATCTCACCATCCCTAGGACAGCTTTCCAAATACTGGAGTGTATTTCTATGTAACACATGAAACTTAAACTAGACTTATACATCACACAGAACAATAAAAACATAGCTATGAAATCTACAACTGGGCTGAAGAGATGTCTCAGTAATTAAGAGCACTGGCTGCTCTTCCAGAAGACCTGAGTTCAGTTCCTAGCACCCACACATGGTAGCTCACAACCATCTGTCACTCTAATCCCAGGGGATCTGATGCCCTCTTCTGGCCTCTGGGTATCAGGCATGCAGACAAAACACCCATATACTTAAATAAAATTAATTTTACATTTAATAAAACCTCTAAAACTTAAAAAAAAAACTGTACAGCCAAGGCTACACAGAGAAACCCTGACTCAAAAAACAAAACAAAACAAAAAACTGTAGAGGAAACCACGATGATCCTGGTCAGGCTAAGGATTCTTAGGCATGACAACATTGGATACAATTTGTGAGAGTATGAATTGATAAATTGGGCTCCATCAAAATTAAAACCATCTCCTTTAAGATACTGTTAAAGAAATGATCACACAGGCCACAAACTGGAAGAAACACTGTCTTCACATATCTTTTATAGGACTCATATCCAGAATACAAAAAGAACACTTGGGCTGGGCATGGTGGCACACGCTTTTAATCCCAGCACTTTGAGAGGCAGAGGCAGGAGGATCTCTGTGAGTTCGAGGCCAGCCTGGTCTACAAAGCGAGTGCAGGACAGCCAAGGCTACAAAGAAAAACCCTGTCTCGAAAAACCAAAAACCAAAAACCGGAAACCAGAAACCAAAAACCAAACCAAACCAAACCAAACAAACAAAAAACCCCAAAAACAAAAAGAACACTTGGGCCTCCATTAAAAAAAAAAAAAAAAAAAAAACCCAAGGAGAAAAGATTCAAACTGAGGCAACACACAGTGGATGAAAAGACATTCCGTGTCCCTAATGTCCCTAAGGAATTGGGAGCTAACTCTGGTGAGGTGTGCACCACAGAATGCTTACAGGCAGCAGGGCTGAGCACAACCCAGTGCTAAGGGAGTGAGGAGGAACCGGAACTAAAGTGGCGATACTGGAAAAGCACGGTGGTTTCTTAAAAGGCTAAGCACGCACCTGCCATACTGTCCAGCCACTTTTCTAGGTATTTACCTACCAGAAATGAAGCACAGAGTCATAGGAAGACCTGGCTATGACGACCGTCCACAAGAAGCTCTGTAATAATCGGGAAACAGACCCCAGTGCCCATCAATACGTAAGTGACGACACACCCACAGATGAAAGGGCTAGTGGTAGATGCTGCAGCATCTCCGATCGATAACCTCACGAGAAGGATGACTGACAAAAAGAGCACAGCAGTGTGTCGTTCCCATTTATACAGCACTCTAGGAAATGAAAACAGATCCTTGCTTGGGGGGAGGGGTCAGGAGGGACAGGCGGGAGAGGGGTAAGCAAGGGTGGGAGCGAGGGCAAGGGGTGGGTCCCACAGGGGCACAGGGAGACTGGGTGCCGGCGGGTATGTCTACACAGGTACAGCCTATTATACGTCAACGGTACCTCAATATAAACTTTTTAAAAAGAGGGATAAATCAAGGTTACCACCAGGAATAAAGATTAAACTGGCATACCTTCCCAGGCTCTTTTAACTTAGAGGTTCTAAAATTGTCTCGAAGTTTTAAGACTCATCTGTTCACACATCCATAATCATTTACTTCCAGAACGCAGCAAGCCTCGTGCCGCCATTTGGAGATAACTATGCTGAGATGCTGACATGCCATCCTAAATCACTTCTGCACAGACGTGACGCGCAGAGCCGAGAGCCCATGACTCTGTCGCTTTTATCAATCTCCAGGTTTGTTCCTAAACACAACGGCTGGCTCCTACTCCATCACCAGGATTAAACCGCCTCCCCCTAGAGGGAGTCGAGCCACTAAAAGCCACGCTTAGTAAGAGGGATGTGTTTCTACTGAAGGCCGAATGGCAGGAGGGAACGGGAGTGAGGCAAGCATTCCTGGGCAGGTAAGATGGCTCAGCAAGTAAAGGTGCTTGCTGCCAAGCCAGGTGACATGCGTTCGATTCTCAGGATCCACATTGTTTTAGAAGAGACCGCATTTCTACCGGCTGTCCTCTGACCTGCACATGCATGCTGTGGCATGTGCACACACACACGGAGACACATAAAAAAAAATTAAATAAACGTAGTGTTTAAAAAGAAAAATCCCCACAGGTTTGGGCCCACGGCAACTCTGTACACACTAGGCACTTCTGCGGAGTTTTGGTTTTGTCTTTTTCCTTTTTATTATTTTGAACACGTTATTGATCCTTAAATAGACAGTGTTTTAGAGAAATTTAAGGTTTACAGAAGAGCTAAGCAAAAGCAGCTCCATGGCAGTCACCCCAAGTCAGAACTCCCTGCGCCAGCACAGTTACAGCTGGCCAGCCCTAGCTCACAGTCCTTGGCATCGGCCACACCCTCTGTGCTGCTCATGCCCTGGGTTTTAACAAGTATGGAGCAGGGTGCACCTCTCCACTGCAATGCCATTCAGAATGGCTTCCCTGTCCTCACCCCAGGAAGCCTTTGCTTCCTCCCATCATCCTCTTCCATCTCTCCATCCCTAGCAACCACAACCACTAATCTTTCCTTGTCTCTAAAAAAAAGATCTTTTAGCCAGGCATGGTGGTGCAAACCTTTAATCCCAGCACTCGTGGAGGCAGAGGCAGGCAGAGTGAGTCCAGAACAGCCAAGGCTAACACAGAGGAACCCTGTCTTGAAAAACCAACAAAGCAAAATCTGTCTTTTCCATAAAGTTACAGATGATTGTGTGGTCACAAGTTTACAATCTTTTCAGATTAGTGTTTTTCATTTAGTAATTAAGACGTCTCTGTCTTTTTTTCTTTTTCCAGTTTGGTAACATCTTTTTTTTAACTACCAAATAATATTCCATTATATAGCTACAATCATTGCTTTTCCCCCCCCCCCCCCAGACAGGGTTTCTCTGTCTAACCTTGACTATCTTAAAACTCACTCTGTAGACCAGGTTGGCCTCGAATTCAAAAGACTCGCCTGCCTCTGCCTCCCTGAGTGCTGGGATTAAAGGTGTGTGCCACCACCACCAAGCACATTGCTTTATTTTTAATGTTTATTTTATTGATTTCTTTTAAATTTTTATTATTTTATAAATCAATGCGTTGAATTATTTGTTAAAACTTTACTCATTAGCCAGGTGTGGTGGTGCACACCTTTAATTCTAGCACTCCAAAGGCAAAGAAAGGCACATGAATCTCTGTGAGTTCAAGGCCAGCCTGGTCTATAGAGTGAGTTCCAGGACAATGAGAGTTATATGGAGAGACTCTATCTTAAAAAAGCAATGATAAAACCTTTATTTATTTGTTTTCTAGTTTGTCTGTTTTTATTTTATTTTTATTTATTTTTAACATGGGAACAACTTACTGTCGATCACTTAGGCCCTGGCATGAGGCGGTCTAGCCACACAGTAGCATGTCTGTAGTTAATGGTAAAGACCTGAACCTGGTGTGTGAAGGAGCCGAAGTCACTCTGCAGGTGGGGAGTCATCAGCACAGGCACCTGGGAAACCTGAGTGGCTGTACCTACCAAAGCTGGGTGTGTTCATCCGTGACGAGGAAGCCTAGCCCTGGCTGGATGCTCACCATAAACAACTTTGCACTTTCCTAAAAGCCATTCAGAGGAAAGTCCAGAGGAGCACTGCCCACAGTCAACCCCTGGAAGCAACCCAACAGTCTGTCAACAGCCGTGGACGAAAGCAAAGTCGTCCACTCGGTGTGGTACCCGTTCCCAGGGCAATGAGGAAGCTTCCTGACAGGACAAGAGGAACAGCAGCCAGAAAAAAAGGAGCGCTCCCCTTGCCAGGTCTAACACGGAACTCTGGGTGCCTGGAGGGCTGAGGCTTCCTCAAGAGTCGGGTGTGGTGGTCATGTCTCGCTGGCCCAGACACTCAGGATCGGTGTAGTTGAGGCACTAACTGCCTCAACCCACAAACTCAAGGCTCCGAGACTCAGCATTCACGTGGGGGCAAAGGCAGCTGCAGAAAAGCTGAACTGATGCGGCCCCATTTCAAGTAAAATCATTTGCACATCTGCCTTTACCCACAGAGAACGCTGAGCAAAGTGACCTCAAGTCAGGCAGTAAGCCCCAAGCCCTTACGACAGTCCACAGGCTGCACACCACCGCTGTACACTTTCCCCCAATACAGTATTACCGCCTTCCCCTCTATTTCCTGGCAACAGAGACCACCCCCACTTCTACTTGCAATATCCGGGGACCCTCTCTAGGAGTGTGAGTAACTTTTCAACCTTTGGGTCTCAGCTCAAGAGTTACCTCCCTCATGAAGCCTCAGTGACCTCAGGCTGAACCCTCAGTTCCTGCTGCCTCCCAACTGAGGCCTCATCGTGGCTTCACTTATTTTTGAGTTCCCCGCGGGCCACCACAGGGCCTAGCACAGGATGGGTAACTCAAGAGTGAATACACCTGCCCGGCAGACTGATGTGCAGCCATCTAGAAGCTGATTCCTATGAATGCTGGCCAGAGGAGGGGACAGCAGGGTGGGTACACAATCTCCATCCATCCAGCCTCAGCCCTTCCCCGGTCAGGGACCAGAACCTGCTGTCCTCCATCCTCCCGTGCTCGCTCGCTCACTCGCTCTCTCCTCACTCTGCCTAAGCCCCAGTGGGTGGTGTATTAATACCAGGAGGGAGAAGGTCACCCAGCTCAGAAGCACTGAGCCGTCCTTGACTTGGGCAGGCGCAGCTGAAAGGCGCTGAGGAGGGGGAGCGCTTCGCCGCCGCCGAGCACGTGCATGCTATTTCTGATTCCCAGCTGGCCAGCCCGGCCCAGTGCATCTGCCGTGGGAGCCTGGGCAGCCTGGAGAACGGCAGGGGTGTGGGGAGGAGCAGTGACCATCACCCAGCCATGCTTTTACCCCTGACCCGGCCACAGCCGGACTGAGGACTCAGCTACCACTGCTCATGGCCAGGAAGATTTTCACAAACCCCCTCAGCCTGGCATTTGGGGCTCAAGAAGACCCAGTCTGCCTGCCTTCTTGTTCTCCACACCTACAATCAGCCCAGTCTTCCCTCGACTGTCACACAGGCTGTCCTCTCAGGTAGGACACCACTGTCACCAGGTGTTGGCTCATTCAGCTTAACCCCCAGGTCTCAGCACAGAACACTCCTCCAGAATGTTGGCCTTGGTCACCCCACATCCCGGAAGCTCCTTGTATGCCCCTGTATCAACAGGTGTCCTGGGTTATCTTAGAAGTCTTCGAGTCTTCTGGACTAAGATCTGATCGGCTTGGAGGCCCTCGCTGTC
Organism: Acomys percivali; assembly: GCA_907169655.1. Taxonomy (NCBI): domain Eukaryota; kingdom Metazoa; phylum Chordata; class Mammalia; order Rodentia; family Muridae; genus Acomys; species Acomys percivali. The sequence goes on from OU015742.1 coordinate 78,168,543, forward strand.
TCTGGCAGCGTTTGGTCCAGAGCAGCCATGAAGTCTCATGAGGCAGAAGGGGCTTGGGTTCTGAGATGGAGCGGTGGACTGGGGTGCCCAGAGGTGGAGCACGGGCAGGGAGCAAATAGTTGGATTTGTTTGTGACCTGAATATGAAGGGTCAGAGGGGTGAAGCCTTAGGGGACAGGGGGAGAGGAGACCCCCCTCCACCCTCAGCAGCGGACTCTTCTCCGCCTGACACTTGCCATCACCAGTGTTCCCTGGAGCAGCCAACAGCCTGGCTATCAGCTCAGCGAGGCTGGGATACTGTACCAGGTGTGGCTGCGCACAGCCCTGCCTCCCCACCCCCGACAGGCACGGTCGACACAGAATCTGTACAGAAAGAGAGCCTGTGGCCTGAATACATCTGCTCCCCAGGGCAGGATGCCCAGATTAAGTAGGGGGCTCCTGGCAGATCTGGGCGCTGGGAGATTTGGACTACCTGCCCACCACTTACAGTTGTATCTCCTGGCAGAGGGAGGTGTCCTGGGGCCCAAGGTCAGGGCTGGGCCTGGCAGAGACCCTCCAAGCAAAGGCTCACAGCCTACCCTCCCGCCCAAAGCTGCCGCCTGGAATGTGGGCCATGCGCAAACCAGGCCAGCCAAAATAGGAGGGTTCCAGGGAGGGATGGACTCCGGGATGGTCCCAGAGAGGCCTGGGGGTGCTACAGGGGCAGGCATTCTGGTTTCTAGGTTTCCTAGGGACCCTGCCGGTTCCAAGATTTCTCTTTTACTTCCTGAAGCTCTTACAGAGACCCTACACTGTATGCCCTACACGGAGTACCGGGTTCAGTCAGAGATCATGTGGTACCAGGCCACCTTGTCCCCTGCCACATTTTCACCATCTCTCTCTCTGTGCTAGCACTCCACACCCAGAATGCTCACTGGGCCTCTTTCTCAGGCTGCCCAATCTGGGAGCACTAGGTCCTTCTGCAAGCACGGGAGCATACCAGCCATTTCTTAGATGCCTCTCAGGCACGAGGCTTTGCTCTAGGCACCTCAGCACCCGGAACCCCACTTCACTCAGGAATCAAGCCTTCGGGGCAGGCTGGAGTACAAAAGGAGACACTGAGGCTGAGAGTAGTTCCTGTGACCTCATCAAGGTCACTCGGCTGGCTCACCTAGCTAGACTCTAACTGAGAGACCCTCAGAAGCACCTCACTCCCTCAGGGTGGTCAGGGTGGCCCAGCTCTGGTGGCTTCCCAGGGTTCTTGGGATTGAGCACCCCACCCCCTCCACTTCTTTTTGCTTTCTCTATTTAAAACTACACCAGGAAGCAAGCAAACAAACAAAAAACCCCATTCAGGAAAAGAGTTGAGCAGAATTGGCCTGCTGTGGACACCCCACTGAAGGAGCCCACAGTCTCCCCAGCCAACCTCTGCGTCCTGACCCACTCTCAGCCTGGGCAGGGCAGTGCTGGGTTCTGAAGCTAGACTGGCTCAGTTCCAACCCCACTCCACCAGCAGCTGCCAGGTGACCTCAGGGATGCCTTGTTTCTCCTGAGAGAACACTGTTTTCCTCTGCCCAGTCATTCAAGAGACAAAGCCACACTCTGACCCAGGAGCCATGCCGCTTCTTGGCCTGGCAATGTTGGGTCTCCACTGAGTCCCCCAGGTGGCTCCTGGAGGTGTCCTGAGTAAGAGGACACCTGTGTAAGATGGCTTGCTTGCAGCCACAAGCTTCGCAGTACTCCAAAGCAATAGATAGCTAACGAAGGAGAGAGAGAGAGAGAGAGAGAGAGAGAGAGAATGAATGAATGAATGAGTGAATGACTGGCTCCCCAAGGGGGCACTGGGTCCTGGGCCTAGGAAGAAGACAGGTCCTACTTCTAGGATGCCTGCTCCACCACAGGAGTACTGTTGCTCACCACATTAGCCCTGGGTTCCTCATCGCGAAGGGCGGACAGACACACAGACAGATCTGGCCCTCAGAGACTCCTGTGTACCAGCACCAAGCTACAGGTGCCCTGTGTCCATCTTCAAATGGTCCTCACTGTCACCTTTTGGGGCTGAAGATGAATGCCTGCCAGGCCTGAAATAATCCTTGGCACAATCCTTGGCACAAGCGGGTGTTTGCCTCAGAGAGCGTACACCAGCTGCAGGAACAGACAGGCCACACACACACAGGGCTTAAAGGACAAGAACAAGAAACGAAGCCAGAAGTGGTATCACAAGCCTGTAATCCCAGACCCAGGAGGCTGAGGCAAGAGGACCTCAGGTTCCAAGCCAGTGCAGGTTAAATAGAAAGTTCAAGAACAGTCTGGATTACATAGCAAGACACTAAACCATGGAATCCAGAGGGGGAAACAGGAGAAAAGAAAGAAGAGACCTATTTTTCTCCTGGAAACAACTTTCAGACTCTGGCTTTTCCCATGTTGGAGAGACAGCTCTGACCTCTAGGTGGGCTGGTCTTCATCGAGCCCACCAGGACAGATGAGGGCGTGGCCTTCAGAAAGGGTGCTGTCCCCAAGGCTGGAAAAGGAACAGAGAGAGGGCTACAAAGAACACACTACATGGGCAGCTTTGTGACGCCAGCCTTGTGGTGTACCCAGTACAGAAGCCACACTTGTTCCTTTCTCCCCAGCATGCACTGGTGTAGGCTCCACAGTGCCTCGGCACCACTCCTGGCTGGGTGCCATCAGACTGGAAGGGCTCCTGCATGCCCAAAGACCCCCATGATTGACCCTGCTGTGGGGTGCAGGGACGCATGAAGACAAACAGGGTAGGGCCTCACAGGCTAAGCAGTCAGTAAAGGCAGGGACGAAGAGGCCAGAAGACACAGAATATTATACACCCTAGTCCTCGTGTGGTTCTGCAGAAGGAGAAGGGTGGCTGCAAGAGATGGGTGACAGAGCATGCCAACTGCCATGTTGAGGGCAGTGGGTCTGCTGTGGCATAAGCAGCTGGGTGTGGTCCTAAATCAGACAAACTTCCTGAGTGTGAGACAGACCTGATGACAGTCTGGGAAGTGTTTGGCTGCCTGGGGCTGCAGGAAGAGCCCAGTTCTTCTTTGTTGTTGAACCCCAGGCCGGCCATAAGAGATCCAGAGAGAGGGCTGCCTCTCCTACGACCCTTGGGAACTGTCTTGCCATTCATCAAATCCAGCCTTGCAAATGCTTCCTGGAAACTTTGGGCCCCAGTGGGCCGAGGTGACAGCTCCCAGGCTGCCCACTACTTGTCCCCTGCCCTGGTCGGCAGCAGCAGCAGGAGTGCAGACTGGGTCAGCAGAGGTTGGCCAGCTTTGGTCTTGGCCTTGGCAGGTGGGCAGGCAGCCAACATTCCATGCCAGTGCCGGGAAAGCTGGCAGTTGCTGGCCAGGAGAACACTGTGGGCCTGCCCCGCTCTGGAGCCATCTGTGGCTCCCTAGCTTCTTTCACTGAGAAGTATCCACACAGGAGAGGCTGGAGAGGGTCCTGCTACATGTCAAGTCTCTACAGCACCTGAGGAGACCCACTCAAATGTCCTGGAGCAGACACAGCAGTGGACAAGGGCTCTGCAAGGGACGGTCCTGCTGGTCTAGACCAGTCCACATCACACCAAGGTTCCAGTCCTGGCTACGTGGCTTCACCTCTCTGTACCATGGTCTCTTCACATGTCACCAGTCCTTTGTAGCCAGTAAGACCACGTGGCCCAGTCTGACTCTAACTCATACCAAGTCCCTCCAGGCTTCAACCTCAGCATTCCACACTGCTCCTACCTCAGGGGTCTCAGGTGGCTTCCTGGGGACAGTCCACCCTGATGCCCAACAGTAACTATGGTGTTCTGCGTGGTAGTGCGCCTGTCACCGCCTGGAGTTTACATTCATCCGGAAGGTTATGTAACGACTGCAGGCCTCCCGAGAGGATCTCAGCTCTGCAGGGCAGGGGCCAGCCACTTGTTCACTGTGTACGCCCAGCACAGGGCAGGCACTTGACATGTGTTTGCTGAGTGAATACTCGGAATAAGAAAGGAAGCAGAGAAGGTAAGCCCCAAGGGATGACAGTGTCTACATTATCCCTGTCTCAGTGTCAAAATGATCCAACAATACACAAAAAGCCTGGCTAGAATGGAGGTATATTATTTCTCACCTGACACACCTATGCCTCCCACATGCCAGCACAGTCCCTTCTAATATGTCACACATATACATATGGCCCACATGTACCATGCAGATGCCTACACACACACACACACACACACACACGTCTGTATACCACACACTGCATATAGCCGCCACCCCCATGCACACACATACCATACATGCATACTACATATATCTCCCCACGCTTCACACACACACTATACATACATGCCAAACACACCTTCTCACATACCACACATATGTACACCACACATACATATCACATTCACCTCCCCAGACATCTCACACATGCCACATATACCTTTCTCCCAACCATATATACATATGAACTTCCCCTCACACCACATACATATCATACATGTCACAATACCTCCCCACACATTACAAAGCATAAATGTCACACACATACCTCCAACACACTACACACACACACACACACACACACACACACACACACATATACAAGCACACTGCACGTGTGACATCCAACAGGGGCAGCCAGGGCAGCTGCACCTCCCATCACACTGCACTCTCTCAGAGTGCTTGGAAGGCTAGTTGAAACCCACACACAGGCAGAAATAGGCTTGGCCCAGGCTGACCAGGGCCCCCAGGACCCAGAGCTGCCTGTCGCTGTCATTTTCACACAGTTCCCTGGGAGGTCTCACAAGTGCCCAGTCCTCTAGGAATCCCTCCCAGAATTCCCTAGAAGTGGCAAGTCCGGGAGAAGGGAAGGTGTGAGATGCTTACACCTCCTCCTAGCTTGTGACCACAGCAGCACCAGCCAGCCACACAGGGACTGGAGATGGGTGAGACCACGCCACCCCATTCTCAACTCCCAAAACACAGAGGGGAAACTGACAGAGAAGACACAGAAGCTTGGTGTCCAGGTGGCCTCCCGCTGGGGCCCTTCCTTCCTGTCTGGAGTGTCTGGTACACATGCCTGGGTCAAATTTTACTCCATCACCCACTGGCTCAGTGCCTCTTCCCTCAAGCCACAATTTCCTTGGACAAAAACTGGGCTGAGCACAGAACCTCACTCCCTCAATGTGGACTTCGCACATAGAAAATGCCGGTGGTAGAGGGCCTGGAAGCCACCTCTCCCCAAGGTAGGTTGGGCCCAGCCAGGCACCCCCGCAGGGGGTGTCATTACAAAGCTACAGAGTCCAGAGCCAAGCCCACACAGTTCATGCTACTGAGCAAAGGAGGACACTGGAGCCTGGGGACCAGCAAGGCCGGGGCACTCAGAGCTTCCAGTGAGCTCCAGCCCCCAGGGGATGTAGCAGAGCAAAGGATGCTGGGCTTGGCAACAGCCGGGGGAGGCAGGCAGGCAGGCAGGCAGCTGGGGTGCTGGGGTGGTGGGAAGAAACTCCCCCCACCCCCGTTTTTAGCAAACCCAATCCCCATTTCCAAGCTGTGCTCTACAGCCCATGGCCACGTCACTACCACAGTACCCAGTCAGCCTGCAATAGGTGGGAGTCAAAGCCCCTCCCTCTGGCAGGGGTTGGGGGACAGAGAGTGGTGGGGAAGTCAGGGCAACTGTCAGGTGAGACTGCAACACAAGGCTCCTGCCACCTCCTGGGGGCAGGAAACCATCTCAGTTCACCCCTGCGGTGAAAGAGAGATGAGTTGGCAAACACCAGACAGCACTCTCACCCCACAAAAGAGATAGAGACCACAGACAGAGCTCAGAGAGGTGCAGGTCCTGAGTCAGGAAACACAGCAACAAAGCACCAAACAGCTGGCCCATCCTTCTTACAGACCCTCAGGCACACAGCACGCACTTCTGACAGATGTCAAGAGACCCACTGGGAGCCTGTCACTATACAGAGACAAATGCCTAAATCCAGAAGCCCAGTGCTCAACACCCCAAGACCAGAACTTGGGGCACATGGTATCCCAGTGCCTCCCAACCAGAATGGTCCTGACTGAGGTCCCATGCAATGCTGGGTACACAGTAGGCACTCAATGTATGCATCAGTAGGCCTTGCTCCATGTATATGCTAGGGTTTCTGTCCCCGCCCCCACTTCTGTATTATCAGACACACTTGGACCCCATCCTGAGCTTTCTCATGATGAACCCCCTGACCCTGTGTGACCCCAATCCTGGAGATGGGTCCCTGTGGGCCTGCTGCTCTGTGTTGGAGGAAGGGAGCTTGCGTCTCACCAGAAAGGTCCTAGGAACCAGATCTCATTTGCTGTCCCCAGTGAGCTGGCAATGGTGGTCACTTACCACCCATATAACCTCCTCACACCTCGAGAAGTGTTAAAGAGAAGCCCCCATGTCACAGGGGCCATGACAGTCAGGACTCAGACCAAGCCTATTGCAGGGCCGAGAGACATGGCTGCAGCCAATGACCCTGAATCCCAGGGATGCCTTAGGCTGGATATGGTCAGGTTCCCCAAAGCCAGCCATGAGCCTACTGCAGTTGGCCCCTATAAGCCTCACACCCCACCCCCATCACTTGCTGGTAAACAAACGGGAACTTCAGGACCCCCAGGTGATGGGGCTAAGGAGACACTCTAAACTCAAGGTCTTAGATCCAAATCCTGGTATCAGGGCTTCGCCATCTATGTGGCCTTGGTCCAGTTCCCTCACCTGTGAAATAGGGCTAATGAGAAGAGGGTATGGTAGAGGCTGAAGCAGACATGCGTGCTTAGAGCCCGTTACTAAGCCACACTTAGCTCTGGGAGATGGTCAATGATGCTTTGTCAAGCGGAGAGTTGGTTTTTCTTTCTTTCTTTCTTTCTTTCTTTCTTTCTTTCTTTTTTTTTAACTGTCAGCTGCTGATAACGGCTGTTATTATTATTATTATTATCATTGTCAACATTAGCAGGAATCCCCAAGCCTGGTTTTGCAACCAGCCCTGGTAAGGGGTGTAGCAAAATTCTCCAAACAAAATGTGCTTCCATTCATTTTGGGTTTTTGAAAAGGCCACGTCAGACAGCTCAGTGGGGAGGAGGCGGCATTGCGAAACCCAGCACAGAAGGATCCAGGCTGCTCCTCGGCTCAGGAAGTGATGTGCCATCTACTCCAGAGAGGCCCTGACACACAATGGCTACCCCTAGGGCCCAGTGGATGTGGGTCCACTCTCCTGCCTCTGAGTGACCTTGGACAGCTCCTGCACCTACACCTCAGTTTCCTCATCAGGCAAAGGAAAGTATTTCCTCTTCATTCCTACCAAGGGGATAGCTAGAAAATGCAGAAATTAAACGTGTCCTGCAAACTGCAGAGTGCTGGATGTACCCTAAAGGCTCCAGTCTTGGCCTGAGGTTGTTGCCAGGAGACTGTTGAGTAGGTGGACACAGAGAAACAGCAACAGCCCCCCCCTTCCATAAACCACATATACAAAAGAAAGGCAGTCACGTGTGGCTCGGGGACCATCCACGAGAGTCCAATGGAGTGGGCATATATTCGTCTTTGCATCCTCTGCCATAGGAAGCCCTTGCTGAGTAACGGCCTTTCCCAAAAGGTGGCCAATCAGAGTTCACTAACAGTGCCGTATCTACTCCAGCCAGCGCCCTTCGCCTCTTCAGTGGCAGGGTCATCTATCAGGAGAAACTGCCAAACCCTCCCTGTCACTGTGGACCCTGGGCCTGTACATACACAGTCCTTCAAACCTATGGGGGGCAGACCAAGCCCCATCCTGCACCCCACAGTGCCCACAGCAGTAGCCACTTTCATGACCACTGTCTCTGAGGACCATCAGGAGGGCTGCCTCTATGATCAGGACACCGGCTGCCTTCCTGGTTTTATGAATGCCAATGAGGTCCTCAGCCAAGCAGCAGCCTGTTCCTCCACTGTCTATCTACCCAGGTCCCTGAGGCCTCCAAACCCAGGCCAGCACGTGTCCTCTGGGATGTTTCCAGCACTAGGCAGCATGGGTCCCCAGAACAGGAAGAGCTGCAGTTCACACACCAGATCTCATCTGATTTGACTCTGTGTCCCTCCGGCCTGACACAGCACTGAGCACTGAGCAGGGCAGCAAACACTAGAGGCCCAAAGAAGGAATGGTAGGCGAGAAACCAGAGGGACAAGCTAATAGCCCTATAAATGCAACAACGAGGGTCAATTAGGTGGGCAACTGATGTGAACACGTGAACTGATGCAGAAAACAGGTGCCAGACCCCGGGGTCACAGGGATGCGCGAAGACGCAGACCTACCCAAACACAACCTCAGCCACTACCAGAGCCTCTGGATTCCCACGGACACACTGGGATTTTAGAGGCCACAGACCTATAACTCCCACAAGCCCGCCAAATGCCTCTGAGTGCACAGAGCCAGCTGGAGGGAGGAACCCATAGGGACAATCATGTGGGCAACTGGGCCTAGCCAAGTCTCCTCCATGCCCACTGCCTAGCCCTCCCCTTGGAATGCTCCCGTTCACACTCACTCACTCAGTCAACCCAATTAAAAATAAATAAACAAACAAACAAACAAATAAATGGGGGGGGGAACCAAATTCCCTCAGGCAGCCAAGACCAGCCCTCTGCGCAGGGAGGCTGGCGTGAAGGTGTGGTGCTGCCGCTCTCGCATCAATCACGCCAAGTAATGCAGAGCACAGAACTGTGGCAGGAGTAGTAAAGCCGAGGTCCTGGGGGCTTCAGAGAGGTTGGCAGGGACACAGAGTGGCTTGGGCATTGAAGAGGCTTTCTTCCAAAAAGCAAGACTTAGTTAGGATGAGGCCAGGTGGATAAGGAGTAGTTAAGTAGGTGAAGTGTTGGGGGAGGGAGGGGTGGGGACAGAGGCACTGGCTTGCTCAAAGACCCTGAGGCTAAAGGCAATTTGAACGCGGTCCAGGAACTGAATGCAGGCCAGGGAGACCAGAGCCAAAGACAGAGGAGGTGGGGAACCAGACGCAGCTAAAGCAGTTACTGTGGGAAAGGGGCTGGGCTTCAGACTAGGAGCTGTGGGCATTTATTGGGTATCACCGATATGCTTTCCAAAAACGAAAAGAAAACCTGACTTTTATTCATTAGCATCTCAGAATGTTTAAATGGAAACACTTAAAGTGCACTGGAGTCCAAGAATGCTATTTTTAAATACTTTTTCAAATGAATGAATTCCCATTAATTACAGCTATATGGGAGGGGAGAGACCACCTCTCCCACATAAAGAGCACTGGACAAAATCCTTCCGTGTCTGGATACACTGGTATTTATGAAGCCAGTCGGCCTGTGAGCCACAAAATCCTAACAAGATGCCAGTGGGTGCCCGGCGACACACTAGGTACGTCACTGACTCCCCTGGAAGCACCAAGTCCACGTTCTACCCTCAGTTCCTAAGAGCTACGCAGCCTTCTTTCAAAACAGCAAGCTCGGCTGCCAAGCCTTGCGAAGCCCGCCAGCCCGCCAGCCCGGGGCACAGCCCTCAAACCTGCAGCTCAGCTCAGACTGACACCAGCAGGATGCTTCCTGGATTCCCCGTTCTTGAAGTCAGGCCCTGCCTACCCCACACTTTCTCTTGAATCAGGGCCCTGCCCACCTACCTCTCCAGGCCACCTCCACCTGGCCTAAATGGATGCCACTCCCAGGCACACCAGGCATTCCCCAGCGTCAGGAGGACCCACGCACTCTATCCCACCCCTATAGAGACACAGGCACACACGCCTGCCCCACGTGCACTGACAGCATCTTCAAAAGCTACTGGGAACATACTCGGAGCTTGGTGAGCTACCGCTGAAGCCCAGCTGAGGGGGAGGGTGGTCCCCAACAGTGGCTCCTAACACCCAGAGCCTCAGCCATCAGCCCAGAAACCAGCTCTGTGGCCCCACCCAGTCCCGTTGTCCTCAGTAGTCTGGCTCAGGTCCCTCAAGCCACCCTTGGCCCGGGCAGCCCACAGTTCTCTATACCAAAGGGGGGGGGGGGAGGAGGTAGCCACCTGAGGGACAGAATTCTACAGACTGCTCCAACAGGCATTCTGACATGGTCCTGTACAGCCTCTTGCCATCATCCCTAGCCTTGCAGAAAACAGTGTCCTCCAGGTGAAACCAGAGACGGAGGGACCCAGACCCTCCCCCACGGCGCTGAAGGTGCCAAGAGTAGAGGCGGGGCAGTCCAGCCTCCTCAGGACTGGGGACTGCAGCCCCCCCCCTTATCATTTCTACTTCCAAGCAGGTGGAGGTGCTGGGACCCCACCGCCATCAGCACAGCCCTTCAAGCGTGGGGTTCCCCATCCTCAGGGTACCGCTGCCACAACTGGCCTTTACCCACCCACCTACCCGCCACCCTTCCCCCATTTCATTTTCCCCCACAACATCAACAGTCAGTGACAGCCCCTTTCCGTAACACAGGCAGAGTGGAAGAACGCGAGAAAGGAGATGGATGAAGGGCTGGATGGGGAATCCGACAAGGCAGGCTCTACCCAAAGAGGCCCGGAGACCATCACTTGCCCAGGTAGCACATGTTCCCTCACAGCAGGCCCGGCACATCTGGACCCAGCTGGCCTCCGCAGCCACCTGGTCTATCCTCCACCCGCTCTGCACGCGAACCCCCTTTTCCGCGGGGCGCCGCACGTGGGGGCCTCCCGTGGCCATGTGAGCGCTCTACACCCCCCCCCCCCGCAAGCCCAGGTGCCAGGGTCGTCCGGCCCCTCCCGGGCACGCGAGCGTGCTGGGGCCCATGCGGCGCGGGGTCGCCCGCCCCCTCCCCGGATGCCGAGTCCGGGGGAGAGCCGGGGAAAGAGGTACGAGCGTGTGGCAGGCTGAAGGCAAGGGAGCCCGGGCCGCCCCGACACGCGGTCGGGAGGGGGCTGCCGTCGCCTGCCGCCTGCGGATGGAGGGCCCGGAGCGGCTCCTGCGCCCGGGCCGGGAAAGGGTTGGCAGCATTGGAGGGGCCGGCCCGCGTCGGGCTCCAGGCCCTGGCGCTGCCGCTCGTCAGAGGATCCCGGAGACCCCGCCGCTGTTCGCGGCCGTTCTGGGGGCTGCCCGCGGCCGGGGGCTGCCTGCGGTCTAACCACGGAGGAGGGTCTTGGCGCGTGCCACCCCCGCGCGCGCTCACCTGCGCCCAGCGCTCGACCGCCCCGGTCCGCTCGGCCCGCTCGGCCCGCTCGGCCTCTGCGCTACGTCCGCTCCGCTCGCTTGCTCGCTCGCAACGTCGTCCGCCTAGGCCCCGGCCCCGGCCCCGGCCCCGGCCCGCGGGCGCCCCATGTCTCTCCTCCGGCCGGCGCGGCGCCCCAGATGCGGCTGCGGGAGGAGGAGCCGCGCGGCCCCGGCTCCCCGAGAGCGGCGGGGAGGGGGCGGGGGGCGGAGAGACGCGCGCGGGGGAGGGGGCCGCGCGGCTGCGCTCAAAACCAGGCGCGGATCCGGCCGGGGGCCCGGGGCTGCGGGGGAACCTCGGGGACCGCTCCGGGTCCGGCGCGTCGCCCCCGCCGCCGGCCCGGGAGAGGGGAGGGGCGCAGCGGCTGCGGGCGCTGGGTCTGTAGCGGAAAGAACGCTTGGGAATCCGCTACCGGTCATCCAGAGAGGGCAGGCTACCGGTGCGAGGTTACCCAGCGCTGGCTGAGGTGGAGCGCGAACTTGGAAGCCCGGGTTGTTGAGTGGGCCAACAGGAACGTGTGTTGGCCTAGGCTGCGCTCACTGTAGGGTAGGGAAACTGAGGCACGGAAAAGATGAGGCTGGTCTGGGTCGCACCGCGGGAGTCAGGCTTCTAACCTCTCCCTCCCCCCCCCCGTTGGGGTTCCTGCCTCTAGGATCGGGTGCCCCCTCCCGGTGACCCGCTTCCTGCAGAACCCTTGTTTTGGGCAACAGTACCTGGCCAATGCGTCTCGGGAATTCTAGGCAGGGGCACCTGTCCTACCTCTCCTGGGTGCAATGGGATCAAAGACTAAAGGGCTTCTGCCTGAGCCCAGTTTTCCCACCTGCACAGTGGGCACAACATAGTATCCATCTCCTTAAGGAACCGAAGAGATTACGGAGTACAAGCAAGCTCTCCTTACTGGATCTTGGCACTCAGTAGGTGTCGAATGGCTGCACCTCCTCTCCTGGCTCCCACACAGCTGTCCCTGGAGAATACCAGGTGTGCAATCCAGGCTCCTCACAGCCGTCTTTCTTCTCTTCCACTGCCTGCCCACCCTTCTCACGTCTCTATTCCACAGTTAGACTCCTAGCCTTTCCTTTTCCCTGAGCCTGCAATGCCCTCCCACCATCTCTCAGTGACAAACTCCTACTCGTCCCTCAAGACCCAGAGCAATTTCATGTTCCAGCGTCTCACGCTACTGGCCCACCCATGCCTCCCTGCCCAAGAACAGCCTTCCCTTTCCCCTAGGGGTTGTGCTGAGCTAGCTGCTTAGACTCCCAGCAACTGCAGCTACCAGCCCAGAGGAGATATGCCAGGACCTATGCTGCGGGTGGTGGCTTCCTGGCAAAGTGGGCAGAGGAGAGGTCACTGCAGAGTCTCAGAGGAGGAAGGTGACGGAGGCAGGTGTAGATTCAGGCAGCTGTCAGTAGAGAGGAACAAGAACCCTTGGGTAGCTAGGGAGACCGCCATGGATTCCAGAGGCTCTGACAGGGCTGGACAGTGGTCTCGCTCTGCATAGTTGGCTAAAATAAGCAGGTGTAGGCCTCAGAATAGGGTTCCCAGGGCTTGCTCACCAATGCTCACAGCAGCACTAAGTATAAATGAAAGGCTGGTCACAGCCTAAACAGCTATTGTCTGGAGCCTGGGCAAACAGTGACTGCAAAAGGCTGTCCCCATGCCACGAGCCTCAAAACCTGTTAGGACGGACCACAGAACCACACTTGGCTTGTGATGACTCAGGGATGGGCTTCATGATTTGTCAGCTTTGCCTGGATTCAATACAATCTTTAACATAAAAAAAAAAAAAAGATAAGTTGGGCATGGTGGCACACGCCTTTAATCCCAGCACTCGGGAGGCAGAGGCAGGCGGATCACTGTGAGTTCGAGGCCAGCCTGGTCTACAAAGCAAGTCCAGGACAATCAAGGCTACACAGAGAAACCTTATCTCAAAAAACAAAAAACAAAAAAAAAAAGGTATTGGATTTTTTAAAAAGCAACTTGCGGAGAGGAAGAACAAGACACATAGTTTGAAAACATGCAACGCGATGTTATGTGCTATCTGGGGACCCGTGCCCATGAGTTATAAGAATAAAACTGCTCACAGGGGTGATGGAGAGCAGACTGTGACAAGCAGTGGCCGGAGGGACAGGAGTGTGATAGAGGCTTCCGGGTGTCTGAAGCCAGAGTGCACATGTGAGTCTGTTATGCTGCTATCGAGACATTTGTAAGCCAGCGATGTTTATTTTGTGATAATACGTGTTGTTGAAAGTCGAGTGGTGCGTAGGAAGGGAATGGGGGGCTTTGCTGGTTCTTGAGCAGGGTTGTGACGTGGACAGTGACCGGAAGAGGCAGGAAAGGGCAGGGGAGAGGTGAGAATGAGGGGACTAGAAGGATGAGCAAGACTGAGAGGAAGAAACCACAGCGTGCTTCCGCAGGGGTCACACGCCTAAATGCCCACACAGGGCATGAATGTGGGTTAAAAGCCAGCTGTCACCCCGTAGGAAAAAAAGTCCCCATGAGGCCACATCTTCTAATTTTTCTGAGAGAAACCAGCAATTCAGACACTTAACTTTTAATTCATTTTTAGTTAATATACAAAATAACGGGCTCATGATGACATCTTACACACTACGTTTCTGCACCTTCTCCCTCCTCCCTCCCTCTCCTTGCCAGTCTCCTTCCTTTCTGCTCTTGTGTCACACACACACACACACACACACACACACACACACACGCATACTATGCATATAGTTAAATGTGGATTCTGCATATTTGAGAAACACATGCTGTTTCTCCGAGGCTGCCTTATTTTGCTTATCATAGTAATCCCCACTTCCATCCATTTCCCTGCAAAGGACACAATTATTTCACTCTCCTTATGACAGAACGAAACGCACTGCGTATATGCCACATTTTCAATATAGATTAATCAACAATTTAGACTGCTTAAAAATGTAAAAATTTCCTTTAAAACCGGCAGCAAGTGAATTAGAACACTCCTACCTCTGTAGGGCTGAGCCATACAGGTCTGCGGGTCCTCGGTGAGGGTGAGGCTCCCAGGGGGACAATGAAGGGACAATGACCCTGGGTTTTGCTTTCTGTAAGGCTGAGGCGCAGCTGTCTAGGAGGGCTGCCTAGAGAAGGTGACAAGGGGTAATGCAGAAAGAAGATGCCTCCAGCTGAGAAACAGAGGGACAAAGGCAGTGTGGGCCTAAGGGAAAGAAAACAGAACAGGAAGTTCGCAAAGGGGAAACACGGGCAGGCATGACGCCTGGCCTTTTTAGCTACGGGGTCATAACTAGACGTCGCTGTATGCCCATGGACCAGCAAATATGACTAGACAGTCCCACAAGCTAGCAGGTGTGGGATGAGCAGCAGAGGCAAGCCTAACACACTGTTGGGAGGAAGGACCACCCACGGGAACCCAACAGTCTCACTGGTGCCATGTGCACGAGATCCCTCCACTTCTTAAACATGACCCCTCAGGGGTCTTTCAAAAGTGCAGGTTTGTCCTCAGCAGGACCTGGGAGTCTGCATGACAACCAGATTCCTAGGGAAGCCACACCGCAGGTCCCCGAGAATGCAGTCCAATTAGCAACCAACGGGAGGGTAAATCGATAAGTAAATAAATAGTGGTTATAGACACGCACAGCCTGTAGAACGATAGAATCAAAATCGCAGCGCCATAAACAGATTCTCATCAACAACCCTGACGTGACAAAAGCCTACACAATGTGGTAGCTGTTAGCATAAAGCCAATAAGCAAGTAAGAGCAAAGGCATATTAGTTGGATACTCATACACGTAATGAGACTGAAAATGAGGTGGACCAGGGAGAGAGAAGCTCATTTAATACAGTGTGTTCTATACCATTCTAGGCCCATGTGTGCACCAATGCTGCAGCACATCATGGAGGCAGGGCTGTTAGCGCCATGTGTCTGGATATGTACTAAAAGAGAGAGGGCTGGGGAGGTGGATCAGTTGATAAAATGCCTACTGTGTCCAGCTCTCCATAGCTCATGTAAAAAGTGGGACAGGGGAGCAGGCATGGGAAGGTTCCGGAAGCTCATCAGCCAGCCCAGCCAAGTTGATGAGCTTTAGGTCTAGAGAGAGACCTTGCCTCAAAAAAGGAAGGTGGAGAATGACGAAGGAAAGACACTGGACATCGATTTCTGAAGTGTCATGCATGTGTACAGACGTGCATTAGCACCCACCTACACCCGGGCATTCACTCACACTAATAAGTAACGCCTCTCCTCTCACTGTCTCTCTCCTTCCCCCTCCTCCACAACTGGGGACACTGGGCAGGCTGCTCAGATAAAGAGCATGCCACCCAAACTTGACTTAAGTTTGGATCCCCAGAACTCATGCAAACAAGGTGAGGGAGGTGGTGTGTGCCTGCAATCCCAGCACTCTACAGTGAGGTGGGAAGTAGAGACAAGAAAGCGCATGCATTAGCTAGCCTGGCAATCACAGCAAGCAACAAGAGAGCCTGTCTAAAACAGGTGGACACTGAGAGCCTAACCCAAGGTTGTCCTTTTATTTCCACATACACATGGCACACACATGACTACACTATACACATTAACAAGCAAACACACCACAAAGATTCTTTTTAAACGATAAATAGCGAAAATACATTTCTAATTGAGTCAAGGCAAATAAATCAAATTCATAATTAAAACACTTAAAACAGAAATTCATTTATATAATAAAAGACTAAGATTAAATCTGAGTGAAATAAACAAGGGACTGTAGCATAATAATGATATGAAAAGCTGGGCATGGCGGCGCACGCCTTTAATCCCAACACTCTGGAGGCAGAGGCAGGTGGATCTCTGTGAGTTCGAGGCCAGCCTGGTCTACAAAGTGAGTCCAGGACAGCCAAGGCTACACAGAGTGACCCTGTCTCAAAAAAACAAAAACAAAAACAAAAAACAAAACAAAACAAAACAAAAAAGAATGCTATGAGAAGAAAAAGGGTGAAACTTATTATAAAGATTATTTTTATTTGTGTGTGTGTGTGTGTGTGTGTTCGTGTTCACAAGAGGCCAGAAGAGTCTGTTATATCCCCTGGAGCTCAAGTTATAGGTTCTAAGACACCCAGCACGGATGCTAGGAACTGAACTCTAGTCTTCCAGAAGAGTCACAAGCGCTCTCAGCCATCACATTATTCTGGCCTCAAAATGCATTACCAAGAGAGACAAAGGTGGGGCTGGAGAAGTGGCTCAGCGATTAAGAGCATTTACTGCTCTTACAAAGGACTAGGGTCCAATTCCTAGCCCCAACATGGCAGCTCACAACCGTCTCCATAACTCCAGTTCCAGCGCATTTGATGTCCACTTCTTACCACCACGGGCACCAGGCATTTATGTGATATACAGATACGTGAAAAAAAAAATTCATACACATAAAACAAATTCTTTTAAAAAAAAAAAAGTGTAAGGAGCCAGAAGGAGCAGGGAGAGCCAAGCGTGGTGGTTCATATCTGTCATCCCAGTGCTAGAGAGGCTGAGGTAGGAACAGCAAGGCAGTCAAAGGGGTAGCCTGGGCTAACACAGTAAATCCCATGCTAGCCTAGGTTACAGCACGAAACCTATCTAAGGAAAATGCAGAGCAGGGAAGGGAGACAGATAATCTGTTTCTGAGAGGATTGTTCACTCCCCCTAGAGCCTGGTAACTGTGACTAATCAGGGCAAAAGGTACAGGAAATTACAAGACCAGGGGACATTTGTCTGACCCAGCCCAGAGACCAGAAGTGGGGGCAACATGGTAGGGAAGAGGCTGTGGTGCCCTGGCCCTCCAAAATTGCCCCTACTCCTGCCGTCGCATTTCCCAGCCACCATGTAAGGAAGGAGCCAGAGGCATGGGCTTCAGAAAGGACCCCAGAGGAGCATGGAAATATGCCTCGCAGAGAGCCCACTTGGCAGCGGGTAACATCTCGCCTTCAGTGACCTTCCCAGATAATAACAAGGCCTGGTTTGCCTCGTCGTCAGGTCAAAACAGTCCTGAGGAATGCCCAGTACCAAGGCCCATAAGCGCACAGGCTGGGCCAGCTATTCATGCACATGAGAAGAGAGGTGTTTCCCAGAGCACCCTGGGTTTTGGGTTCCTGCAGGGAATCTCCTGCCAGACCTCCTGTCCCAGGCTCCCCTTTCCAATCCACCCTTTCAGGTCAGCCCCTAAGAAAGTGTTCAGGGCACATCTCTGGCTTCCTTGCTCTAAACTCAGCCTTAGCTGCCTCCACCCAGGGTAGAGCTTAAACTTTGGAGCCCGGGAGTCTGTCACCGTCCAGCTTTTGTATCCCCTCTCACGCAGTCCTGCTGACCCTGCGTCTTCACCTCCTCTCCCCTCAGAGGCTCTCCTTTCAAGGTTCAACTTGTGCTTCGCCCACTCAGAGGCGATCTCTTTCACCCGGGGAATACAATAAAGACATTTGTCTGAAACACTGTAGCAAACACCCACCCAGGACTCCAACTGCAGCCGGGTTGGACAGCTCCTGCCCCTGACCCACAGGTGCCCACATGGAGGCCCTTCTCCACCTGACCATGTTGGCTAAGGCTGGGGCTGCCTAGCTTCCAGCCCAAGAGAGCTGGAGTGTGGGGGAGGGGTGGCCAGCACTCCCAGGAGATGCTTTGGAAGCTCACAGGATCTGAAATTGCAGGTAAAGATACAGCCTCCAGGGGCTGGAGGGATGGCCCAGTGGTTAAGAGCACTGCCTGCTCTTCCAAAGGACCCAGGTTCAATTCCCAGCACCCACATGGCAGCTCACAACTATCTGTAACTCCAGTTCCAGGGGATCTGACACCTTCACACTAATGCACATAAAAAGTAAAGCTAAATAAATTATTTTTTTTTAAAGATACAGCCTCCAGTCTTTGGAAGTGATGGCTCTGGGATGGTCTTCACTATTCCTCAGAAGCTGTAGGATGGGGGCCAGTGGCCCGTGGTGGTTGCCTGCTCCGTAATGTCCATTTTGTTCACTTACCCTCCTGCACTCTCTCAGCCTCTTCACCCCCTCAACTCCCGGAGCCACCACCTCCATCAGCTCCCGGGTAACCACCTGCACTCAAGCACCTGCTTTGAGGCCTGCTTTGGGGACCCAGACTGACGTACTTCCAGGAGACAGGAAGTAGCTCCTTGAGGCTCAGGATTACCTCAAGTCCTTCTCAAGCAGACTTGTGTCCCTCTTGCACATGTGTAACTTCACACCACCATCTCAGCCAAAGCGAGGAGTCTTCTTAAATTGCCTTTATGTGTGTGTGTGTGTGTGTGTGTGTGTGTGTGTGTGTGTGTACATACCACAGCACACATGTGGAAGTCAGGTCAGCTTGTAGGAATCACTTCTCTCTTGCTTCCACTTGGGCGCTGATGATGGTTGTCAGGTGATGGTTGTCAGGTCATCAGGCTTTGTGGTGGGCACTTTACCAGCTGGTCACCTTCAAGTGCCTACAAACAGGAGATTCTGAAGCTGTGAGGGAAATTTCACCTCACATGGGGACAACAGGGACTGTCCTCTCCCAGTTCCTCAGCAGTATTTCCCAACCATTCCAATAGCCCTCTGCTTGGTTTTGCCCAGTCTTTTCAGTGTGGCAGGAGTATGGTCTTAGTGAGCACGGCTGGGTTCTTTTAGTGGGGCTGGGGGTAGGGGTTCAAGACAGGGTTTCTCTGTGTAGCCTTGACTGTCCTGGACTGGCTTTGTAGACCAGGCTGGCCTTGAACTCACAGCGATCCACCTGCCTCTGCCTCCCAGAGTGCTGGGATTATAGGCGTGTGCCACCATGCCCGGCTCTTGATCTGGGTTCTAATCCTGGCTATGGCACAACTGGCTACGATTCGTACCAACCTCACTGAGCCTCAGTTTCCACGAGTGGAAAGTGGACACAAACACCCCGACGCACTTTTACAACAAAAGTACTCGCTAAACTGCAAAGCGGTTTTTTGAGGCTGAGCTGTCCCTGTCCCCGGGCTGGCACCAGGCCTGGCATGGAGGAGGTGCCTGCAAAATGTTTGGAGAACAAACTGAGGCGAGGAGTGGAAATCCTGCGGTGTTTCCTTTCCCATTCATTCACTCACTTGCTCAGCAGACACTCATCCGGATGGACGCTGCCTCGGGCGCTGTGGTCCTTGGAGGAGACCAGACTAAAGAGAACACAGCTGTCTCAGAGAAACACCAGCCCGTCATCCACAGCATGAGAGACTGTGGTCTGCAGAGGCACAGGACAGAACCTGAGGCACAGGGGGAGAGCAGGGAGGACTCTCCATCCTGAGGGGGTGGGCAGAGACTGATGCCACAAAAGGCCAGGACAGACTCTATGTCCTTGCAAGGAGTAGGGGGCGCCTCTGCTGAGGTGATGGGGTCTAGAGAAAACGGGGACAAGGCTGGGAGAGAAATTTTTGTGCGTGTGATCTTCAGGACTTGTTTTGTTTCTTAATACCTGTGTTTCCTCATTGGTATAAATGGGACAAAAATCTACCCCCCCCCAAGAAGGATCTCTGAGGAGGACATGCAGGGAGGAGGAGGAGGGAGCCCACAGGTGTGATTGAAGGAATGAGGCAGTGAGTTGATGAGTGAGCTTCCATCCAGTGCAGGACACAGCACCGGAGTCGGCCCGCTCCAGCCTGTTTCCTGCCTCATCCCGTGTGGCCGGCCTCCCACTCACACAGAGGCCACTGGGCTACAGGAAGGTGGCGCATCCTCAGGGCCACCTGGGGAAGGCTACACATTGTACACATTGTCTCCTTCTGGTTGCAAGAAGCAGTTTCTGCCTTTGCCCTCCAATACAGATGTGCCTCCAGGCCCTGCCCCGGTGCTTTCTGGGATGGGGAGGCACCCGGCTCTTCTTGACGTCTCCAAGGGCCAAAGCAGCCTGCCTCTGCCTCCCAGATGCCCAAGCCACCATCTGCTCCCACCAAAGCCCTCAGCTCTTTTCTTAAAATAATTCCTACGGTTTCCTTGGAGACATCTCTCACACAGGAGGAAGGGAACTTGGGAAGGGAGAGCTAAGCAGGGGGAGAGGCTGAGTCCTGTGCTCTGAGTACCTACTATGGGCTGGCCTGGCCTTCATCCACTCTCTGAGCTAGGGGCCAGACCTCCTGGCAGGCGGCAAGCTGGGAAGCCCTGCAGTCCCTTTTCCATCTCAAGACACATGGAAGCAGGTTCAGGATCTACAGCATCCCAAGACAGGGACATGCTTGGGATGATGATGAGAGTTCTCATCTGAAATCCTAATTTTCCCTGGCCAGGACAGGGCCAGCCCCACCCCCAGTTCCCTCCCTCCCTTTATGCCAAACACCTTTGGATTATATAGGAGGCCCAGGCTGGTAGAGATGGGAGGAGTGTCTCGGTTTAAAATAAGACTAGGTCTCCTCCGGTGGCAGATCCACTAACGGCTCAGTCAATAGAGTGTTTGCCTAGTGTTCATGAAGCCCTGGGTTCAATCCCCAGCACTGCATAAACTAGGAATAGCAGGATGCACCTGTTATCCCAGGACTGAAGGAGGTGGACACAGAAGGGTCAGTGAGTTCGAGTTCAGCCAGGCCTATGTGAGACCCTGTCCTAAAGAGGAAACAAAGAAAGTCCTCCAGCCACTCATATGCTGGGGAGTGGAAAGAGTAACAGTCTATTTATTCCCTACAAACAGCAAAGAACGCGTTAGAGAGGCGTTCCTGCTGTTCCTTCCAAAGCCCCACCTGGATTTACACACCCTACTTTCCAGGTTAAAAACCTGAGGCTCAAAAAAGTGAATTTTCTCAAAAAGGGAGGAAGTAGTGGAGGCAGGAGACTGTCTCAGGTTAAGCTCGGATGGGCAGAGAGTGCTTGAATCACCACCTCCAGACTGACACAAAGCATTGCTGGGGGGGGGGCAGTATGCGGGAGGCCACTGGAAAGGGAGGGATGGGAAGGGAGGACTAAAAGAGTGTGGATAGACATGTCACCAGCCCTCGCTAGCCTCTAAACTCCCTGAAGTCAGTGTCACCAAGGAAACACACACACACCTGCAGAGGGACATCCGGCGCCCACCTGATTGAGTACCCAGTGGACCCCACTCAGAGCGTCTCACAACCCTAACCTACCCTGAGCCACCCCCTCCGGTTGGTCCCAATGCTCCACATCTTGGGTTTATAGCTAAGTCTGTTTAGAGACCAAGTCAGTTCACAAAGAGCCACACCCACATGGCTGGGCACCCAGGTCAGAGCTGCCTTCTATTCTTCCATATTGGAGGGCTGTGGGCTACACTCTGTAGGACAGGTCTTACTGTGGTGTCTGCAGCAGGCAGGGGAAGAGAGAAAGGGTTTCTGGCAGGGCCCGGCATGGGGCTGGGTTGTCCAAGAGCACCTGTGGAGACAGGGACAGAGGTGAGACCCGGCAGTGGTTTTTCCTGTGAAGGCTTTGCCTTATCTCAGGAGTAGAGCAGAGGCTCAGAATACAGCAGGATGTGATCAAGTGATGCTCTCAGAGACTAGGATGGAAGAGGATTGAAGAAAAGTACTGTAGAGAGGAGGTGAGGCCGTAGAGAGAGGGTAAAGCCCCGGGGAGGTGGGCTATGGAGAGGGGGGTAAGGCTGTGGGGAGGGGGTGGGTGAGGAGGGCTGTAGAGAGGGGTGAAGCCATGGGGAGGAGGGCTCTGGAGAGGGGATAAGGCTATGGGGAGGGGCTGGGTGACACCCTGCGGAGAAGGCTGTGGAGAGGGGATCACACTGAGGGGAGGAGACCATGGAAAAAGGGCGAGGTCATGGGGAAGAGACTGTGTGTGGAGAGTTGCTAGGATCTAGCCATGGCTTGTGTGGAGAGAGGAAAGCAAAGCTGGGGGAGATGCCTAGGAAGTTGAGTCTACAGTTGCTGCTGCTGGAGCCATGTTGGGTGAGGGAAAGGACAGAAACTGAGGCTCTGGTTCCAGGAGTTACAGGTCTAGGTACAGGAAGGAGTCCCCATGTCTCCGAGTAACACAGAGGGGCCATGCACAGTCTCCCTGGAACCTCCGTATCTCCTGCGAGGGCTGCATGAGAGGATGTTATTCTCCTCAGAAGGTTGGGCTCAGTGTGATGTGAAGCTCATGTTTCACCTTCAAGGCCAAGGCTTTCCCCTCTTCCCAAGCAGTCTCCTCATTCTCCAAAGCCTTGTAAAACTGTGGGAGGGATTGTAAGCTTTGTCACAGGTGAAAGCAGTCTTGGCGGGCTTTGCCCTTGGACACACCATGGATACTCCCTGAGATTAACCTTGAGATAGACTGGGTGGAGCCATTCTGGGCCTGGAATTCAGGAAGGGGACTAGAGGACTGCACCTGGACTATTGTGTTTCTTTCTTTTTCTTTTTAAAAATTTATTATTTATTTAATATATTTTATTAATTTATTCATATTACATCTCAATTGTTATCCCATCCCTTGTATCCTCCCATTCCTCCCTCCCTCCCATTTTCCCTTTACTCCCCTCCCCTATGACTGACTGAGGGGGACTTCCTCCCCCTGTATATGCTCATAGGATATCAAGTCTCTTCTTGGTAGCCTGCTAACCTTCCTCTGAGTGCCACTAGGCCTCCCCATCCAGGGGACGTGCTCAAATATGGGGCACCAGAGTTTGTGTGAAAGTCAGACCCTACTCTCCACTCAACGGAGGAGAATGTCCTGTCCATTGACTAGATCTGGGTAGGGGTTTGAAGTTTACTGCACTGTCCTTGCCTGGCTCCATAGTTTGAGCAGGACCCCTGGGCCCAGATCTGCCCATCATAATGTTCTTCTTCTAGGTTTCTAGGACCCTCTGGATCCTTTTATTTCCCCATTCTCCCATGCTTCTCTCACCTAGAGTCCCAATAGGATATCCTCCTCTCTGTCCTACTTTCCTGGTAAGTGAAGACTTTCATGGGACATATCACTTGGGCTAGTGTCCAGATATATGTGAGTATATACCATTTGAGTCTTTCTGCTTCTGGGTGAACTCACTCATCATGATCATTTCTAGTTCAATCCATTTGTCCACAAATTTTGGGAATTCCTTGTTTTTTAACAGCTGAGTAGTATTCCATAGTGTATATGTACCACAGTTTCATTATCCATTCTTCTACTGAGGGACACTTAGGCTGTTTCCATGATCTGGCTATTATGAATAAGGCTGCTATGAACATGGTTGAGCAAATGTTCTTGTTGTGTGCTGGAGCATCGTCTGGGTATATTCCAAGGAGTGGAATAGCTGGGTCTTGAGGAAGCCCTATTCTCAGTTTTCTCTGAACTTCATATGGAAAAACAAAAACCCAGAATAGCTAAAACAATCTTGTACAATTAATTAAAACAGCATAGTACTGGCACAGTAATAGGCTGGTTGATCAGCAGAATCGAATTGAAGACTATTGTGTTTCTAATCGACCCTTGGTAGGAGGAGGAGACCGGCCCTTGCACGTGAGAGACAGACAGGCAGAGAGGACGAGAGGGGCAGCAGGTTCAGACAGAGCTTGAGTGCACATGGATCAGGAAAAGAATCAGCGAACAGGCTGGACCAGCGCATAGGCCAGAGACACCTAGGGACCCGTCCCATGGAACGGATACCGGAAGGTTCACTCTTTTTTCCCTTTAACCTTTTTTCCCTCTTGTGTAAGATAGTTGGGTTGTATAATAAAATTTAATTGTTAAAAAACAGAGCCAACAGAAGACAATGCCAGGATGACAAGAAATGAGAGGAGAGGCTGGGCCTGCAGAGAGGATGGCCAAGGGCATGGAGTGGACAAAATTACTGACAGAGAGGGCTTGGAAATAGCTGGAAAAACCATTCCCCAAGAAACGGCAAGCTTAGCTAGGCATGGTGATGCATAACTTTAGTCCCAGCACTTAGGACGAAGATGCAGGCGCATTTCTGTGAGTTGGAGGCCAGCCTGATCTACAGAGCAAGTTCCAGGACAGCCGGGGCTACACAGAGAAACCCTGCCTCGAAAACTAATTAATTAAAGGAGGGCTGATCAGGTTATTGATTTTGAGATCAGGATATTGAGAAGGCAATATTTGAGGAAAAGAGTAAAAGGACCCAGATGTGCTGCCAAATTCCTATAATTCTAGCTTGGGGGGATCAAGGCAGGATGATTAGGAGTTCAAGGCCATCCTCAGCCACATAGCCAAGTCACGGCTAGCTTGGACTCCATAAGACCTTCCAACTCAAAGACCAAAACCCAAATCCAACCAAGCTTAACCAAAATGAAACAAAATAACCAAAGGAGGAAGCTCAGGAGTAAAGGGGGCAAAGAAATGTCCTTGCAGAGCTCTGGGGGACAAGCATTCCAGACGGAGGGAATGCCCTTTGCAGAGGGTCCGGAGCTGGGAAACACTAAAACGGAAAGTGCTAGATTAAACAACAACAACAACAACAACAAACTATAGGGGTCTAGAGAGATGGCTCTGTGCTTAAAAGTACCGACTGCTCTTTCAGAGGACCTGGGTTTAGTTCCCAGCACCCACATTGTGTCTGGTTCACAAACCCCTATAACCCCAGCTCCAGGAGATCTGACACCCTCTTTTGGTCTCCTTAGGTCCCTGTACTCATGCAGACACACACAGTTTTAAATAAGATAAAATAAAATGTTCTTTTTACTGTTTTGAGACATGGTCTCACTGTGTAGCTATGGCTGCCCTGAAACTCATTGTGTAAGCCAGGCTGGCTTTGAACTTATAGATCTGCCTGCCTCTGCCACCCAATTAAACACCTGCACCACTACCCCCAGCTAAAAGAAATCCTTGAAAAGTGTTTGTAAAAGTGTACAGAAAGAAAGCCGGGCATGGTGACGCACATCTTTAATCCTAGCGCTTGGGAGGCAGATGTAGAGACAGGAGGATCACTGTGAGTTCCAGGCCAGCCTGGTCTACACAGTGAGTCCAGGACAGCCAAGGCTACACAGAGAAAACCTGTCTTGAAAAAACAAACAAACAAAAGAAGTGTACAGAAAGAGATAAAGCTACCATCCATGCCAGAAACGAAGAAGGAACATAAAACCAAAGAGATGAGCTAGTCTGAGGCCAAGGGTACCATGCTGGGGTGTGGTGGTTTGAATGAATAGGAATGGCCTTACTGATCCATGTGGTTGCATGTTTGGCCAGAGGGAGTGGCACTACTAGGAGGTGTGGCCTTGCTGGAAGAACTATGTCACTGTGGAGGCAGGACTTTGAGGTCTTATATGCTCAAGATACACCCAGCATGGCACAGTCCCCTGCTGCCTGAGGACCAAAATGTAGAACTCTCAGCATCTCTGGGACCATGTCTGCCTGCATGCTGCCATGTTTCCCACCGTGATGATAATGGGCTAAACCTCTAAAACTGTAAGCCAGCCCCAATGAAATGTTTTCCTTTATAAGAGTCACTGTGGTCATGGTGTCTCTACACAGCGATAGAACCCTAACTAAGGCCTGAGGTAACGCCAGATCTGTGAATTACAGACTCGGAAAGACTGTAATGCTGACAAAAGGGCGGGCGCTCAGAGGAACTCATGCCACACAGGGGCAGATCTGTCTGTCTCAGCCTTGGGCTTAAATGAGATTAAAGAAAAATATCTCCCAAGAAGCTGGGAACTGGCCCCCAGTTAAGTTCATGCCTGAGTGTTAAGTATTGATTTGGTTTCAGAATATTCAAACTGAAGCCAAGTGTGGTGGTACAAGCCTTTGATCCCAGCACTCAGGAGGCAGAGGCAGGTGGATTGCTGTGAGTTCGAGGCCGGCCTGTCTACAGTGAGTTAGTTCCAGGCCAGCCAGGGCTACATAGAGAGACCGTTGTCTCAAGACAAAACAAATAAGATTCAATCAGAAAAGTACAAATTAAAGCAAAAACAAAAACAAAATGAAATACAATGAACCTAAGCATTTAGAGTTGGTTCTGGATGCCGAGCACAATGGTGCATGCCTACAATCTAAACACTCAGGAGGCAGAAGCACACATCTCCACAGGGCTGAGGCTGGCCTGACCTACATAGTGGGCTCCAGGCTGACCAGGACTACAAGGTGAGACCCTATCTTACATACACAAAAGCTGGTTCTGGAGAGCAGAGGGGAGGCGAGGAGAATACAAGTTCTAACATAAGTTATAAACCTGATAAATGAAGAAAGGGCATCATGCAAGGCATGGTGGCACATGCGTTTAATCCCAGCACTCGGGCGGCAGAGGCAGGTGGATCTCTGTGAGTTCAAGGCCAGCCTGGTCTACATAGTGAGTCCAGGACAGCCAGGGCTACACAGAGAAACCCTGTCTCAAAAAAACCAAAAAAGAAAAAAAGAAAAGAAAAGAAAAAAGGACATCTCTACTGCTGCTACAGGCATTTAAAAGATAGTCAGAAAGTATCACAAGCATCTTTATGCCAGAAACTGAATCATTTAATTAATAGACATTCTTTAAAAAGCATGACATACTAAAATGGATTTAAAAAGAAACTTAAATATTGAATAGCCTTATATCTAGTACAGAAGTTAAATGTGGGACTTAAAACCTTTCCATGAAGAAAGCACTAGGAGCCGGAGGCCTCACTGCAACTCTCTACAGCCTCAGAGGATAAAGCACAGCGACCCCACATATGCATCTGGAGAGGAAAAGGGGCAAATACTTCCTGATTCAGTGTCTGCATTCAGCCCAAGCCGGTCATCAAGTTCTGGACATTACAAGCTAGTACTTCCAGGGCTGGAGAGGCAGCTCAGAGGTTAAGAGCACTGACTGCTCTTCTAAAGGTCATGAGTTCAATTCCCAGCAACCACATGTAGGCTCACAACCCTCTATAACAAGATCTGTATACATAATAAATAAATAAATCTTTAAAAAAAAAAAAACAAGCTAGCACTTCCATGAATTAAGATGCAAAAACACTGAAAAAATATTAATATTAGAAAGTGTAGAACTATGTAAAATCATAACACATCAGGGCAGAATGTGGTGTGGTCTATGAGTGCAAAACTTGCCTGCCATTCAAAAAAATATATAACCTGACACTTTAATTTTTAAATTTATTAATATTATTGTTATTATTATTAGTGGGTTTTAAAGTAGCCCTGTATGCACTAGAACTTGATCTGTAGACCAGGTTAGCCTTGGACTCAGAGATCTGCCTGTCTCTGCCTCCAGATTGCTGGGATTAAATGCATGTGCCACCATGCACAGCACACTTGGAAAAAAATTGTAAGCTATTTATTTATTTATTTATTTTTGGGCTTTTGAGACAGGGTTTCTCTATTTTTTCTTGGCTGTCCTGGACTCACTTTGTAGACCAGGCTGGGCTTCGAACTCACAGCAATCCTCCTGCTCTGCCTCCAAGTGCTGGGATTAAAGGCATGCGCCACCATGCCCGGCAAAATACAAATTTTACAGATGACGTTGTACATGTGGGAAAATCTTTTTAAATGTACAAAATATTAGCATTAAAAAGTGAATTGAAGCTGGGTATGGTGGTCCATGCCTGTGGGGAAGCAGAGGCAAGTGGATCACTGTGAGTTCAAGGCCAGCCTGGTCTACAAAGTGAGTCCAGGACAGCCAAGGCTAACAGAGAGATCCTGTCTTGAGAAAACAACAAAAACAAACAAACAAAAAACCAAAACCCAAACACACACACACACACACACACACACACACACACACACGCAAACCAACAAAAATGTGAATTGAGGAGCTGAGGAAATGACATAATAGACGCACTTGTCATGTGAATATAGGACCAGAGTTTGAATCCCCAGAAGCCATGGAGAGCCAGATGCAGATTTGGTCATGTGTGTCTGTAACCCTAGGATGCATATGTGAAAAGCCGGTGGCATAGTTGGGGAGTATCCAGGATGCTAGCATCAATGAACAGCAAGAGACCCTGACTCAAAAACGTGGAAGACTGAGGACTGACACCCAAGGCTGTCCCCTGACTTCCACACATGTACCATGGCACATGTTTGCCCACACTCACACGTGAATATTCATACACAGAGACAGGCGCAAACATATATACCTATAATATTTTAAGTGAATTTAGGGGGTGGAGATACAGTTTGGCAGTCCAGGTCAAGGGTTCAAGCTTTTTTTTTTTTAAGTTTTATTTTACATGCAGAACTACTGGAACTGGAACTACAGACAGCTGTGAGCTGCCATGTGGGTGCTGGGACTTGAACCCAGGTCCACTGGAAGAGCAGACAGTGCTCTTAACCACTGAGCCATCTCTCCAGCTCCCAGGATCAAGCTTTTATGACAAGTACTTTTATACACTGAACTGTCTTGCTGAGCCCAACTTCATCTCTCTCTCTCTCTCTCTCTCTCTCTCTCTCTTCTTTCTTTCTTTCTTTTTTTCCAAGACAAGGTTTTTCTGTATAGCTCTGGCTGTCCTGGAACTCCCTCTGTAGACCAGGCTGGCCTCAGACTCACAGAGATCCGCCTGCCTCTGCCTCCCGAGTGCTGGGATTACAGGGGTAGGCCACCACCACCCAGCCCAACTTGATTTTTCAAAAAGGTTACATTTGCTGATTTATTGTGTCTAGAAGTGTGGGGGCACCATGAGCATGTGGTGGGCAGAAGACAACTTCAGGGAGCCGGCTCTCTCCGTTCCCCACATGGGTGCCCAGGATAGAACTCAGTCATCAGGTTTGGAAGCAAGACCCTTTACACACTAAGTCATCTCGCTGTTTTTCCTACTTTTCTGGGTGGGGGTGTGGAGTCTCACTCTGTAGACCAAGACTGGCCTTGAACTCACAGAGATTCACTTGCCTTCTGCTTCCCAAGTGCTGGGATTAAAGGTCAGTGCACTGCTCTGGTCTGTCCTGATCTTTTTAAACAGGCAAAAGATCTTAAGAGCCACCTCAGCAAAAGACACACAGGCAGCAGGCCATGCACATGAGAACTGCTCGGCATCTTATTTGCTCAGTGACTGCAAGTCAACATGAGTGTCATCCATCTCCAGACACATCTATTAGAATGACAGGAATCCAAAACACCACTGCCGGTTCCAGGGATGTGAAACCACTAGAACCTTTGCTGATGGGAAGTCTAAACGGTAAGTCACATAACGGAACGCAGCCTTCCCTTGTAACTCAGCAACTGTGCTCCTGGCATGAGCCCACAGGGGATAAGAACACGTCCACGCAGGAAGCTGTACGGGAGTGTTTACTGCAGATCCGCCCATGACTGCCCAAACTGGGAAGCAAACAAGATGTTCTTCAATGAGGGAATGAGTAAGGAAGCACGCGTGGCCCAGCCAGTCAGTGGAATAGCATTCAGTGCTAAGAAGGAACCGCTCTAGCTCGCCATAAAAGGGACTCTAAGATATAATGTATATAACCAAGTGGAGCATGCCATCTGTCTTAGTTAGGGTTCTGTTGCTGTGAAGAGACACCATGACCACAGCGACTCTTAAAAACATTTAACTGCGGCTGGCTTACAGTTTCAGAGGTTTAGCCCATTATCGTCATTGGTGATATGCAAGGCACACATGGTGCTGGAAAAGAGTTCTCCACACCTTGATCCACAGGCAGCAGAAGCGACTGTGCGCCACACTAGGTGCAGCTTGAGCGTAGACCTCAAAGGTCCCACCCCCATAGTGACGTGTTTCCTCTCACAAGGCCATACCCACTGCAACAAGGCCACACCCACGCCAACAAGGCCACACCCGCTCCAACAAGGCCACACCCACTCCAACAAGGCCACACCTCCTAATAGTGACCACTCCCTATGGACCAAGCGCGCACGTGTACACACACACACACACACACACACACACACACACACACACACACACA
>OU015742.1:78202788-78229569 GCA_907169655.1 Acomys percivali
GAGTACTAACCCTCAGTGAGTACTAACCCTCAGTGAGTACTAACCCTTAGTGAGTACTAACACTCTTGTGTACTTAATATAAACCGGGGACCACTCTGCACACTTTATATTTAACGGCTAACAGACTCTTCAAGTAATCCTGTGACGGTTGTGTAACAACCGTTATTTTATAGCTCAGTAACCTGAGTCACAACAGAAGTAACCGAGACATGTAGTTGAGGCAAGGTTAGTGAGGGCTGAAGGGACGGGTAGGTGAGTGGGTAGCCAGGTGGGTGCATGTGGCTGAATGGGGGCATGGACAAACAGAGGAAGCATCCATCCCTCCCAACTCAGTTTGAACTGTGCCTTTACTGCAGTCACATAAGTCACCCGCAAGCCACACTGCATCTAAGCAGACTGCCCTGTTCACTGCTGCTCTTGCCCTTGAGGCAACTGCTCACCCACATGGTCCAAGTTTGATGCCAACTGCCACCTGCTGACTTCAGTGGTCATTTATATTTGTAGAAAATCATGTGACCAAAGAAGTCCACAGCAGTACCTCTTGTTCTACATGCTGTCCCGTTGAGCAGAGGTCTGTGTCATTTGTGTGAGCTGTGACTATGGCAAAAATCACATGGCCATGTGATTTCCAGGATCAGGTCTTAAGGTCAAACAACTGCTTGGTGCTTCTGAGTCTCTTACTCTTAGAACCCAACCACCATGCTGTGAAGAAGCTGAGACCAGCCATCTTCAGGAAGAGATAGCCCTGGGGCTGTGGAGCTCTTAGGAGCTGAGGTCTCAGCAGCAGCAGCTGTCAGACACATGGGTGAAGATTCGCCAATGACTCCAGCATCAAGTCACTTTCGCTACTGAGTCTGCCCAGGACAGACCCCATAACAGAGCAAGGTCTCTACTGTGCCCTGCCCAAATTTGTGACCACTGAGTCAGCAAGCACACTGGATGACTAGTTTACAGCACTACGCATTAAGGTGGCTGTGCCTTTTTGAGATAGGGTCCCACACTGCCCTGGCAGGCAGCTAACTTGCTATGTGACCAAGGATGACCTTGAACTTCTGATCATCCTGCCTCCACCTCCCAAGTGCTAGGGTTTCCGGTATATGTTACCATATCTGGTTAGTGCATTGCTAGGGATGGAACCCAGGTATTGTGTAAACTAGGGAAGAACCCTTCCAACAAAGCCCCAGCCTCCACCCTGGTTTTGGTAGGAACAGGAATACCCTCCTGCCATTGGTTAGGCCCCACTTTGGTGACCCTTGGCTAAGCTGCGGGGAACAGCTGAGCCTGGGACTTTACACAATCTTGAATTAGTCCATATATGAGGCCCATGAACAAAGACCAGGGTTCCTCCCGAGCCCCCTTTCTCTGAGCCTTCAGGGTGAAATGAGGGCAGCCTCTGGTGTCCTGCATTCCTGCAGGCAGGTCACAGGCCAGGCCCGGCCCCATGCTGAGTACCAGGGCTTTCCATAGGAGCTGGGCCCAGGGAATGGCTGGCTGTGAGCCTGGCCTGCTTTGCTTCCAAGGTTTGTGTCCTCTTTAAAACTGGTTCACTCAGTGGGTGTTTAAGACAAAAGCCACAGACCTTGGTCTGATTTGAGGAGAAAAAAATAGTATTGGGGGTTAGGAATGTGGCAGATGTAGGTTCTTGAAGCTCTGCCACTCCCAGCTCTGTGATCTTGTAAGTTGCGTCACCTTTTTGGAACTCTTCCATGTGCTGGGGACATCAATAGTTGCCATTTGTGGGCTTCTGAAAAGACCTGATGGGAGGCACCCATTCAACCTGGCACCCACTCGGACCTTAATAAACGTTACCTTTCTCCTTTTCCATCCACACCGTGCTTTGTATAATACAAGGGCTTAATGATGCATCCTAAAGAAATGAATGGCTCCATCCTGGCAGGTTCTCCTGAGCGTCCCGCAAGCCTCCACCTACAGGTTGACAAATCTCTCTTCCTCAGTAGGCTCTGACCTCTGAGATAGGTACACCTATTCTTACTTACATTTCTCAGTCGTCAGTAGGTGCTTACCCCGGTGTCTTGGTTAGGGTTTCATTGCTGTGAAGAGACACCGTGACCAAGGCAACTCTTATAGAGGTTAACATTTCATTTGGGCTGGCTCACTGCTTCAGAGGTTTAGTCCATCATCATCATGGCAGGAAGCATGGCAGCACACAGGCAGACATGGTGCTGGAGAAGCGAGGAGATGGGATTTGTTTCACAGTGGGTGTAGCTTGAGCATTTAAGAGTTCAAAGCCCCGCCTCTACAGTGACAAACTTCCTCTTACAAGGCCACACCTCCTAATAGTGCCACCCCCGTTGGGCCTAGCATTCAAACCTATTCAAACCACCACAGTCCACTCCTTGGCCTCCCTAGGCTTGTAGCCATAACATAATGCAACATGCATTCAATCCAACTTCAAAAGTCCCCATGGTCTACCACAGTCCCAACAATGTTTAAAAGTCCAAAGTTCAAAGCCCCTTCTGAGATTCGTACATTCTCTTAACTATAAGCCCCTGTAAAACCAGAGTCAAAAAGCAGATCACTACCATCCTACAACATAGGGAAGGGAGCTCCGTGAGGAAACACTGGACCAAAGCAAGACCGGAAGCCAGCTGGACGAACTCCAAACTTTGCATCTCCATGTCTAATGTCAAAATGCTCTTCAGATCTCCAACTCCTTTCAGCTTTGTTGACTGCAACACACTCTTTTTTTTCTTGGGCTGGTTCCACCCCCTGTTAGCAGCTCTCCTGGGCAGGTATTCCACAGCTCTGGCATCTCTAACATCCCAGGGTCTCCCAGGCAATCCAGGCCTCACCTTCACAGCGTCTAGAACACAGCTGTTGCTGCTGCTGCTGCTGTTTTTGGTCATTATCCCATGGCACTGGCATCTCCAAAGTGATGGGGATGCTACGACTGGGCCACACTTTCACCAATAGCCTCCCACAGCCTCTCTTCATGGTGCCAAGCCTCAATTTCTCTTCCTGATCCTTTCACTCCTGGGCCTTCAACTGACACTGAAGCTGCACCTTCACCAACGGTCTCTCCTGGCCTCACCCAGTGCCAAGCCTCAACTGCTCTCCACACCTTCAAAACCTGCACCACGAGCTGGGCGTGGTGGCGCATGCCTTTAATCCCAGCACTCGGGAGGCAGGGGCAGGCGGATCACTGTGAGTTTGAGACCAGCCTGATCTACAAATAGAGTCCAGGACAGCCAAGGCTAATACAGAGAGACCCTGTCTCTAACAAACAAACAAACAAACAAACAAAACCAAACAAACCCCCAAACCAAAAACCAACAACAACAACAACAACCAGCACCACATGGCTGACTCTTACACATTACCAAGTCTGGCTGCCAGCACAAGGTCCTTGATTCTAAAGTCAGAACCCTGTGGCTGAAGCTTCCATGTCCGGCTACTTTCAGGGGCTGGAACATGACCCCCCCTTTTCAGTCACAGCTTTACCAGCTGTCTTTTTTTGATGGTCTCCTTCACCACCTAAGCTTGGTGGTCATGGAACTTGCTCTGTAGACCAGGTTGACCTTGAGCTCAGAGATCTGCATGCCTAGGTATCCTGAGTTTCTGCTGGGATTAAAGATGTGTACCACCTTTAAGCCTGGACCTAAGCTTCTTTTTTTATTCCTTTGAAAAAGTGATTTTTTTTGTTTGTTTGTTTCTCGAGACAGGGCTTCTCTGTGTAGCCTTAGCTGTCCTGGACTCACTCTGTAGACCAGGCTGGCCTCGAACTCACAGTGATCCACTTGAATCTGCCTCCCCGAATGCTGAGATTAAAGGCGTGTGCCACCACACCCGGCCAAAATTGATCTTTATATGCATGGCCATTATGCCTCAAGATCTGGATTAAAGGCATTCGTCCATCCAGATCACAATCATGTGTCACCTCACCTCAAGACTGGGCCTGTGTCTTCCAGCCTCAAGATCCAGATAACAGGTGTGTCCTCCATTTCTGGATTGTAGTTCATTCCAGATGTAGTCAAGTTGACAACCACGAACAGCCAACACAACACTTGTCAACTTGACACACAATCATATCTCTTTATGTCCAAATGACCAATAACCAGGTCAAAATAACAATTAACATAATATAACTATTCCTCACACAACTGCAAACACGTGGAGTAACCAGGTCACAATAGCACCTAACAGGATATAACTCTCCCTTGTACAACTGCAGAAACACTGTACATTTCGAATAGATGACAATATCCCTGTTTCAACATCCTTTTCACAAGATGGATGCTTTGCTGAGTGGGATCTTGCCCCCAGATCACCACTCCCTTAATTCCACTTAGCATCTTCAATCTGTTCAGCTCCTTGAACACAGCATTTAGCTCTATTCCACTTCCTGGTGCCCCTTTAACCCTGAACCATATATTTTGTATTTCTTCTTCTCAGCTTGCCACATTTGATCAAAAGGCTCTTCTTAAGAGTGAACCACAGGACAGAGTCTCTGCTAGGCTGTTTTGAGATTTCCTTCCTCAACACAATTAATCTAAATCTCTTCACTTTAACCTGAGGCTAAAGTGACTCTTCAGACAAGGGCAAAAAGCATCCATGTTCCTCACCAGAATATCACAAGGATGATCTGTAGGCAACATACTAAAACTCTTCTCCTCTGAAGCCTCTTTAGCCCCCACAGTTTAGTTCAAGTCACCCCAGCACCACTGTCATCCATGTTCCTACTAGTATGGCTCAAGCACTCCACTGCTTTCCAACAGCCCCAAAACCACATTCCTCCAAACAAAAGCATGGGCAAGCCTATCACAGCAACACTCCAGTCCCTGGTACCAATGTCTGTCTTAGTTTAAGAAACACCATGACCTAAGCAACTCTTATAAAGGGAAACATTTTATTTGCGCTGACATACAGTTTCAGAGGAATAGTCCGTTATCATCATGGTGGGAAGCACGCCAGCTTGTAGGGTAGGCAGATGTGGTGCTGGATGAGCTGGGAGTTCTACATCCTGAGCTGAAGGCAGCCAGGAGGAGACTGGGTTTGCTTCACACTGGGTGTAGCTTGAGCATGTAAGACCTCAAAGCTCTGCCTCCACAGTGACAAACTTCCTCTAACAAGACCACACCTCCTCCAATAAGGCCACACCTACTATTACTGCCATTGCCTATAAGCCAAGCATTCAAACACATGAGTCTACCGGGCCAGTCCTATTCAAACCACCGCACACTGTGACTTCTAAGACAAACCAGCAACCTCCCTGCTTCATTCGTATCTGGCCCCTGACAAGGATCTGAGGAGAAACTGGCTCCCTGCTATCTGCCTTTCCTTTATCCAGTAGAATCTGTTTTCTAGAACCTCTCTCTGACCAGGTCTTCCCTGCCCAGGTCCCTGAGTTTCAGACATAGTCACTGGTTCAGCAGGTGACCTGCTGCCAAGCCTGATGACTGGAGTTCAACATCTGGGACCCACATGGCCTCTGATTTCTACATTAGTACCACTCCATGTGTGCCCACCACCACATATACATACATACATACATAACATGCATGCATGCAATGAAAAAAAGTGAGTGTTAATGCAGCTTGGGTTTCCCAAATGTTGGCCCTGCGCTGAGGGTTCGGTGCAAGCAGTGTACTTGGGAGAAGGGAAGTTAGGAAAGGGAGGGAAGCTCATGTGTAAGATATTAGTGGACGACCGTCCCACCAGCTGGAGATGGAGTCTTCCCTACCAGCCCTCTTGGGTGGAGGTTGGGGCACAGTGTCCTGGAGACTCTAGACCTAGTGCACTAGGGCAGAGCTGGCTGGAGTCACAGCCACTGAGCCAGGCAGATGGTGAGGACCAATGGGGCGGCTGTGGCAGGGAGCTCAGGCTGCTCTCTGGTGAGTGACTCACCAGTTACTCCTTGTTCTTTCTCTTTCTCTCTCTCTCTCTCTCTCTCTCTCTCTCTCTCTCTCTCTCTCCCTCCCTCCCTCCCTCCCTCCCTCTCTCTCTCTCTCTCTCTCTCTCTCTCTCTGTGTGTGTGTGTGTGTGTGTGTGTGTGTGTGTGTGTGTGCAGGTGAGAGACGAGCCAGCTCGGTGAGTTCCAGCGACTAGGTTCCTGCAAGTGGGTCAGATGACAATCATGTGTGGTGTGGCTTGACTCTCTGGGTTTAGAGTCAATCACTTGGAGACTCTTGGGCTCTTGTAAGAAACAGCGCATGTGGATGAGAGGCTGGGAGCCGCTGTCCAGCACAGAGGTAACATGGAGGACCGCAAATGTCCTGGAGTCTTTGGTGGCCGCCTCTTTACCCATTGTAGGCTGCAGGCTCTAGACTCTCTGGTCACTAAAGGGTCAAAGCTCCCCAAGTGACAAGAGCAAACAACTCTCTAGGGTCCCTAAGGCTGTGTCCCCTCAGGAATCCTAACAGTGCATGCAGCTGCTCCAATATCTGCTCCCAGAGCCCAGCTTCCTCCTCGCCTCTTAGTAGCCGTCTATGAGCAGATGGAAGCTCTGCATAGCAGGGTGGACAGTAACACACGACAATGACAACAAAGGTGACGTTGGTGACGCTGGTCTCTTGAATGCTTTATAAAGAAAGGCTAAAGATAAAGAATAGCATCTAATATTTATTTAGCACCGCCTAGCTTCCCAAATGCTACCCCAGACAATAATAATTAGCAAATTCTACCAAGTGACCCCTAGTCACAACAATAAACAAGACAGACATGGTCCTTGAACTCAGGGGGCCCATGTACTAGTAAGAACGTCTAGAAGAGCCAGGTGGCGGTGGTGCACACCTTTAATCCCAGCACTTGGGAGGCAGAGGCAGGTGGGTCTCTGAGTTTGTGGCCAATCTGGTCTCAGAAAAAGTTCCAGGACAGCCTGGGCTACACAGAGAAACCCTGTCTTAAAGAAAAAGAAAAAGACAGACAGACTTGAAGGAACAAGGGTTTCCTTGGACTGTGAGGGGAAGAAATGGGTTCGAGGCACACCATGAACATTACTAAATTCATGTGGATTGCCTCAAGCGGGCCTTCCAGCCATACTTAAAGTCACCTGATCTGCAGGTGCCTACTGAGCACAGAGAACAGCAGTCTGTCTGAGGACACACAGTAGGCAAAGGGCACACTGAGAATTTTATACCAAAAGCATTCTGCTTTACAAGCCCACAGCCTTCACCAGGCTAACTCAGCCGTTGGTGCTCTGCATAGTGCAGCCTCCGCCTGCAGCTGAGTAATGGCTCTTGTGCCATAAAGACTCATGACGACAGTGATGGACCCTTGTCAAAGGCTGAGTGTGGCTGTGGGTTTTCCTATTCCTGGGTGAATCTCTGACCTGTTACTGCCTCGGGCCCTTGAAAGCTACTATGCCCTGTCTTGGGCACCTGGCATGCCTCTAGGCTTGCAAAGACACCACCCTCTGCCTTCACTAGCCCTGTGGTGTTGACGTGGCTCAACAGAGTTCACGCTACTTTCAGACAGTCACCAGGAGGCCAGGGCCTTTTCCTCTGTGTGTGCACACAGTGTGAGGGGCAGAGGTGGGACCCTCCAACTCCCTGCCTTGGGATGGCTGACAGGAATTGACGCTCCCCTCCAGGGGCTCCTCAAGCCTTTCAGCCTGAGCCTGGCCAAGCCTTCCCACACCCAGTCCCATTGCTTCTGTCTTTGTTGTCCCTCAGACTCTCAAGTATTCATATCATCTTGTGCCATCTTTGTATAGCCTAAACCCCACGAGGACCCAGTGCTCAGTAGTAACTGCCACGGTGACAGTGAAAGGTATCAAGGAAAGCACCGTGGGGCTGGGATGATGACTCAGCCAGCAGAGTGCGTGCTGTGTACGCATGAAGATCTGAGTTCAATCTCCAGAACCTATGCAAAAACAGCTGGGCACGGAGGCACGTGCTTGTCTCTCTCATGCTGGGGAGGCAGTGATAGGCAGATTTCTAGGGGTCACTGGCCAATTAGCTTAGCTTAGTCGGCATGTTCCAGGCCAATGAGAGACCCTGTCAAACCACAAGGAATGGTACCTGAGGTTGACCTCTGATCAGCCAATGCACGTATACACACAGAGGTACAAACCGGTACCCATCCCGTCATACACACACACACACAAACATAGAAAAGATAAACCACTGTGACCTTCTAATTCCCTAATCCTTCAAGGCCAGTGAG
The DNA here is from genome assembly GCA_907169655.1 of Acomys percivali. Lineage (NCBI taxonomy): Eukaryota > Metazoa > Chordata > Mammalia > Rodentia > Muridae > Acomys > Acomys percivali. The sequence continues at coordinate 78,210,913 of OU015742.1, forward strand.
CACACTAGCCCCTTCTACAGGGAAGGCCTTAAGCCCACTTTGGCTCCAGGGGCTGGGCAGAGTGGCACTCTCAACCCCAACAGTGTACCTTGTACTCATAGCCTGCCTAGCTACAGTAGCTCAAGCACTTGACCTGTAGCCCATGGTGGCCTTTCTTGCAGTGAGACCCCTGGACCCAGGCCTCTGTATGTTGCTGCCTACCTGGCATCCTTGGGGCAGCATGAATGAACTGGCTCATGAATATGCAGACCCAGTGCTGAGTGCTCTTGGCTAAATCGGATCACAATGCGAGATAAATTAAGCGTCAGGATAAATGCATTAAAAATAACAGTTGGAGGAACATGCTGTTCGTGGAGGGGTCTGGGGAAGGGGGAGGGGCCAGTGGGGGAAGCTCCACCGAGCGCTGCCAGCTAGCCACTCCCAGACACCCACAGATGAAGTTCCCTTCCGTGGGGGAGGACCCTCCCCCATCCCCCTGCTCTGTTCCTATGGAGACACACCGTGAGTTTAGGAGGGAAAACTGCCCGGAGATGAGTGATATGGGGAGGGACTAAGGATAGCAGGCAGGGATGGGCTAGGGCTTGGGACCGGTGCTCACTGGATCTCTTCCTGGGTGTAGACTGGAGGAGATCGACATAGGCAGGCTGTCTGTCAGTGGCATCCAGAGAGATGGAGTTGGCAGAGGGCCACGTCAGATGGCCAGGTGAAGGGTCATATCTTGGTGGTGTCCTTGGGAGACAGCAGGTGTAACCACAGAGGATTCCCACAGTGCCCACAAGGGAAAGTGGTACCTGCTATTTCTTTACTAGTGGGGACAGTGAAGCTCAGAGGTACACAGTTACCTGCCCAGCTGACACTGACTTGATAGCTTGACTTAAAGTCTCTCTGAGCTGCATGCCACCTTCTGCTGGGGACTGTCCTGTCCACTCATTCTGCAGAACCACCTTGCAAGCACTTACACTCGTCACAGGGGGTTCCTGGAAGGCCAGTGTTGGGGAGTGAGCTTCATTGGATGCAGGCTTAGGGGTAGGCTGCGTCTCTCTGTCAGGACAGGGTAGGTCCCAAGTCCAGGCCAGAGGAGAGGTTTTCAGGAGCCAGGGATGGTTCCAAAGATAGAAAGTCTAAGTGGAGTTGTGGCTCTAGGTGACAACCACGGGCTCTAAATCCAGCTCTGCCACCTGCTGGCTGAGACCTGGGCTAGTGACTTTCCCCTTCTGCCTCTCCATCTGTGAAATGGAACATGTGACTCGAGACAGAAAGCGAAGGACATTTGGGCACAGCAGCAGCACACATATTGGGAACTCCTAAGTGTTAACCATTAATATTTTTATTGTTTGGCCTCAGTTAAGGGCGATGCTTTCCATAGCCACCCCTGGCTGAAGGGGCTGAGGGGATCTCTTAGTGCCTTTTCTAAGTCCCTCTGTCCCCCTTGATACATGAAGTAAAGCTACATCCTGTCCCCATGGTCACACCTGGGCTCAGGCAGGTATCGGCAGGTGAAGCACACCACTGTGTCTTCTCAGCTCAGAGCAGAGTCTGGGGAGTAAAGAGGCCAGGAGAGAGAACCCACTTGAAGCAGGTGACAGAGGGGACCCTGGCTGGGGAGCAGAGTAGCTGTTTGGGGATGCCTCTCTCCGTGTCGGGTAGAAGGAAGGAGCGGCCATCCTTGCTGCCGCTCCCTTCATCTCATGAGGAGTGGCTGGATGGAGGCCGAGGGTGTGAGCAATGCCAGGAGGAACACAGTCAAAGAAACAGAAGTACCAAAGTCTAGTTAGCACAGTGCCGGTCTCCAGCCAGCGTCTGAATCTGCTTGGCCCTCATTTGTCACCACACCTGTGTACAATGATTGGCGCTGGGACTGTCCTGAGCTCCCCTGCTCAGGTCAAGGATGGAGGGCACTGAGAAAACTGCAGAGGGGCTACGTGAGCCAGAGTGGCAGTAGGTACCGGAAGCCTGGCTCTCCCCGCTCCAATGGCTGTTACAGGCACTTCTGGCTGACGTCAGGGAAGGTCTTCAGTAGAAAAATTTCTTGATCTAGTGTGTCATAGGCGTAGAGCCTAAGGAAAAGAGTGGGCAAGAAACAAAGAGGCTTCTCCAAGCTTGGTCATTAACGAGCTATTTACATTTGTGCAAAGTAAGAAGTCTGGTTCCCAACAAGGAGAGTGGTTATGCCACGGTAAACGCATTGCACAACACTCAGCCAGGAGAGAGATGCCGGGTGCAGATCTACTGACCTTGGTATGAAGCATGCATGGTGCAGCCCTGTGCGTGTGCACGCACACACACAGATACACACACACAGATATACACAAATTGGGGACGATCACAGCAGAATAATTAACCATGTCTAGGTATTCAGATTTGGAGAAATGTGTGGTGTGTGGTGTACAGTGGCACACGCCTTTGATTCCAGTACTCAGGAGGCAGAGGCAGGAGGATCTCTGTGAGTTCGAGGCCAGACTGGTGTACAAAGCTATTTCCAGGACTGTCAGGGCTCTGTTACACAGAGAAACCCTTTCTTGAAAAACAAAAACAAAACAAACAACAACAAAAATACCTGGGGAAATGAGCCTAGTGGTGGCACACACACTTAATCCCGGCACTCTGTAGGCAGAGGCAAGCAAATCTCTGAGTTCAAGGCCAGCCTGCTCTACAGAGCAAGTTCCAGGACAGCCAGGGATACAAAGAGAGAAACCTTGTCTCAAAAAACAAAACAAAACAAAAGATTTGGAGCCAGGCAGTGGTGGCACATGTCTTTAATCCCAGCACTTGGGAGGCAGAGGCAGGCAGATCACTGTGAGTTTGAGGCTAGCCTGGTGAGTCCAGGACAGTCAAAGCTACACAGAGAAACCTTGTCTCGAAAAACAAGAACAAAACAAAACAAACAAACAAACAAACAAAAAGATTTGGAGAAATGTGTGGACCCCCCTTATAAGTAATTACTAACTTCTTTTTATTTTTCTTTGAGACAAGATCTTAACATGTTGTTTGACCGTTTTGAACTCCTGGGCTTAAACAATCCTCCTGCTTCAGTGTCCCGAACAGATGGGACTACAGGTGGATACCATTGAACACAGATGATTTTCATTATCATATAATTATTATATGGTCACTACAGAATGAGAAATAGTATAATTATATATTTTGTTTTTTGAGACAGGGTTTCTCTGTGTAGCCCTGGCTGTCCTGGACTCACTTTGTCGACCAGGCTGATCTCAAACTCACAGTGATCTGCCTGCCTCTGCCTCCTGAGTGCTGGGATTATAGGCGTGTGCCACTGAGGCTGGCTAATTATGTTTTTTTAAAATAGAAATCAGGGGCTGGGGATATGGATCAAGTGGTAAATGCACTTACTTCGCAAGCATGAGGGTCCAAGTTCAAATTTCCAATACTCATCATCATGGTCACATGCGCCTGTAACCCCATGCTGGGCGGGGGGGGGGGGCGGTGAGCAGAGAGGAAGCTGCTGGGGGGATGGGCCTTGCTGACTGCCAGTCCAGCTCCACACTCAGTATGAGAACCTGTGTCAAGAGAACAAGTCTGATGGAGCAGAACACCTGGCATCCTCTGGCCTCCGCATGCAGAAATGGATGCATACCACACACACACACACACACACACACACACACACACACACACCACACACACACACACACACACACCACACACACCACACACACACAGACACATAGACAAACACACCACACAGACACACACATAGACACACACACAGACACACAGACACATAGACACACACACATAGACACATACACACACAGACACACACACAGACACATAGACACACACACACACCACACAGACACACACACACACACATAGACACACACACCACACACAGACATACCCCCACACTCCCCACACACCCCACACACAGACACACACACACAGACACACACATAGACACACACATACAGACACACACACAAACACAGACACACTCACACAGACAGACACACCACACAGACAGACACACCACACAGACACACACACATAGACACACACACCACACACAGACACACCTCCACACCCCACACACACACCCCACACACAGACACACACACATACAGACACACACACAAACACAGACACATACACACACATACAATCACACACACATAGACACAAACACACAGACACACACACCCACCCCACACACACATAGACACATACAGACACACACAGACACACACAGACACACACACACACCACACACACACACACACCACACAGACACACACACATAGACACATACACACACACACCACATACACAGACACACACACAGACACACACACACACACACACACACACACGGAGGGGCGTGGCTTCTGACCCATAGTTCCAGTTCCAGGAAGTTGTCTTAAAGACATGTTTAGGACACACACTGCAATTTCCAGAGCTACAGACTGCTTGAATAGGGAGTTGCACAGTCATATGCCGGATGCCACATAGTCCCTGAGAGTCACGTTGAAGAACTGTGATTGTTGACCAGGAAAGATGTGCAGGATGTATGACTGTAAGGCAAAGCAGCTTTAGAACACCATGTACAGAATCCGCCTATCCGTATACGTGCTTGGTCCAGAGCCTGGGGATGCTTGGATGCCAATTCATTCAGCAGACTTACAGGACATATTTTTTTTCTTTTCTTTCTGTCTTCCTGTTTATTTTATAATATGTCTTACAACATAATTTCATAAGTTATTTTTAAGAAGGAAAATTACCTACACCAAGAGGTCAGGTCTTGCACAGGAGAGGCGGGACCTTGTACTCCTCCAGGCTGGAGGAGGATTGGAGCCTCTAGGAGGCAGGGGGTCAGGGCTGCTGTGGAGGTGCCCTGCACCTGCGCCTGCGCCAGCTGAGGCGGCGCCCCTCCCCATGGGTGCTCTCTGCCGTTCACCCTCTGGAATTAGCTTGCAGAGACTGTTTTTAGGAAGGCCGTGGGTGTTTGGAAGCAGCTTGCTGAACAGAGCTGAAGGCCGTGGAGAGCTGCAGTGAGTGCCCAGAGCTGGGCGGGCAGAAAGCAAGGGAAGCCACTGCTTTCCCTGTTTTCCTTTTGAGTTTGATTTTTCAAAAACAGCTCTCCAGAAAGTCCTTGTTTTAGCCCAAACACTTTCTCTATCCTCCCTCACACTTCCTCTGGGCCTCTATGGGGAGCCGCTAAGACCCTCAGTGCTTCCTCTGACTTTCAATGCAACCCTATGTTATTCACTCGCCCTCTCTGAACCTCGGATTTCTCTCCTCTCAGATGGGACTGGAATGGACTCCATGTCCTCTTCCCACTGGAAGACTCCTGGCTTCTAGAACCATCTTAGAAAGGCAGCTGGACAAGATGTCTCCGAGGCCTCTGCACAGCCTTTGGGATTCTGGGGTACTTTGTACTTTGAGATCTTAGAGAGTCTAAGATGTGCTGGCTGGAACCTCCAGTTTTAGTACGCTGTGACTTGAGGAAGCGCTGCCATTAAATTGCTAGGATTTGGAGGCTGCCCCATCGATGCAGCTGCTCTCCCGGCCTGGCTGAGCTGGCTGAGCTGGCCTCGGCACAGCCTGTGAATCCCAGCACCTGGGAGGCAGAGGCAGGAGGACCAGAAGTTCAAGGACATCCTTAGCCACTGAATTCCAGCCAGCACAAATAAACAAATCCCCCCAAATAACTAAAGGCTGTCTCTGGATGAGCCATCAGAGGTCTAGGGCTGTCTTTCCCAGCAGAGATGCAGAAGCTGCGCCCCGCCCCCCGCATTCCAATGAAGTCTATGCTCCAGGGACCTTTTCAAAGCATACACAGAAGTGACACAACTCAGATCACCATGCTAGGTCAAACTCTTGCCCCACCATCTGTTTATTGAGGAGCAGGGGGATTGCGAAGTGAAGAACTGCTAGGGTTCCTACTCTGCCTAGACTTGCTTTCTAGATGAAGAACAGACGGTCTCCGGAGTGCTGTGGATGCCAAGCTTCCAGGTGGTAGAGCGAACGAAACCTTGGCCCAGGCAAGACGCCTCTGGAGGCTCTGAACTTTGCCTTCTTCAGGCCCAGGTTCCGTCGAGCTTGGGCAGGGCTGGCCGTGAGAAGAGGAGCAAATGGCTTCATGACAGGGGGCCTGCAGAACAAGGGGCCTGTGGCTCTGGGAGGTGTGCATGTCTGTATGACCCGTACATCTAAAGTGTGTGATTTGGATGGGGGTGCTGCCTAGATCTGCCTGTGAGTGCTAGGGTGTCTCTCAAGCAGGTGAGAGAGGCCGATGGAGGCTGAGTACTAGGACTAAACAGGAAAGCCGTGCTCCCTCCTAACTCTGTGCGTTGTCCTGGCTCGGGTAGTTGGGCCTTCAGAGCTGCAGCCTCCAGCTCCCATAGTTCCTCACTCCCACCTGTAACTCACATTGGTTGTAGGAAGCTCTTGGGCTGGAGTGGGTCTTGATCCGCAGAAGACTGATGAAGAAGGAAGCTCAGTCCCAAACCTACTGGGTTATCACACAAGTGACCCTCAGCCTCTGGGCACCTCTTTCCTCTGCCTTGAACTGAGGTGTGCTAATACTGTGGTTGAGAATGGCTTGAGAAGCAAGTTCTAGAAAGGTCTGCAACCTAAAAACTGGAAACCAAGCTCCCTGCCACAGTAAAGGGAGGTTGATTTCTTGTGGATGTCTTTAAGTCCACTAGGCCCTGGCTTTTATGTGCACACCCACCTCAGAGCTCATGCATTGTGAGAGGCAGCCTTGACTCCAGTGTTCACCTCACCCCAAGGCTGTAGGTGAACTCTCATGGCATCACCCCACATCTCAGTCTTGGCCTCTGAAGTCCTTAGAGCAAAACCTTGGCCACTCCAAGGCTAAGTACCAGACATGGGAGGCTGAGGGAGGACCATTCTGCTAGGGACCATTTGAGCTGGGTAGGTCACAGATGCTGGGGAAGCCTGTGGCTGGCTGTCCTGCCTCCAACTAGGGAACAACCCTGGGCTCTGGGGAGATCTGGAAAACAGGATGCACAGGCAGGTGAACAGGTGATGGGGAGGGTTTAGGTCCCTCTACAGTACCAGGCTGCTACTAGAAAGATGGACAACCTATGCCAAGAGCCTGGCACACACAGGAGCCTGACTGAAGCTGCCCTTCAGATACTCTTCAGCCAGCCATCTGCCTCATCTCGGAACTGGGACAGATCTGATGGCTGTGGGTCCAAATGAAGCCAGCACAGCTCCTCCTTGTTCTAGTCTCCTCCCACCCTGAGTACTCAGGACTCAGGGGGAGTGCTTGTTGCCATAGCGCAGTGCATCCCCGTGCACAGATCCCAACTCTTCACCCATCATGCTGAAGACCTACAGTCTTCGGTGTTTCCTGCTCCAAAGGAGGGGGGGGGCATGTAGCTCTCAGAAGTGGAGGGAGCTGGAGAAGCCAATGCTCCTGCTTTACAGAGAAATCCCAGTCCCTTGAGGAACATAGCGAGGAGACCCTGGATTGCCCAGGCGCAACCTTCCAACATGCTGGTAGTGTTGCAGCTGCTGGGTGAAGAAAGAAGTTTCTAGCTTGGGGCAGTCCAGATGATCCTGAGGACCTTGCACACAGGACAGCCCGCCCCATGGCCTAGGTGTGGGCTGTATCGTGGCAGCAGCAAGCATGCTCTGCACAGGTAACAGTGTGCTGGGTGACTTTAGCTTCAGCCTGTACCAACTCTGGCCTCACCTCTCCACTTCTGAAATGAGGGAGAGAAACAGGTCCTCTGCTGGGGGCAGCTTCCTTCAGTTGGCCATGGCTGTCTCTGTGATCCACTGCCTGTGTCAGAGAGTCATGAGGTTCTCCCCACACTGGTACCCTGTGAGCAGGAGAGCCTCAGGCCCCACCCTGCTCCCAGTCCCCTTCTTGCACAGTGCCCTTGAGACTCCCATCTTGCCCCATGGGAGACAGGAGGCAGATGAGACTAAGCATCACCTGGCCCTTTGAACTGTGGCAGCACTGCCCCAGAGGCCACTGAGAGGAGCTGGGTCTGTCATCTCTGGTCTATCTTTGGTCCCACAGAACTGTGGGGGCCAGTTCCCCATGCCCTCCTCCAGTCTCTTCTGACTGAGACCCCTAAGGAAGAGGCTGAACAGGGTGTGGTGGCGCCCATCTTTAATCCCAGCACTCGGGAGGCAGAGGCAGGCTGTGAGTTTGTGGCCAGCCTGGTCTACAAAGGGCGTCCAGGACAGCCAGGACTACAACAGAAACCTTATCTCAAAAACAAACAAACAAAACAAATCTAAAAGAAAAAGAAAAAGGCTGAGTATCTGAGCCCAAGAACTTCACTCTGGCTCTGGGAAGTCAGCCTAGCCACCTCTACCATGGTATGTGTCCCTTTCTGTACACAGCTGGCTCTTGCTGCTTATCCCAAGAGCTGCTTCCACAGAGGGATCCTGGAGGCTCAGGGACTTCCCTGGCACTATTACCAACAGGGCGAGGCTGGGCTCACATCCTAACACCCGCTTCCTCTGGCAAGCCACATGGCAAGCCACATGAGCAGCACTAGTGGCAGGATGAGCTTGCCCACGGCTTAACAAGGCGTAGGAACAAGAGCCACTGATCCTTCAGGGAGAACCGTGGGGTCGAGCCACAGATACTGACTGCCTCCCTGGCTCTCAGCCTCCTTACCTTTGAAACTACACAAACATGTTCTCCTAGCACCATCCTGAAGTCCCTGCCCTGCCAGTTTGTAGTTTCGGCAGGCGGCTAGAGAATGCACCATGAATGGGTGTCACGGCAAGCCAGGGGTGGATCCAACTACAACCAGGAAAGCCTGTCCTCTTGCTGGGCACTACAGGAAAGACAGACAGATGGTCGAGCTACAGGAAGAGTTAAGCAGAAAGTTACAACCCACTGGCTTACAAATGAGGTTTTGGTTGGCTTGCAGTGTTTTGTTTTGTTTTTTTCCTTAAAGAAATCTCAATTTGATGCCAACATTTAAAAATAGAGAAGTTTCACATAAAAACCCAGATTCCAAGTGTCTCTTGAAAAACTAAAAGCTCCCAGGAATTCGCCTTGAACAGGTTGTCCTGGATGGAGTGGAGATTGGCAGTGTGCTCACACCCTGTCCTCACAGGACCCTCCACCCACCTGCTTTGGCTGCCTGGCCCCAGTTGCAGGGGTTAAGACCTTGGCCAGTGAAGTCAGAGAGACGGAAGATCACCCAAGCATGTGACTTCATGGTTGCAGAAGACTGGCGAGCTCTTGGGTGTCTCTGGGTCTGTTGCTGGCATTTGGGACACTCTGCAAGGGCCAGCCCAGCCCTGACCTGGCCTGCCACTGGCCTTCATTGTGTGGCCAATAAATCAGGAACAGCAGCAGCTGCCTTGATGGCCCAGCCCCACTCACAGGCACCTGTGCTGCAGCAAAGATCCTGTCTGGATAGCATAGGCCAAACCAACAGATCTCTAGGCACCACGGAGGCCTGCAGCATGTCCAGGGTACTGATGGGAGAGCTGGAGCCCTGCCTCTGTCTGGGCAGGAAACAAGTCATGGTCACCACACGTCCTCCTGGGACGGAAACTGAACTGTGCATAAGTGAGACTGGCCACAGGCCCCTTACAACTCTTTTGACACCTTCTGACTCAGCAGCAGGGCAGGCAGTGAAGGCCAAATCTCCAAGCGAGGGTTGTCTCAGCTGGGCTCCTGCTGTCTCACCATGCTCAAGGCCCAGTGGGTACTGTTGCTTCAGGCTGCCTAGCTCATGCCTGGTCTCCTCTGAGGTCAGGCTCCTGTGCTCTGAGGAAGAATTTTCTGCTCAGTATCACCCTGGAAAAGTGCCAGTCACTACATAGCATGCATCCTTCCACCATAGGGACAGAGGTGGGGTTTCAGGGAGCAGGAGCCTGTCGCAAAGGGGCTTCATGTGGAAGGAAGCCTGGGTTCGTGGGCTCCAGACAGGGCTGAATCCAGGTGTAGCAGTGCTCTTAGCTCAGCTTCCTCCTGTGTGGGCCTTAAGCTCAACTCAGGTGTGGGGCTTTCTGTGGTGGGGATGAGGAGCCAGCTGAGAGGCTTTTAGAGCCGTAACTCCAAGAGACGCTGGGGTCTTTCTGCGACTTCCAAAGGAGCATCCTATGGAGGATGCCGACTGGCTCCACTGTGCTCACCGTCAATCCCGGTTACTCTGCTGAAGTGAGCTAGGAAGCCCGCAGTAACAGCAGTGACTGGATACTCAGGAGGTCTTTGTGGGGACATGGGCAAAGAGGAAGGGAAACCGAGGTGGGAAATGGAGAGACGGAGAGAGAGAGGGAGAGACACACACACATACACACACACACACACCTTCCATTCTACTTGGAGGTGAAAAGACATCAGGAAGGCTACACACCTCCAGGCTGCAGTCCCAAGGGCTGGCTGTGTGTACTTAGGCTGTGAACACCATGAAGGGATGGCAGGGTTTGTGAGAAGCCCTTGGTGGCCAAGGAAAGGACAGGCTGGAGGTGTGAGACGGTGTGATTGAACTTAAAATGTAGGAAGGAAAAAATGGAGAACGGAGCTGACTGTGAGAGGCAGCACCTGGGCTGGGCAGAGCAGGGCTGTGGAACAGGTTTTCACTGTGGCAAAAGAAAAAGACGAGCACTGGGGGAAACTGGAACAAAATATAGGTTAATGTGCATTTCATCTTGTGATAGGAGTGGACTTTCAGGCTTTAAAGTGATGGGAAAGTTGAATCAAAAGGGAAATCTTGACATGTGAGATAAAGCATGTATTTGCAGATATCACAAACTGCAAAGTAGCTGGCATTTACATTTATAGGATTAGGGTACTTCATGCTGGGCTTGGCGATGTTTATCTTTAATGCCAGCACTTGGGAGATCTCTGTGGTTTTGAGGCCAGCCTGGTCTGCAGATCTCTGTGGGTTTGAGGCCAGCCTGGTCTGCAGAGCAAGTTCCAGATCAGCCAGGATTGTATAGTGAGATCCTGTGTCTAAAACAAACAAACAAACAAACAAACAAACAAACAATAAAGAAGAAAGAAAGGAAGGAAGAAATAGTACTTATAAGGTATTGTCAAAACTACCCAAAGATCCCAGAGGAAAATGGACAAATAGACACTTTCTGAGAGGATGAAGACCATACAGCCTTCTTCGGATACAGCATCCCTTGACTTCCTGTTACCTCACAGCCTGGTCCCCAGCTCAGGTTGCTTCTCTTGGAACACTAGTGCTCATCTTGTTGAGGGGCAGTGGGCAGCCTCCCTCAGAAGCTCCTCGTGGTGGTCTCCAGCATTGGAACTCTTGGTCCCCGGCAGGTGGCGCTGTTTGGGGAGGCTTAGGGGTGTGGCAGGAGGAAGTGTGCCACGGAGGGTGGGCTTTGAGGGTTCCTGAGCCACACACCATTCCCAGGTCACTCTCTGCTTCCTGCCTATAGAGTGGTGGTGATGGACATCAAGAGCTGGAAGTCCCACGAAGTCATCTTGACCACTGTGAATGTCCTTTATCTGGCTGTATCTTCCTCTGCGAAACTCTCCAGCAACTCTAGTGGGACAGGGCCTGAGGGAGGAGAGGTTTCTGTGCAGGACGGTCTAGCTGAGGAAGCCCTTTGGTAGGCCAAGGTCCACAGCAGCAGGGCAGAGATGGCTTTCTCGGGATCAGATGCTCTTCCCGCCTCTGGCATCTGACCCAGTGTGCCCACAGGCCAGATACAGACACACAGAGTCTGGTGTGAAACATGAGCAAGAGGCCAGGGGTCTGCCTACCACCTTGCCAAGCGACAACACAGGCACTGTTAGGCTGGTGGCCTCAGAACCTCTGTCCTTACATCACAGACTATGTGACTGGGGAATAGCGGGATAGACTGAGGAAGAGACTGAGGGATGCTATTAAGTGGCAAGGGCTGGGGGCTGAGAGAAAGCCCCCTTGCTGTTTTGACCCTAGCTCCCTTGTCTATACAAGAAAGGATGGCACTGTGCCTACACTGTGCTCTCTACACTGAGGAAAGGACAGAAAGCGAAGGGCCAGTGCAGTGTCCAGTGAGCAGGGACCTAACACATGATGGTCCAAGTTAATAGAAGAAATGTCTTCATGGCCCCTGACCAGGGAGCACTCACCTGCTCTTAGCCATTAGTCGCACAGAGACCTTCTTCAGTGCCCTCAGGAACACCCAGGCAGGTGTGGCCGCAGCCTGTTGGGGCCTGGCTTACCTGGTGCTTCTCCAATGCCATCCTGTCTCTCAGACCTGGGGCAGACTTCCCAGTACTTCCTCACTGCCTGCCTCACCTCCGCACACGGGCCATAGGCCTGTGAGAATCAGGAGAGTTGTGAGAGCAGAGAGACAATACCCTTGAAGGTAGTCTTTGACTTTAGGGAATTAGCAGTGATCCCGCTTTTGGAGGTATACAGAGGAGGTGGCGTGCTGTCATCACCCTGTGCCACCGGGTCACCTTTCAGCTGGATAGGTAGGTAGGGGCACTAGCTCCTCACCGGTTTCTCTGCCTCCACCCTACCCACTAGTTGTGTCTAACACAGGAGCTTGCAGTACTGTCAACAGAAGTCAGGTCCCGTCTCTCTTCTACCTAAACACCTAACTACAACAAACAGCCCTTTAAGCCACGGAGCATCTGGTCCCCTCCAACAGAGTCCTTCTACTCGTCCCACTTTGATCATTCCACTGTCCTCACCCTGACCTTTGCCCTCAGGTCCAGGGCCTGTGTGTTCTGTTCCCTCTGCCTACAGTCCTTTCTCCAGACACCTCTTTTGTTCCTTTCTGATCTCTGCTCACCCTGCTAAGACCCTGACTTTCTCTTATCCTGCTCCCCCTGCAGGACAGTCCACAGGAGGAAACCAGGGCTTTGGGGGAGCATGAGACAGTACCAGGACGTAGACCGTAGCCACTTCATAACGAGAAATGCCTAGATGGACCTAATGGGACTAAGCCTGTCCAGGAGAGACACAAGGTCTGAGACGTCTGTGCTCAGCAGGAAATGAAGACTGTGAAGAACCTCCCAGGCTCCAGGACTCCTGGGCAGCTCAGGTGAGCACTGCCATCATGTTTTGCCTTGAATCTGCAGGTGTGATTCAGGTTTGGATTTGACCACAGCTGTTCCCAGTCACTTCAGCCGGGGATAGTATCTCAGTCAAGCCAACGTCTGATTAGCTGCAGAGACCAGCATGTCACAGTGCCCTGGGAATATTCAGTAATATTTGCAAGGGATGACGTTGGGGACATAATTGCTGACAGTAAGAGACAATCCGAGGCAGGGAACTCTTCCACTGTTCAAGTGGCGAGACGTGAGAACTAGGCTCACAGAAGGAAGGGCTTGTCATGGGGTTGGCAAGTCATTGCTGCTGCTGATTCTGTTAATAGGATAACCCAGCCTTGCAAATAAGAGCCAGACCCCAGGAGGCCTGCATCTGAGATGTGAAAACCAGGCCAGGTCTTTTTTTTTTTTTTTTTTTAAGATTTATTCATTTATTATTTATACAGTGTTCTGCGTGCATGTGCCTACACACCAGAAGAGGGTACCAGATCTTATCATAGATGGTTATGAGCCACCATGTGGTTGCCGGGAACTGAACTTAGGACCTTTGAAAGAAAAGCCAGTGTTCTTAACCTCTGAGCCATCTCTCCAGCCCCACCAGGCCAGGTCTTGCCAACAGCTACAATTCTGAATGTGAGGAAACTGGAAAAGAGCTCAGAGCTCAGTCCTGCTGAGGAGTCTACCTGGACAGCTCCCTCCATAAACACTGCAAGCATTAAGTAATAATTACCTTGTTTTCAGACTCCTTATTCATTGCACAGCAGAGTTTGATCCCTTAGACCAACATGGTGGTAAGAGAGAAAGTCAGTTCCTGAGAGCTGTTCTGACCTCCATACATATATAAACACACACACACATGTAAAAGAGACAGAGACATGCAAAGACCCAACAAAGTTCTGTCATTTCTGCTTCAAACAAGAAACCTATTGTTTCATGCACCAGAAACACTGCCTTGTGTGAATGTAATTTTCCTCCCCCCCCCCAAAAATATTAAAAAAAAATTTTTTTTGAGCAAGGGTTTCTCTTATAGTTTTGGCTGTCCTGGATTCACTTTGTAGACCAGGCTGGACTTGAACTCACAGAGATCCACCTGCCTCTGCCTCCCAGGTGCTGGCATTACAGGCGTGCACCACCACAAACGGCTTTTTTTCCCTTCCAAAATTTGTACAGTAACCCAAAGCCAACTTCTAATACCTGACAGAGGCTGGAAAATTTGTATCAGAACCTCCAAATCAAAGCTAACTCTCTTTTATATATGGTGACTTAAACCCAAAAAAAGTTTGCCCAAGGTCACACAGCTGCTAGTCAACAGAGCCAAGGCCTGGACCTGAGGGCAAGGGGAGAGGGAAGGCTGCCTTACACAAAAAAGGGCAGCAGAGGTAAACCATAGCTGGGAACACAGTGCAGAGTGGGCTTCTGTCCTCAATACTTACTACTGGGTGACCTGGGAAAATGACGCTCTCTGAGCTTGTTTTCATACCAATGAAACGGGGACAGCTGAAGATTAGACTTCGCTGCAGCACACTGCTGTGAGGACTGAGTGAGGTAACAGCACAGCATTTCTAAGCAGCAGCTCCTCTTGTTCAACCTGTTTTAAGCATATGTAGAGGGGCATCTAGGGAGACACAGAGACACTTGGGGAACGGTCTAACTTCAAGGTGCTGCCTTCACAGTGACAGTGGGAGATACATTTTGTTCCAGAGGTGTTCCTGGCATCAAGTATGGTGTTACTGCTTAACAGTATCTGTACCTCAAAACCCAAGCCCTTGAATCCTTGTGGAGTAAGACAGGAGCCTGCACTCCCACAAGTGTCCCACCACAAACACTGCTTCAGAGTACACACCATAGGTGGTCCACATCTGACTCCCTGTGGATCTGCCTACGCTGGATATTGCACGTGAGTGGAATGCTTGTTATTTGGTCTCCTTCCCTCAGCATGCGTTATTTCAATTTGTCAATGTGTGGTATGTTAGGTACATTTGTGTGCAGGTATGTGGAGGTCAGAGGTTGACACTGGATGGTTCCTATCACTTTCTCCTTTACTTTTGAGACAGGGTCTCTCACTGAACAAGCAGCTTACCAATTTCTGGCTGACCAGAAAGCCCCTGGGATTCTCCTGCCTCTGCAGCACTGGATTTATAGGTGTGTGCTGCTGGCCCTGGCTTTCTACCTGAGCTCTGGTGATCTGAGGCATTTTACCCACTG
Source organism: Acomys percivali (assembly GCA_907169655.1). Classification (NCBI taxonomy): domain Eukaryota; kingdom Metazoa; phylum Chordata; class Mammalia; order Rodentia; family Muridae; genus Acomys; species Acomys percivali. Next base: position 78,226,097 of record OU015742.1, read on the forward strand.
AGCCATCTCTCCAGCCCTGGGCACAAGGTTTATCCATGCTGCAGCATGCATCGGAACTTCATTTCTTGGGATCTGCACTTTGAACACACTCCCCAGGTAGTTCTGATGAGTGGGCTTTGCGGGGGGAAAAAAGGAATAGCAATTTCCCACAAGGTGAAACTTCAGGTTAATACAGAACTACAGGGTGCTTCTCTCACTGGAAACAGAGGCAAAGCTGGCTACCTGCCTTCTCCAGAGACTGCAGGGGGTGAGCAGGGTCTCCTAGGTGTGCTCTGCAGGTAGATATGCTGTCTATGGACAGCAGCTTGGCTACTTTGGAAACTGGGCAGATTAGCTGTAAGAGACTCACACAGGGGGATTAGTCCCAACTCAAAGACTTTAATGTACATTATGCTCTTGGAAAAACATCTCCAAGGAAACAAGAGGAACTGAAAGTCTTAAACAGCAGGACTCTCATTCAGAGACCTGCTGTGAGCTCAAGCGCAGAAGAGGATGGCACCAGGACTCCAGGGTTTAGCAAACAGCCTGAGGTCAGGGTGGAGGGCCTGGGGCTCTTCTTGAGGCAGAATTCTGTCCACACAGTACAATGGGTGTGCCTGCAAGACTCCTAACCCAGAAACGTGACAGCACTGATGGGAAACCCAGAGGGCTGGGAGAATCAAGCTACCCGCTATCTCCATGGCTCTGAAGAAAAGGCCCAAACTTTAACAGGGCCTAAGAAGCAGGCTTGGGGAAAGAATTTTTCCTCTCATTGTTGATTTCCATGTTATCATAGTAACTTTAGTGAAAACTGGGGACTTCCATGTACCACCTCAGAGTGTGAAGCCTCAGAATGAAAGGTGATAGTACCAGTGGGGGCCCCAAGACCAGGGGCTAATTCTGGGGTATCAACCACTGGGACTTCTAGGCAGAAGGGGGATAAGAAACTAAAATCGACCACTTGTCAGACTCCAGTACCATCTTCCCTGTCTCTGTTTCCTGGGCCAGGCTCCTGAGCATTTTCTAGCAACTAGGAACAGGCAGGCACTCTGTACAAACCACATTCAACTTCAAACCTATGCTTAACTTAAAATTCACTGACTTGGGCCAGGTGTGGTGGCACACGTCTTTAATCCCAGCACTCAGGAGGCAGAGGCAGGTGGATCACTATGAGTTTGAGGCCAGCCTGGTCTACAATGCCAGTCCAGGATAGCCAAGCTACACAGAGAAACCCTGTTTTGAAAAACCAAAACAAACAAACAAACAAACCACGAACATAACAGCAGACTCTGAAGGGAGCAGGTCTCTTCTTTCCTCTTTTACCAGCTCGCTCTTTTGGAGTTAAGGTTCACTTTCTCATTGTCAGAAGGGTTGCTGCGAGGGCAGGTTTCATCTGGACCACCTTTTTCTGAAATTCGGCACGAGGGCCAGGGAAGCACAAACAGCTGTGTTTGCAGCAAAGGCATGTATTTACTGTGCAGAGGGATCCGGGTTCATCTCTGCAGGACCTGACTGGATCACTGTGCTGGCGGCTCCCAGGGCAGAGGATTAGTGGAGACAGCGGGTTGTAGCCGTGTAGGAAGGGGTCTCCCATGGCTTGGGGACTTGCAGTTAGGCTGTCTCGATGCCCTCAGGGAGCTCCACAACCACTGGAGCACAGTCCTCTGGCTCTGAAGCAAAGTCCCACCGGAACTTCTTAGTCAGGTGGGCTTGGAACTTTTCTGCTTTCTTCCTCAGGGTAGCATCCACAGCAAGACTGCAGGCAGAAGAAAAGAAAACCTATAGAGAACAGAGGGTAAGTTACTCCTGAGAACAGGGGGCCAAGAAAGTGGTGGAAATTTCCTCCTGATGTTCAGGTCTCTGGGGCAGTAGTTCAGCTGCTGCTGGCACAGTTACAGGACACCTGCTATGCAGCCTCCCCAAACTAACAGAGAAGACATTGGAACAAGACTGGAATGGAAAATTACCATGCTGGGCACAGATGCCTCATGGAAAGTAAGGCCACCAGAGTTACCACTACAGCCCCACTCGGGGTGGAGTGGGGTGTTAAGATCTACTAGGCACCTGGGCAATAACACAGAAGGAAAGAGTTACACCAGGTGGGGTAAAGAAAAGGTTGGGGACACTGTAAGCCCTTGGATCCCATAAAGCCCTGGGCCCTCAGCCAACAAGGCTGAATTGCTGTTCTAATCTTCTATTCCTCTTAAAATCTGTCTTTAATGTTCATTCTAAAAAACATTACCATTGTTTAAATTGTGGTAAAATAGATATAGCTACCCTTTAAGCTATTGTTAAGTGATTAGCCAGTGGTGAGCCAGTGGCGATACATACATTCCTGTACTGCAACCATTGCCAACACTCAGCTTTAGAAACTTCTCATCTTCTCCAACTGACACTGTACGCAGGAAACACCAATTCCCTCTCAGTGCATTCCTCCTGGCTTTTGGCAACACTTCTACTTTCTGTCTCTATGAATCTGACTAGGCTAGGAACCTTGTGGAAGAGGAATCATAGAGTATCTGTCCTTTGGTGGCTAGCTTATTTCACATAGCATGTCTTAGAGGTCCATCTGTGTTGTAGCAAACACCAGAATCTCTTTTCTCTTACAAACTAAAGAGTAGGCTTAGACATGGTGGTGCATACCTGTAATCCCAGCACTCAGAAGGCTGAGGCAGAAGAAATTCAAGCTCAAGGCCAGCCTTGATTACATAGTAAGACCCTGTCCCCTATGCTCCCCTACCTCCAATTCATACACACACGCAGACAGGCATGTTTGTGCGATACATATGTCATATGATATATATACATAAATGCACATATATTACACTTAAAAGGGTGCCTCTGTGTCTGAGTACACCTATACTTATGTAGGCGCCTGAAGAGGCTAGAAGGGGGTGTTGCATGTCCCGGAGCTAGTTAGCTATAGGTGGCTGTGAGCTGCCTAACCTGGATGCTGGGAACTGAACTCCCCAATCCACCTCTTCAGCCGCTGGTGGTGCACATTCTGTTTGCAATTCACCTGTCCACGGCCATCTGGGCTATCTGTATTTTAGGTTGTTGGTAATAAAGCATCCATGGACACATCTGGACAAACAGCTGAGTTCCTGCTTTCAGTTCTCTGGGTGCAGCCCAAACATGGACGGCCTGACCTTCGGCAAGTCCACCTCACTGGCACTCTTCCACAGCAGCCACGCCACAGTGCATCACTGCCAGCAGAGCCCAGGGGCCAGTTTCTCTGCCCTGCTCAATACTTTTTGACTTGACTTACTTACTAACCTTTGAACAGCCGCCATTCTAATAGGTTTGAGAGCTATCACACTGTAATTTTGATTTGCACTTCTCTAAGGATTAGTGATGTTAAACATATTTTTATGAGGTTATTGGCCATTTGTTTTTTTTTGTTTTTGGCCAAATGTCTACTTAAGTCCTTTGCCTGTCTTTAAGTTGGGCTGTTCAATTGTTGAGTTACAGTAGTTCTTCATACACTCTAATAT
>OU015742.1:78229579-78243435 GCA_907169655.1 Acomys percivali
CAGGTGCCCAGATGTGGCTTAGCCAGGGGACTGACTAATGCAGGTGTGGGGAGCACGACTGCAACAGCAAGCCAGAGCAGCAGCTCCTTGGAGGGCCTGCATGGCCTTGGGAGGGAAAGCTCCTCTGTGCTTCCCTGAGCCCAGGGTTACCTCAATGGTAGTCTCAAGCTTACTGAAATAACAGGCTTATTATTTACTGCTGATCTCATCCAAGAGAGAAGCAATCCCAAACAGTGGCTCTCTCATACCTGCGCTTCTGGTATTCTAACATAAAAAGTATTTAATGCACAAAAGAATGTAGACAACCACAGGCTCAAAGAAAGGTTATTTTTGACTCTTTTGCACAGTTCCTGGCACCAAATACTTGTTCGTTATGTGATGGTGCTGGAGAAAAGGCTCATCCTAGAGATGAGTGTGCACAGCAGGCCCCAGAATGCTGCTGGCTTATGTGACTCCTGCACAGGCCTAACCTGACGTGACCTGCTTGAACTCCGTTCCTCTAGCACTGGGCCCTGCTTCCCTCATGGCGTTTCTCATACTGTCTTATATCCCAGTGGTCCATGCTTTAAAGAGTAGGGAGCAAATCCTAATTACCAGTGTGTCCAACACAGCATATCACCAGAGCCTGGCACAGAGCTAGGGCCTTGGGATGCTCAGCAAACGGTAAAAACAGTACACGGATTTGTGTTCCGTTTGGCAATAGCCGGAAGTGAGAGGCTGGAACAAGCTGCACTCAGTCATCACCCACCTTGGCCACCTACCTTTTCAACAAGCCTGAGAGTAAAATCAACTAGAAGTGGGCACAAGCAAAGCCTTTGGGTTTTTTTTTTTTTTTTTTAAAGCTTTTAGTATGAAAAGTGTTTTGTCCTTTAACTTGCATTTAACCCTTTACTACAAGCCTGGAAGGCGGGAGGGCAGGAAATGACTACTCCCACTGTACAGATAAGGATACTGGGTCACTACACCATGCTCAGCATGGTCCAACCAATCAGGAGAGTCAATTTTATAAGTTCTCCACTACAACCCTCTTCTGTCCTGACAGAGTAAACACATCCTTGATCCTGAACTTTTAGTCCTGCCCTGTGGGGTATCTCTATAACTGTTCCCTTTGTAGGTCTCCAGAACCTGGCCACAGACCACAATGACTTTTGTTTTTAAAAACCAACTTTACTGATGTATGAGGCACCACCACACTTAGGTCTCAGAACAGGTTGGTCACACTTAGAATGCTCTGATGTTGCCCTTGGGCTATCAAACTCTCCTCTTCCTACCCTTCCTCTCCCCTCCCCTCTCTTCACTCCTGGCCCCTACTACCTATTTTTTAAAAAATAGTTTCACAAACTTGATAATTAATTTGGTTTTCTTAAGATACTGTCTCAATATATACTTTAGAAAAGGCCTTGACTCTATTATGTGACCCATTCTGGCCCATTTTCAATTCTGCCTCAGTTTTGTTCCCAAGTGCTGGGACCATACCCTGCTTAATGGTTCAAAAACAATTCAGAAAAGATGTTTAAGAGTATTACAGCCTAGAAGGATCCAGAGGGTCCTAGAAACCTACAAGTAGAACATTATGACAGGCAGATTTGGGCCCAGGGGTCCCGCTCAAACTAAGGCACCAGCCAAGGACAATACAGGCGGTAAACTTTAAACCCCTACCCAGATCTAGCCAATGGACAGAACATTCTCCACAGCTGAGTGGAGAGTCGGGTATGACTTTCACACGAACTCTGGTGCCTCATATTTGACCATGTCCCCTGGAGGGGGAGACCTGGTGGCACTCAGAGGAAGGACAGCAGGTTACCAAGAAGAGACTTGATACCCTATGAGCATATACAGGGGGAGGAAATCCCCCTCAGGAACAGTCATAGGGGAGGGGAATAAGGGGAAAATGGGAGGGAGGGAAGAATGGGAGGATACAAGGGATGGACTAACCATTGAGATGTAACAAGAATAAATTAAAAAAAAAAAAGAGTATTACAGCCGGCACTGGTGGCACACATCTTTAATCCCAGCACTCAGGAAGCAGAGGCAGGTGGATCTCTGTGAGTTTGAGGCCTGCCTGGTCTATAAAGAGAGTACAGGACAGCCAAGGCTACACAGAGAAACCCTATCTCGGAACAAGTCCCCCACCCCCCCACCTCCGAAAAAAAAAAAAAAAAGAACATATAGTTAGGACTAGGGATACAGCTCAGCACCACAGTGCTTGCCTAGTGTTAGTGAGGCCTTGGGTTCAATTTTCAGTAACCCTCTTGCAGGGGTTAGGGGGACATTTATTTAAGCAACAATTTATCCTGGTTCATTTGTTTTCCAATTAATGCCATGCTTTCTTTAGAGAAGCCAGTAATCATCTAGTTACTTTACTCCCTAAGGTAAAATCAAGTAAAGACTTCTAACATCATAGAAAAAGGAATCTTAATTTTGGCTGATTAATCTCAGATAGTGTTTTTAAAAGACTTCCATTTGGCAAATAAATGCCAAAATGGGCCAGGAGAGATGGGTGGCACACACCTTTAATCCCAGCACTCAGGAGGCAGAGGCAGGTGGATCTGTAAGTTCAAGATCAGTCTGGGCTACATAGTAAGACCCTGTCTCCAACAAACAAAACAAAACAAAAAACCCCAAACCCAAATAAAATAAAAATAAAGCACCAACATTCTAATAATTAAGTCTATTATGAAGTTAAAGAAATAAATAGCCGGGCATGGTGGCGCATGCCTGTAATCCCAGCACTCGGGAGGCAGAGGCAGGTGGATTTCTGTGAGATCAAGGCCAGCCTGGTCTACAAAGTGAGTCTAGGACAGCCAAGGCTACACAGAGAAACCTTGTCTCGAAAAACAAAACAAAAACAAAAAACAAAAAAGAAAGAAAGAAAGAAAGAAAGAAAGAAAGAAAGAAAGAAAGAAAACACCTCCAGTCATAAACATGAAAGCTTTTAAGAAGCAGAGTTTGGTGACTATAGCACAATCAAGCCACACTGAGAAAGTATCACAGAGGACAGCTGAGCCTGTCTTAGCCTAGTTTTTTGGCTAGGCCAGAAAAGAAACTTCCTTAAATAACAACAGCAACAGCCACCACCACCACCACCAAAGCCCTCCAGTGACTGACTTACCACTGTGGCTGAGGCGGTGTTACAGGCAGGCTATAGCACTGCAGTGATAAGCCAGAGAGGGAAAGGCACTCACATCACCTTTCTTTCTCTGTGCAGTCCTGGAGGCCCAGGGCCTTGTTATGTAGACCAGGCTGCCCTTGAACTCATAGGACCCTGCCTCTGCCTCGAGAGCTGTGCTGGCCTCATACCTTCTTTAAATTTTTTTTTCTAAAAATTACATTTATTTAATTTACATGTATACATAGCACACACGTGGAGGTCAGAAGATGACTTGCAGGAGTCAATTTTCTCTTTCTACAGTGTGGGGTCCTGAGATCAAACTGAAGGTGGCAAGCACCTTTCTCTGTTGAGCGTTCTTGCCAGCCTGGAATTATGTCTTCCAAGATCAGTTCAGAACATTTGTGCAGTTTCATCTGTAGCTATACTTATATATAGGAGCCCTCCTGCAAGGGGCTTCAGATGGAAACCTCAGCCTTGCCATCCCTTGTTCTATGAGTGTGAACAAAAACATAAGGCCTATACCATATATATGATGGAACTGTATACCCAACTTCTTGCATTATTTTAAGGGCTAAATGAGACGGTGTATATTGAGCATATAAAAGCCACTGTCAATGGCAGGAGAAAGTAAATAAATTTATCTATTAGAAATGTTTATGATATAAGCTAGAAAGGTGGTTCAGTGGTTAAGACCACTGGCTGCTCTTCCAGAGGACCTGGGTGTGATTCCCAGCATCTACATGGTAGCTCACAGCAGTCCATAACTCCAGTTCCAGAGAATCTGACACACTCTTCTGGTTGCCAAGGGCACTAGGCATGCCAGTGGTGCAGAAACATACATGCAGGCAAAACACTCATACACAATTTTTTTTTTTAGTTTATGATAAAAAAAACATTATAGACATCCAGGTATGGTGGTGCATCTTTAATCTCAGCACTCAGAGATCTCTGTGAATTCAAGGCCAGCCTGATCTACAAAGTGAGTCCAGGACAGCCAGGACTACACAGGGAAACCCTGTCTTGGGGGAAAAAAAACAAAAAACAAAAACGTTATAGACATTATTGGGACCAAGGAATGTAGCTCAGATGATCCTGTCCTCACAAGGACAGTGTCCTGGGTTCCACATTGCTTGCACATGGTGGCACATGCCAGTAAACCTAGCACTTGGAAGGTAGAGGCAGGAGGGTCAGAAGTTAAAGACCATGTACATCTATATAGTGAGTCTGACACTAGCATGAGATACAGAAGATCCCACCCATCTCAAAAATAAGACAAAACAAAAACAAACAAACCCCAAAACAATCTACGGATGTAAATGTTAGAAATGGCACCCAAAATGGTAATAAAGCATGAGGCTTGCTCGGAATGTACCTACGGCTATAACAAAACAACACGGGTTACGTGACTATATGCCTAAATACTAACCAACAGTTAGAATTCTTATTTTGTACATAACTCCTTTCAACACACTATTAATTCCAGATTATCTTTTCATTGACTTTAAGAAAATTATGGTGAGTTGAGTTACTTTAAATGAAAGAAAAACACTTTTTAAAAACAAATTATTTTTATTCAAGGTATATCCAAGAGATTTGTAAAAGCCAGAGGCATTTATTCAATGGGAAAGCTGGAGGGAAAAAAAATACCCAGTGGCTGAGGCCATTATAGGGCTGACTTAATTTATGCTGATGTGGCTCTCTTTAATGTCTTTAAGTGCTCACACACACAAATACCAGCCCCTCTCCATCGAGAGTAGACATTTATGCTCCTAAGCAAGGACGCCAGCTCCACTTGACTAGCTGGGGAGAGAGCAGGCAACAAATGAGTACAGGCAGCAGGAAGCTTTTAAGGTGTGATTCATTCAGTCACAAACACCCCAAGCCAGTGCCTCTGTAGGGGGGATGATTCGCACTGCTAAAACAGTGACATTAAAAAATGTTTTTAAAAGCCTGGCGTGGTGGTCCACACCTTTAATCCCAGCACTCGGGAGGCAGAGGCAAGTGGATTGCTGTGAGTTCGAGGCCAGCCTGGTCTACAAAGCGAGTCTAGGACAGCCAAGGCTGCACAGAGAGACCCTGTCTCAAAAAAAAAATTTAGAAAAAGTTTTTTAACATCCTATACTACACTGTGCCTTTTGAAATATTAATACCCCTCACATAAAGCTATTCTGAAACCCCTCAAATATTAATCCCAGTCAGAATCCTCTTTGATGTATCAAATGCCTTTTGTCACACTTCACTTTTTGTCTGTTTGCTTGTTTTCTGAGGTAGGGTTTCTCTCCTGGCTGTCCTGGAACCCGCTCTGTAGACCAGGCTGGCCTCGAACTCAGAGATATCCCTGCCTCTGCCTCCGCCTCCCAAGTGCTGGGATTAAAGGCATATTCTACTATCACCCTGCTCAGACTTTACTGTGTGTGTTTGTGTGTGTGTGTGTATACACATACATATATATACATAAATATACACATACATACATATATATATACATATATATGTACTGCCAAAGGAATTATAAATGTTTGCTTGTAAACAAGCAAACAAGCAGAAACACAGGTCAAATCTTTTTTTAAATGTATGAGTGTTCTATCTGCAGTACATCTGCAGGCCAAAAGAGGGCATCAGATCACATTATAGATGGTTGTGAGCCACCATGTGGTTGCTGGGAATTGAACTCAGGACCTCAGGAAGAACAGACAGTGCTCTTAACCTCTGAGCCATCTCTCCAGCCCCACACACGTCAAATCTTAGGTGTTGACTCGGTGTTGAAAATAACCAATAAGTGGGGGCTGGAGAGATGGCTCAGCGGTTAAGAGCACTGATAGCTCTTCCAAAGGAGCTGGGTTCAATTTCCAGCACCCACATGGCAGCTCACAACTGTCTATAACTCCAAGATCTGACACCCTCACACAGACATATACACACAGGCAAAATATCAATGCACATAAAATAAGAATAAATAAATCATTAAAAAGAAAAAGAAAGAAAGAAAAGAAAAGAACCAATAAGGAAAAAGATGAAGGTTTATGCTGTGTGGGGAATGTTGTATGACTTCAAGAAGCACAACTCTTGCAGAATGCTAGCGGCAAGTACAGAGCAGGCCAAGAGTCCTAGAAGGAGGCAGAGATAAGGGAGGCCTCACAGAGAGGGAGTGTGGGCAAGGACATGGCAGGCTGAGGAGAATCAGGTTCAGTCTAGAAGGCATGAAATATGGATGTAAGGTTTTGGTTATATGAGGTTCTAAAACACATGCTTACAGTTGATTCTGCTTTGAACATTTTCAAATATGCTAAGAGAAAAGCTCAAACTCAAATGACGTGCTTTTTACAACCAAAACAAAGGAAGACAGGACAGTCTTCATGTGTGTAGTTCCAGTTGCTTGGACTGACAGAATAGAATCACTTGCATCCAGGAGTTCAAAGCTAGTGTCAGAAACAAAGCAAGATCCCATCTCAAAAGAAAAGGGGGGTGGGGGGTGGGGAATGAAGCAGCATGCCTGTCTGAGAGCTTTCTGTGAGCAGACCACTGACACTGCCTTGGTAGGAGGAGACAGCAGCTAAAGACCAGGCTAATAGCCAACACGGAGCCTCGGGGCCAGGGCTGGCACACTTTACATTTCCTAGGCAATAGGGGAGCCAGCCACAGAGAAATAGGACCAGAGCTGCGTTCTGGAGCAACAGAGGCAGCAGTGTGGGAAGTCAATGGCTTAGCAAGGTAATCATGGAGGCTGATAAACTCTGATGCAGTCGAGGGAGACTCAAAAGCCTGGGCTACCATAATGGGACAGGGGGCAGGTCTGTTTTCTTTAACACCAGTATCAGGAATTCTTTAGTTAATTCATCTATCTACTTCCTGCGGTCAGGGACTCTGACGCTCTTGTTCAACTATATCCCCACTTCTAGAACAACATCTTATTTACAGCAGGTGCTCAGTCAGTACTCCTATATCAATGAACCCTGAGGACAAGGACCCTGGCTGAGTCCTATTTGTATTCCTCAACAGCGGCACTGGAATGCTGGGCAGAAAGGAGGCTCAATAACATTTACTGGTGTGCTATTTTAAAGGCAAATGTCCTCATCATTTTCAAATAATGACATCAGCTGACAGCTCAGTGTGGGACCCTGGCTGGGTTTTTATTATAAACTGGGTGTGTTTGGCACACACTTATAATCCCAGGACTTGGGAGGTGAACAATGGAGGATCTGAAATCCAAGGTCATCCTTTGCTACAAATGGAGTTTGAGGCCAACTGGAACTAGAGAACTTGTCTAAGAAAAAAAACCCAAACAAACCAAATGACATTAAGTTTCTTGTCCCAAGAATTTCTCAAACCCTCAGAGCTACATAGCCCACATGGGCATCAGGCAATCCAGCTGGGCCCCTGTTATTTTGCAAATCACTGTTGCAACACCATGGCCTTCCTGTGCTTGTGTGACAGCATGCACTCACACCATGAGGGCAGTACCTCACTGTCCCCTACACTGCATCATTCCTCATGGCTGCAGACATCAATGGGGCAAGTTAGCAGTTGATGACGCCTCACACTGCCTGGCAGCCCTGTGACACTGTGAGGAGGGTCCCGACAGAGGAGGAATGGAGATGTAACATGTCTGCTCTATAAAGAACAAGAAAGGGCAGTTTAATTCTTCTGAAGTAGAACATGCCAGGCTCACACCATCATTTGAGAGATACATCACCACAGTCTGCACAAGTCCTCCAAATGTCAGTTTCCAGGCAACTGCCTGCTGCCTAACTACAGAGATGCTTCCAATAGCATGGTGGCTTTGGGGGAGTGCTTTGTACCTCAGAGAGACAACAATAGCAGGATTTTTTTAGGGTGGGTGTGGCAAGAATCCATGCTGTATTCTGTACTAATTTTTTCCACTGCTGAGGACTGAACCTGGGGCTTTGAAACCACTCTGCCAGGTTTGGTTTTTAATCTGAAAAGTGAGATGATCTGGTCTGTCCACTAGGGCTCCTGGGGAACCCACATGTGATGGTTTATCTCAGTGCCAACCAGATAGGATCTAGAATCATCTGGGAGAAGAGTCTCGGCATGCCTGTTTGATCTGGTGGTCAGTCTAGTCAAGGTTAACTGAGGCTCTAGGCTAGGATCCTGGACTGTATAGAGAGAAGCAAGTGAGTTAAACCAGGCATCCACTGCTCTCTGCTTCTGAGGTGTTGCGTGCCATGTGAGCTGCTGCCTCAACTCCCTGCTGCTGGGCTACCCTACCATGGTGGAATGTAACGCTGAACTATAACTTCAAAAACAAAACAAAGCTATTCTCCTTTAAGTTGATTTTACCAGGTTATCTTATCACAGTAACAGAAAAAGAAACTTAGACACCATATAACACAATAAATATGGCCTCTGCTATGCATCAGCATTAATAAATACTAGTTTCTTCCATGGGTGGGAATGAGAGGTAAGTGAGGCGCCATGCTGCATGGGAACAGGCTTTATGGGGCATCACACACAGGGAGAGGAAGTACATGGCTGCCACAGAAGCCATGGACTCAGACAACTAGCTGCTTCTGCCTCTGCTCTACTTGCGAAAGTTATAAGATGTGAGTGACAGAGGGTGTCCCAAGCACACACAGGAAACTAGTCTGCATGCCAAGGGAGGAAATAGTACAGGATGAAGATTCTAAGTTGTTTGAAGCTCTTTCCCTAATTACCACTCATAATGAAAATTTAATTGCCAAGTTAAAAGCAAATTTTACTGTTTCTGTCAGAGAATCTCCGTAGAAACTGGCACATTTTGTTTGAGCAGGAAATCAAAGTTGCTTTGATGCTTAAATGAGATCTAAGGAGTTGCAGATGTTTCTTTGGGAATAGTGAGCTTCCAAACTCTGCCTCACTCGGCTGCAACAACTCACAGTTTCAGCAAGAAGGAGGAGCTGGTGCTCTGGCTTAGCTGTGGCTCATGCCTCCCGGCTCACACCTCGGAAGCTCCTTAGCTTGGCCTGCTGAGGGGTTCCTAGCTCCCTGGGCAGTGTCTGGGAAAGGACTGATGGAGCAGCAGTCGGGTCCTCAACAGCAGGCCTCTAGGTCTTGAGCTCCGAGCTTCCAGAACTGTGAGTTAAATAACCCTCTGCTGGGGCTGCAAGACGGCTCATCATTTAAAGTGCTTGCTACACAAGCATGACAACTTGAGTTTTAAAAAATAAAAATAAAATAACAAATCTCTTCATTTCAAAGTATCCTGCCTCAGATATTTCATAATTAATAATAATAATAATAATAATAATAATAATAATAATAATAATAATAATACACCTGACAATATAGTTAGGTAGCCCAAAGTAGTGGAGAGAATACAAATTCTAAGTACTCAGTGCTAGACCTTCTGGGGGTGACATGAGGAGAGGTGGCACAGAGAGAGGGCCCCTGGATAGAGGCACTTACAACACAGTAAAGATAGAGAGAACCAGGCTGGGCGTGGTGGCGCACACCTTTAATCTGAGCACTCAGGAGGCAAAGGCAGAGGGAATCACTGTGAGTTCGAGGCCAGCCTGGTCTACAAAGCGAGTCCAGGATAGCCAAGGCTACACAGAGAAACCTTGTCTTGAAACTGCCCCTCCCCCCCAAAAAAACAGAGAACCAGGAAACATTTCAAGGTTACGAGCTGCCCTCAAGAAATACTAGGCTCATGGAAAAACAGCAAGAAAAAGGTGACCCTCCCAAGAGTGCTCTTGCATGGGTGCCTTCCTGCTTAACCTCATGAGCGCCAGCCAGACTGCTCACCTGTAAGGTGCTGGTGAGGAAGTTGTCCTGGGAGACGATGTCCACAAAGAAGTCAGCAGGGATCTCACCAAGCTGGTGGTACAGGATGGAGATGAGGCTGACGTACAGGGCATGGTGCTTCATCATGGTGGCTTCTGAGCGACACAGCAGGTTCAGGAGCCGCTTCCAGTGCTCAAATGCTTCATACACATTGCCCAGCAGGAAACACACAAAGGCAAACTGGAGTTCACCTAGGAGGTACAGAGGAGAGCTAAGACCCTCACAGCATGGAGTACCTGCTGACACTTCCCAACACAATTTACAATACCATCATTTACACTAGCCCTCAGCAACAGGGAGCCTTGTACCCTTGTCACTCCAATAGAACTTAGAATGAGATTCTGCATCCAACAAGTACTCAGTAAATATTTGCTGAACTGCTGTATATTCAAACCATGGGACAGGCACTACACTGTGGCTAGGTATTTACTCAGAAAGGGGCCCCAAGAGAAGAGGTAGTGAAAGGCCATGCCTAGCATTTAGGAGGTGGACCTTAAACCTCCCCATCGGAATAGCCAGATCTCACGGAAAGCAAAACTGCCCCAGGGCTAGAGAGGTGGCTCCAGGGTTGAGCCACCAGGCTGCTCTTCCAGAGGACCCAAGTTTAGTTCCTAGCACCCACGACAGGCAGCTTACAAGCACCTACGACTCCAGTTGCAGGAGATCAGACATCCTGTTCTGTCTCTGCGTACACTGCACTCATACACACACACACTTAAAAATAATAAAGTAAATCCTAAAAAAAAAAGTAAGTAAAGCTGCCTACTTGTCAACTCAAAGAGATTTCAGTTAAGCAGAGATGATGGAGTCATAATTTGTAAAAACAAGATCAAAGAACAGTATTTTACAATCAACTCTTAACATTTCTGGGCATGGTCTCCTCTTAGTGGCTGGTATTCTAAATTTCCCAGATAACATGACTCATCTAAGACCTCAGCCCAGCTCCTCTAGGTCATCAGGGAAGGCAGCATTTTCCTCACTTCAAGATGAGGTCAAGGGCATGCCCAGGGTTGTATAACTAATGTTTTGAATAATAGAAGTTAAAGCTGTAACAGATTTGGTGCTGGGTAAGAACACTTCTACAGTCTCCCACAGCAGGAAATTCATAAGTTCTTAGTCCAGGGCTGGCTAACCAGTCAGCTTAGCTTTATTTATTTAATCAACAGGCTCTGATGTCATCTCTGAGCAGCCTAGTGGCTAAGGGCTTTGGAGCCAAACTGCCTGGATTCAAATCTTAGCTCTACCACTTAGCAGCAGTGTGACCTAAGGCAAGTTATTTAACCTATTTATGCTTTTATTTCCTTATTTGAGAGTTATACTGGAGAGTAAATTACTTACTACAGTGCATGTTAAACATTTAAGATAATATGGGATACAAAGCAGCTTTCAAAATGCCAGTTCCCACTCCCACTCTCCAACTGATCCCTGTCTGCACAAAGACTTAACCTGGAAGCCACAGTACGTGTGCAAGCCAACTGGGGCTCTGCCTGGCAGATAGACTACAACTGAGCTGGGTGTAGTGGTCCAACTATAATCCCAGCATTCAGGAGGTGGGAGGCAGGGGAGTCACTACCACTGCAAGTTCCAGGCCATCGAGGGTTACGAAGCAAGATCCTGACTCTAAATAAAAGGACACATTCACACTGACTCGCCAGACACATTCTCTATGGCTTCAAAGGTGGCCAAAAACTTAAGCTATGTATGTATGTGCCATAAAAGAATGAATCAGTAAACACCCCCTTAAATGCATGTTGTTTGATTTGTCACCATTAAGGAAAGGGAAAACTAGTTCCGTGATTCCAGACTGTGGAATCTTTTCAGAACACAGTGAAGTTTTCTTTGCATAATGACTTCCTACTTTGTTTGGCTTTACCTGGTGAAACTATGAGATTAATATTAGCTTATTCTGTTGTATTCATAACACCAATTTACTGTTATCAATTTGGAGAGGCATATTAAGAAGGAGTCTCACTAGCCAAGGCTGGCCTGGAACTTTCCTTTTTTCTTTCTTTCTTTCTTTCTTTCTTTCTTTCTTTCTTTCTTTTTTTCAAGACAGGGTTTCTCTGTGTAGCCCTGGCTGTCCTAGACTCACTCTGTAGACCAGGCTGGCCTTGAACTCACAGCGATCCGCCTGCCTCTGTCTCCCAAGTGCTGGGATTAAAGGCGTGCGCCACCATGCCTGGCGCCTGGAACTTTTCTATACAGCAGAGCATTAATATAAATTTGTGAGTTTCTGATCGTGTCTAAAATTTAAACTATGACATCAGAAATTATGTCAGGGAGTTGTTATACAGATTCAAACTTGTCCTATAACAAACTTTTCCATAAAACGTATTTATCATTTATTGATTGATTTTAAAACAAGGTTCTGGCTGGCCTACAACTCACTATGCAGGCCAGGCTGGCCTCAAGCTTATTGAGATCCACTTGTCTCTACCTCCCCAGTTCTGGGAATTCAAGATGTGCACAACCATGCCTGGCATAAAATACATTTTGAATATTGAAATATTTAAGAGATAGAAAGCAAGATTCCCAATTATGTTTAAGCAAGAATTCGGGGATTACTCATATAGCATACTATGTTCTGCATTAAGATGCACTCATTAAAATGTCTGCTGTCTCATCAGTTCAGCCAAGGATATAACAAAGGCCTATAACCAAACTTCTCACCAATCTCCAATAGGAAATTATGTAAATGCTCCGGACAGTTTACAGATAATAAGGACAAGTGCTAAAAGTGTAACAGGGGCTGGGGAGATACTCAGTGAAGCGCTTGTCTCACAAGCACGTGGACCAGTCAGGTCCCAGGACCCGAATTTAAAAAGCTGGAGTGGTGGTGCAAGTGCTCACACTTCTAGCACTGGGGAGGCAGAGGCAGGAAGATGCCTGGGGTCTACTGGCCAGCCAGCCTAGTCTACTTGGTGAGTTCAAGGTCAATGAGAGTCACTATCTCAAAAGAAAAAGGTTAGCAGCACTGAAGGAACAATATCCAAGGGGCTGACCTTTGGCCTCCGTATGTGGCACATGCACAAACACACAGGAATAGCATGCCAAATGTTTGTTGTCATTAGTATTCAGAAATAGAAAAAAGATGCCATTTTTCCAATCATCTGAGTGCTGTCAAAGGTGAAGAGCAGCCTCCTATCACCTGGTGAGGAGGCAAAGCCAGCAACGTCCACAACACAACCCTAACCCTGGGCGCGGCCACACCTGGGGAGCTTGTCAGGCTCTATTTATAACAGGAAAACAGGAGCACCTAAGGAGCGCCTACTGAGAGCTAGAGCCTTAGCTCTGGGCACTAAACAGCCACTGAAACAGGTGAGCAGTCACAAGGACGTGCGGATAGTGCACCACAAAACACTGCTCTTTAATCTTGTCTCTATAAAAACCAGGCACAACTGAGTTGTAAAAGACTGGAATATAAAAGACAACTGAAATATCAAAATACCAGGAGGGGCTAGAGAGACAGAGCAGAGGTTAAGAACACTAACTGTTCTTCCAAAGGTCTTGAGTTCAATTCCCAGCAAACACATGGTGGCTCACAACCATCTATACAGAAATCTGGTGCCTTCTTCTGTAGGGCAGGGGCACATGCAGATGAAACACTGTATACTTAATAAATAAATAAATAAATCTTTTTTAAAAATACACAGGAAAAGGAGAAAAGAAAGGAAAAAGTACACTTAACTGTCAAAATGGTTATTTCTAGGTGGAAGACTTAGAATACATTTTATGTTTGTTTTTGTTCTGTGCTAAGTACATATTATCGTAAATTAAGAGTACAAGCAGCACTGGGTGTGGTGGTGCCTTTAATCCCAGCACTTGGGAGGCAGAGGCAGGTGGGTCACTGTAAATTCAAGGCCAGCCTGGTCTACAAAGGGAGTCCAGGACAGCCAAGACTACACAGAGAAACCCTGTTTTGAAAAACCAAAAAAAAAAAAAAAAAAAAAAAAAAAAAAAA
>OU015742.1:78243535-78284223 GCA_907169655.1 Acomys percivali
AAAAAAAAAAAAAAAAAAAAAAAAAAAAAAAAGTAGTGCAAGCACCAATAAAACTGTAATGATTAAAATAAAAATAAAAGTCCTGGTCTAAGCCATGAAGAGAGAAACATTTTAAGAACTCAAAAACAAACTGAGGCATCAGATAGGGCTTCTAGGAACAGGCAGACCTGGCCTAGCAAGCAGAACCCGTGAGCTCCAATCTCAAGGCCACCACTATTAGTCAAATCCTCTCTCTAGAGGACTAGGCTACGTCAGCAGCTACCACACATGGGATTGTGGACTCATGCTCATCTGAGGTGCTCAAGTAACAGTTAAACTGTTGGAGCTCTGTTACAGATCTCTTGAACTTAAAATCGTTAGGTTAACCGTGAAGATACACATGGATGTCTAATGACTGCTAAGGAGCCTACCCCAAGCCTCCTTTAACAACACTGGACTGATACCCAAGATGAGCCCTCTCTTCTAAACTCCCCACTAGCACCCTCCCCGACGGCTCAGCTCCTTCTTACCAAGCACATCCTGGGGGTTGCCAGGGAACTGCTTGCTGAGCACAGTCTCCAGGGCATAGCTCAGGTCCATGCTGTGCCTCGTGATCTCGGCTGGTGTGGCGCCTGCTGGGAACATCTGAGTGGGCAACTCCGAGAAGCGGATCTCGGTCCCAGCCCTGGGCTTCATCTCCGGCAGCCGGGCTAAGCCCTCTTGGTAGCTTTTACACTCGGTGCCGCAGAGGGGCAGGTTCTGCTGCAGCCTGTCCTTGGTGTGCTTCATGGGAAGCACGGGCAGCACATCCGAGAAGGCGCAGATCTGCCGGCTCTCGGGCTGCAGCTTCTCCACGGTGGCCTCACTGATGAAGCTGGTGAGTGAGATCCATTTCTTGAGCGTAGCGTATGGGTAAGGTCCCAGGAACTGGTCTAGCTCGGGGAGATTGGCTCTCATAGCATCTACTTCAGCCTCTGGAGCTGGAGACAAGTCCACCTCCTCCTGAACCGTGTTCCAGCGCAGGACTGTCAGCCCCCGCTGCTTCAGGCTAAGGAAGAAGCCCATCCGGGGGCCCACCGCCCTGGGATTGGCCTTGTCCGCAGAGCTGTAGTGGAGGAAGTGGATGCCAGGGGGGATCATCTTCACACCCCGGAACTTGGGCCCCACCTCCCAGGAGTTGTAGTCAATGCCAAACTCTGTCCCCTTGGGCATGTTCAGAATGACCACAGTGGCTCCTTCAAAGAAGAGTTGCTTAGCTAACTCGGGATCCATCTGCATGGAAGCCATGGGGCCAGCGCGAGTAACCAAAAGCAGGACTCTTTCTTGTTTCCTAGAGCAGCAGAGGAAAAGAGACTGAGCTGATCAGACCATGGTACAAGACTACTTTATTTCTTATATATGCTCTTTATGTCATATATTGAATTAGATCCCGGCAGAACTAACTCCCTTAATCCCCATGGCAACCCTGCATCTATCTAACAGATGAAGAAAATGAGGATCAAAGAGATACGGGGGTTTTCAGGCGCAAGAGTCTTCACTCCACCACCACAGAGGCACCATTTAAAGGGGTGATAGTGCTCAAGGTCACACAGTGTCAACTGAAACTGCCTGCTAGTGTTGCACACTCAGAAATCTCTCCCTTAACAGAAGGTGAGAATGGAAAAAGCACATGTGGTTCATTTTAAACTAGACCTATGCAAAAAACCATCTTTTTGTTTGTTTGTTTGGTTTGGTTTTTCGAGACAAAGTCTCTCTGTATTAGCCTGGACTATCCTGGACTCACTTTGTAGACCAGGCTGGCCTTGAACTCACAGCGATCCACCTGCCTCTGCCTCCTGAGTGCTGGGATTACAGGCATGCGCCACCACGCCCGGCTGCAAAACCCATCTTAACCTCCAATTCTACCTTAAACTTGCTGCTGGAGAGTACCATAAGATCTGCCAAAGATGGCCAAATCAAATCTGTTACCTAATTTCCCATGAGCACCTAAAGCTAACAAAAGGTTTGAGAAGTGGAACGCTTTTCAAACTTCCCTTCTTTTACTCCTCACAAACCTAGTTGAAAATGAGGGAAAATAAAGGACTAATCTCCTTTCTTGAAAATAAGCTAGCAGGGTAGAGAGGTACACACCTGTATTCCCAACCCTTGGGGGATGGAGGCAGAAGAATCAGGAATTCAAGACCACCCTTGATTGCTATAGACGGTCTCAGAAATCAAAAAATAAAACAAAACAGCTGGTGGGAATATGGTTCCTCCAGTACAGTGCTTATCTAATTAACACAAACGATCCTTAGAACCACAAGGAAAAAAAAAATCTGTGGGAGGTAGGGCAAGAGGATTAGATACATAGAGACTTTGAGGCCAGCCTGGACTACATACACAAGACACTGTCTTAAAAACAAGCAAACTTTAGGGGCCAGCTTGGTCTACAAAGTGAGCTCAGGACAGCCAAGATAACATAGAGAAGCCCTGTCCCGAAAAACCAAAAAAGAAAGAAAACCAAACCAAAACAACAACAACAACAAACCAGGCAAACAACCAACCACAAAACAAACACACCTAAAGTCCAGGGAACAAACAACTTCCTACAGAGCCACAAAGAATCCAGAGGAGATTGACATGTCAGGCCTGCACTAAGTATTTGAGGAGGAGCTTAGATTCTTTGTTTAGTCCTAATTTAAATTCCCTATAAGGCTAATTTGATTTAAAAAAAAAAAAAAAGGGGGGGGGGGGATTAAGAGGGGGGATTGTCAAATGCTCACTGAGTAAAGGCACTTGCCTTGTAAGCCTGACCACCTCACTTTGATGGCCAGAACCCATATAAAGGTGGAAGGAGGGAAGAAAATGCACCCTCACATGCTTGTCACAGCGTAGGACCCACTGCCCCATCATGGACTCACTCACGCGCACACACAGCATTAACAACAACTCTGTAGCAGCACTGCCTAGGCAGTATTTGTAAGAATGGTTTCAACATGAACCAATCAACTACTTCACCTTTCACTCAAGAACTATGTCATTACTAATTCGTGTGACAAACACTCAGATTACCTGCACTACACAAGATCTTTCCTGGGCTGCCAAACAAAGATCCACAGAGTCAGACTACAGACTAGCAGGTGTTTGTATTTTACAAAGAGGTACAAAACATGACGTCAAAATTCACAATCAAAAAAATCAAGTGCTCATTTCTATTTACTCTTTCATTTAAAATAAACAATACAAGCCAAGCATAGTGGTACACGCCTTTAATCCCAACATTTGGAAGGCCAGAGGCAGGCGGATCTCTGTGAGTTCAAGGGCAGGCTGGGCTAGAAAGCAAGTTCCAGGACAGCCAGGGCTACACAAAGAAACCCTGTCTCAAAAAGCAAGCAAACAAACAAACAAAGACATAAAGTTAATCTGAAATAATGAAAAAAGGCATACAGAAGCCAGAAGAGGGTGTTGAATTCCCTGAAGCTGGAGTTAAGAGATGAGTGACAGAAATGGGCCCAGATCCTCTGCAAGAGCAGCAAGTCTCTTAACCAGGAAGTCATCTCTCCAGCACCAACAGCAGAATTTTTAAGCTAAGTAGGTATGGTTCCGTGAAGCTCTGTGCTTGCGTGTATACGTGGTCGCGGCCTGGAAATCTTGCAACTGTAGTTCAGTCAAAAAAGCCTGAAACTTACACATGGGCTGCCGTCTTCACAGCCCTGCACTACAGAAGGCGCCACCTGCCTAGATCGGAGAACACTTGTTCCTCAATGTGCTCGCTCTCTGGCTTCTCCTGTGGCTTGGGGGTGGGGGTGGGGGTGGGAGGGACGTAAAATTCTTACTATGCCCAGAAAACACCGCAGGAATTAACCTCGGCAATTTTTCAGCTTGCTTAACAGCAACCCCAAGGTCTGTTGCAGCCACACTGTCTTCTTCGTGACCCTCAAACAGGAGAAAAATCTACCCACAGCACTTTGTCATTTAGTTTTGTTATTTGTTTGTTTGTTTGTTTTTGATCTTAGTAAAGGCTCCGTGACTCGGGGCTAAGTCACGTGTTGCTGTTGCCGCTCCATTCTAGTGACGGGTGTGTAACTTTGTGTAGTTGACTGACGACGATCATGCCCAAGACTTGAGTCCTAGGTCCCTAGCACATACGCGATGCTCAAAATGTTAACTTAATCTACATTAAAATAAAGCCAGGAAGCCGGTGGGTGACTTACCGGAAGCCACGCAGAACCAGATCGAGTGAGTTTAAGCTCTCTGGTCCCCAAGCTCTACAGTTAAAGAAAAAAAAAATTACTTCGCAGGCCTCAGAAAGCCTGGCCACCGTATCCCTGGTGACAGGTTCTCAGAGGGAAAGGCTTCCTGAGACAGCAGTTACGAATCCGGATTCGGCCGGCGCGCTTCTGAGCGGAGAAGCGAGGTGGCCAGACCACGCGTAACGAAACCAGAGGACTGTAGAGGAACCAAGAGCCGACACTCACCGAACCGCCTCACGCTCGCGCTCTGTGGAAACGGGACGGAAGTTTGGCTGCTTTTGCGCCGGATAGGTGCTACGGAAAAAGTGGTCCGGCGGACCCTCCGCGGCGGCAGAAGAAATGGTCCGTGTTTTCAGGTTCCTCTCCATAAAGCACTGCATTTTCTTCTCAATGTTTCATTTGACCGTCTGAATTGTGGAATAACAACTTTAATTAAAGTATGCACTTTATATCCCTTTTCAGACGCATACTCACCAGCTACAGTCCTTTGGTCTCCTGCAGACACAGGCACCAAAGCATGGTCCACAGTTAGACGGGCTCAGTCATGGTTGGTCCTCTTTAGCCACATTACTATGCCAACCACAGCGTCAAAGGTTCCCTGTTACCACCCAATCCCAGTTTCTAGAAACATTCATCCCTAGGCAGAGTTTCAGAAGCCAAGCCTGTGGCCTGAAGAGAGAACCAGTCCCTTTAACAGGCACCAGAGCAGCTTCTCTGGCAGCGATCACCAGCATCTTGCAGGCCTAACAAAATACAGAAGTCAACTTACAAATGCTCGCTGAGAGAGAAAACCTGCCTGTCTTTTTCTCCACTATTTCCCTGGAAGCTAGAACATAGTCGTCATAGATATACTGTGTATTTAATAACTACTAACGAAATGGTACAGAAAATTATTATCTGTGCGCTAGGCTTGTGCTAGGTGGTTCTGTAAGTTAGAATTCCACCAAGAACCAGAGCTACCAAAATATATATGTCATATGTTGCAAAGACTTGCCTTATGCGGTGGTGAGGGTTAGCTAAACAACACCAAACTCTGTAGAGCAGGCCACTTGAACACTACTTCTAATTTTTACACTGACCACAGCCTGTGTGTGATCCTGCCCTAATCTTGTACTGCCAACTTTACATACCCGATTTCCTACTCTGTTGTAATCTTGTTCAATCTTTGAAGATAGGATTTTTTGTTTGTTTGTTTGTTTGTTTTTGTTTTTCAAGACAGGGTTTCTCTGTGTAGCCTTGGCTGTTCTGGACTCGCTTTGTAGACCAGGCTGATCTCAAACTAACAGCGATCCTCCTGCCTCTGCCTCCCGAGTGCTGGGATTACAGGTGTGTGCCATCACACTGGCTAGGATTTTGTTGTTGTTGTTTGGTTGGTTGGTTTGGAGTTTTTGTTTTTGTTTTTTGGTTTTTCGAGAAAGGGTCTCTCTGTGTAGCCTTGGCTGTCCTGGACTCACTTTGTAGACCAGGCTGGCCTCAAACTCGCAAAGATACGCCTGTCTCTGAAGACAGGATTCTTAAAGGCCTTCAATCTCTCCTTCAGGTGAGTTTGCCAAGACCAGTTGGATCTAAGATGGCTGACAGAGCAGAAGAGAAATAACCTCTAACTTCATTCTCATCCATCTGTCTTTTTAGTGGCCCACCTCCAGCACTATGACAGCTGTCAGCTGAAGGAGCCATAAAAGCAGTACCTAAATTCCTGGGAAACCCCTGCCATTCCCAGAGAGGTCATGAGTCCCTCCACTCCCTTTACTAGGCTTATTTCTTTTGCACTCTCCCTGCATCTCTCTAGCCCCTGTTGGTCAAGGGGTTGATTTGAGTCTTATCTTCTGTGTCTGTCACCCAAAACTAGCTTCCCCCTTGCTGCCAGACGTGCCCTTAGTCCTCTCGCTGATGCCACAATTGTGAGGGAAAATTGACCCAGTATGGGGATAAAAATGTCCATTGGTATTTTCCATCTACAGAAAGAGAACACTGAGGCTCACAGAGGGACTACAAACCCCAAGGGTAGAGAAATGGGGTGCAAACCATGGTCCAGCTGGAGTTCTGGTCACTGTGCTGGTGTTCCTTGTCTGCCGTCTTCCCCAGTGACAGCTGAACACATCAATCTGTCCCACTCACAGTTTCCCAGTTCATCTCCTAGGGGGCTGCAGTCTAGGCTAGATGATGCAGTCCTGGTTAGTCACACGGGGTCAGCTGCCACAAGGTTAGCCAAAGGCGCCGCTCACCATTAGGCATACGAATCTCAACGCGCCCTGTCAGTTCTGGTTGCCTGGGGAAGCAGCTTAGCTTCCTGCCTCCTCTCTCTACTCCCATCTAAGTAAGGAGCTGGGCTGTGTGGGGTGATGCGAGCTTCCTGTTTTAGGTGGCTTCCCCATCTTTTTAGAGACTTGGGCCATTTAGCATGGAGACATGAAAGGTGTAGGATATAAAGATGGTGGCCAGGAAATCCAACTTTGTGAGCCCTGTTCATCCAAATTACATTTTCTCGCCTTCAGCACCATTAGTAGTTGGGGGCAGGTAATTCTTGGTTGCAGACAGTTGTTCTGTGTGTTGGAGGAAGTTTAGCTGCAAGCATAAAGCTCCAATCTCTAGAGCACTGGTCACCCGTGACACAAAATGTTTCTAGAAATTGCTTCCTCACCCTTTCCAGCTCAAGAGGAGAAAAGCCTTGATGGAGAGGAACTATCCCAGCTACTCCCCAGAAGCAGAAAGACTAGTCCTACTGGTCCAGGGGTGGAGTCCCGGTGTTTGTAAGCTAATAGGACCCTAAAAGCAAATGATCATTAAGAGAAACCTACAAGGAAAATTCTGGAAAATGTTCACAAAGCTCCTTGCAGCAATTGTGTGGAGAGGACAGAGTTCTTTCACTGCGGAGCCTGTGTCAGTTAATGAGCTGGCTTTACACAGAAAAGCGGTTCATACATGGTAGCAGGGAAACAGTCAGAATGTTAAGTGTTAAAAAGCAGTTAGGGAGCAGGGCTGTGGTGGCACACGCCTTTAATCCCAGCACTTTGGAAGCAGAAGCAGGTGGACCACTGTGAGTTCGAGGCCAGCCTGATCCATATAGAGCAAGGTCCAGGACAGCTAGAGCTGTTACCCAGAGAAACCTTCTGTCTCAAAAAAAAAAAAAAAAAAGCATTTAGGGTGGTATGGTACAAAAATAAATAAATATAAATATGGGGAGACTTGTTTGCTGAGGTTTGGATAGATAGATAGATAAAGGAGACTTGGGTGATTTTCTTGACAGGACAAAATAGAAAATGTGGAATGGGTTCCCCAGATGCTCTAAAGAAGGAATTTAGATTTTATATAGATTATGATTTTAATTTCTTTCTTTTTTTTTTTTTTTTTTGGTTTTTTGGCTTTTTGAGACAGGGTTTCTCTGTGTAGCCTTGGCTGTCCTGGACTTGCTTTGTAGACCAGGCTGGCCTCGAACTCACAGAGATCCTCCTGCCTCTGCCTCCCCAGTGCTGGGATTAAAGGTGTGCGCCACCAGGTCCAGCTTATGATTTTAATGTCAATCTTTACTCATTGCTTTCTTTTGGTGCGTGTGTGTGTGTGTGTGTGTGTGTGTGTGTGTGTGTGTGTGTGTGAAGTACTATACTACTGAGCTACATGCCTAACCCTTTCCATTTATTTTGTAGACATTCCTTTCTTTGGCAAGTGGCATTAGTTATTTACCTTTGGAGTTCTTTTTTAAATTAATTAACTTTTGCAGTGCTGTTCTGTGCAGTACTAGGACCTAGTGCATGCTAGACAAACTACATCCCTAACCCTACTTTACATTTTGTGGAGTGTGTGTGTGTGTGTGTGTGTGTGTGTGTGTGTGTGTAGTATGTGTGCCATGATTTACATATAAAGATGTGAGGACAACTTGCAGTGGGTCGCTCTTCTTTCAGAAGGATGGGCTGTGCTACACCTCCTTCTTCCAGGTCTTAGGAACCATATGCTCACTGTCCCCTCTGCCTACAAAGTCCTCAGTCAAGTTTTCCAGCTTACTTGCTATCTTTATTCAGCTCCAAAATGACCTCTTCAAAGCTGGGTGTGGGAGCCAGCACTGGGGAGGCAGAGGCAGGCAGATCGCTGTGAGTTCGAGGCCAGCCTGGTCCACAAAGCGAGTCAAGGACAGCCAAGTTTATACAGAGAAACTTAGTCTTGAAAAACAAAAAAAATCCCCAAACAAACAAACAAATAAACAAACAAAAGTGCCCTTTCTAGGGAGGTCCCTCACTGGCCAATCACCATCTTTTTCCCCTTTGTGGTGCTGGGTTCACACACAGAGCCTCTCACGCTAAGCAGAAACTCTACCACTGAGCTACCCCCTCAACTTTGGCCACCATGTTAAAGTGATCTCCTTCAGTGGCCTTCCACCCACTTCCTCCATGTGCCTCCTCCCAATTGCTGATCTCTCTAACGAGTTTTTCCTCTCTCACTGTTTCCTCCACTGGCCTGAGAGCCCCTGACCAGCAAGCAGGTTACCCTTGCACCGGGGAGCCTGAGCCAAGGCCTGGGCCACAGTGGGAACTCCAGACATTTGTTGCTTTAAATTGTTCTACATTAGAGCATGGCTTGGTGTACGCCTTTCATCTCAGCACTAGGAATGCAGAGGCAGGTGGGTCTCTTTTGAGCTCCAGGCCAGGGCTATATGATGAGATCCTAGCTCAAAACCAAAACAAAAGACGTGTTTAATATTGGGTGTCTCCCCTCACAGTTCTCTATATGGGCTGGTGCCAGCAGCCAAGGCCAGAGAGGAGAGACAGAGGAGGGAGAGAACAGAGGCTGAGGGAGTCCACGGTTCAGCATCAAACACATTTATTTCACTTTTATTGAGTATACAATAACAGAGAGCACACGCATACAGCACGGAGCACTGAGGCGGGAGAGCGTGGGGACGAGAGAGGAGAGAGGGGAGTGAGTAAAAAGGGACAGGACAGCATTGCAGTTGGTCGGTAAGGTGCTTTTGGAAGAAAAAAAAATATATATATATATATTTAGAGTGATGTTGTTCATGCAGTTTCAGGCCAGTCTTGGTATGTGCTTACAGGATTCAGAAACTGAAACAGGTCCTGGCACTTCCTATACCCTCACGTGGAAAAAAGTCACAGAAAGCAAAAGTAGAGAGGTGGGGTGGGGGCCAGGGAGGAGCATGAGACACACAGAGTGGGAAAAAGCCTCAGGGTGCAAACTGCTTTGCCCTGCTCATTCAATTAAATGGGATGGGGTTAGCCCAATGTCACGTGGCGAGTTAGGAGCTGCATCAAGATGGTCACCCAGAACCCTGACTGCTCTCTGAGGCTTTTCTCACTCTGTTACCTGGCCCCCTGGAGAGAGAGGTGCCACAGCGAAGATGAGACACATAAAAAAGCAAAAAAAAAAAAAAAAAAAAAAAAGTAGGTTGAAGTCAGACAAGATGTCTTTATTCTCTATGGAGTGGATGATGGGGGAGGAAACAGTGCCCTAGATTTTAGCTTTGCAGGTCCCCTCCTCCCTGGGCAGGGTGCTGACTGCCTCTCTTATGGGGTGGTGGGGGGAGGAAGGTCAGAACATCCATGGAGTGTGTATCTCCCCAAACCCTAATACCCCACAAGCTAAGCTGGGTCGCCTCATCCTTGGCTTGTAGCCCGCACTCAGGGCAGGTGTAACTCTCCAAACACAGATCCTCCCTCTGAGGTATATGTGTCTAGTGTGTCCAGGCTCTGCAGTTCCCTGCGAAGGCAGGTGAGGCCCGAGTCTGATTCCAAGGGCATAGAGCCGTTCCTGCTCTTGGCTCAGAAGCAGCGAGAGCTTGCATACTGCAAAGGGCAGGAAGGAGGTTCTGTGGCTTCCCCATTTAGAATGGCCAAAGATCCTGGAGCAGAGACGAGGCGCTGCCACACTGGCATGGGAACAGACCTACCAGCCTGGGCCAGGGGCATATGGCTGACTCTGCTAAGAGCCTGGCTCTTCTCAGCTGCCACAGAGACAAAAGCTAGTCTAGCTTCTTGCCCTGTGTCAGGCCAGCACCTGTAAAATAGGTAGGAATAACTAATAAGTTAGCCAAGAGGGCATATCTAGTCTGGGCCCTTGCAGAGACATTTCCGGGTAATGTCTAATAAGGGGGAGGAAGTGAAGAAGTGTTCTGACGTGAGCCGGCTAAGGTGAGGGGCAGGCTTGGCCAGTGGCTTTCCCCGGTCCCTCCTCTCCTTTATGTCTCTCCTTCCACCTTGGAAACAGAGCCTGGCACAAATAGGCAACTCATAAACATTTGTTGAATAAATGTGTGAAGTGCCTTAGCAGCACTGGGACGAGAAATGAGACTGCCATGGGATACTTTCACTCAGAAACGGAGGGACATGGCAGGCAAGCCAGAAGGAGCCTGTGTGCACCAGGTTCTCTCCAGGGCTCTTGTCATCTTACAGGCCACTGCTGGGCTTGGATACTGCTGACCAGGGGTCTTGCGTGCCAAGGTCTGATGCAGATAGAGCCAGTGGGCAGCACTTTCCTCTCAGCTGCTGTTGTTCTAGGATAGGTGAGGCCTTGGGATGTGCAGTGTGGGCCTGTCATGGCCTTCCCTGTGTTCATGGCCTCTTTCTCATGGCGACTTTAGCTCAGGAAGAAGAGAGTGACTCACAGGATGGGAGAGACAGAGCGGGGAGACTGGCTGCGTTAGAGTTGCTGCATTCTACCTCAGTCAGGGCACGGTCTCCTTTTAGAGAAAGAACTAACCATGATGAGGCGGTGAAAAGCAGGGCAAGACACGGTGGAATACAAACAGAAACAAAGACCCTGGGAGTAGCAAAACAGAAAGAGCACTGAAAAACCAAGGCGAGCCCCCTGGGGAGGAGGTAGGAGGGTTGGCCTATGGGACCTCAGCAGCAGAGCCCGGAGCACAGGCCAGGCCCTTCAGCTACTGCTGAGGGAGAAGGCATTTTGGCCTGGCACATCCAGGACTACATCTGTGTTGCTTCCTTCCGGCCGAACCCTCACCTCTCCATGGAGGGGGCCCCACTCTCCCCACCGATCACCCAGTTACAAACACCACACACAGTTTTTCACTACACTGAATCTGTCAGCTCTACTGGAAGCTGGCCACACCCAGAGTCCAGTGTCCTCGGCTGGGCCAGTTTGGCAAGATCTAGGAACCTTGGGGTACAGCAAATTACAGTCAGGTAATTATAACTTGGCAATGCCAGCGGCATACTTACCAGCACGGTTTATTTTTAATATTTGTTTTCCTGTTACATGTCATATACATAACTTAAAATCACAGTCATACAATCTCCTACGAGCTGCCCCTCCATCATGAGAAACCAGAAACATCACACAGTGTCTACTTCCCTTCCCATGGCTTCCTTTTCGCTCTTGGAGTCTCTGCTGCTTCCTGCGAGAGTCAGAGAGTCATCCAATCATCCATCTGCAGTGGCCCTCAGCAGGACCAGAGCACAGAAGAGGCGGGTCAGGGGCGAGAGGCGGGAGGGAGCTGAGACAGAGACCGGAGACAAGGTGAGTCCAAGTCAAGGGTGAAGCTAGGAGGCAGAAGAACAGAGGGTGGACTTCACAGCCCAGTGTCCACACCCAGAAAGTAGCCATCCATCCAGCTCCTCCTCCTTCCCACCGGGAGGCTCCCATCCTTTCTTTCTTAGAAAATAATCAGCTGTGCATGTCTTGCTGCTGTGACTTCTCTTGCTTGGCTATGTGATCTTATTTTTTGTTTGTTTGTTTGTTTGTTTGTTTCTTTCTTTCTTTCCTTTGCACTAGAGGGAGCAACAGAGGCTGGAGAAGATGTGGGGTGCTCATCCATCCTGGAGGGTGCACAGCCGGGGTTCAAGGGGGGATGTCTACAATCATCGAGGTCTGCTTTTGTAGTTTGCAGGAGAAGGGGGTGAGAGAGCGAGAGATTACGATTGTTTATATTTTCCTGGGAAGAAGAAAAAAAAAATTCCCACCAGTTCAATTTGTCTGCACAGGAAATGAAGGTTGCTGTACATCTTGGTTGTGGCCATCAGCTGACTGCTCCGCCAGCCCCGGCAGCAGTGCAAGGACGCGGTGTTTCCTGTATATATATATCTATATCTCTATATATCTATATATATATGCTTTCCCTTCCCAGTCTCTCATCAGTGACAGTGCGTCGCAGCTGGGATGTTGGTGTTGTCGGAGAATCCTGAATGAAGGCCCCTTCTTAATGGTTCTCTGGCTCGGGTTAGACCAGACACGCCAGCATCTCTTCACGGAGGTCAGGATTCCTGGGTGCCAGAGGCAGGGCGATGGGGTGGTGGGTACAAAGGAAGGGAGATAAAGAAAATTAGTTACTTTAAATGCAGGACAAGCAATTCTAGCTACCCTTTGCCCTGCATTGTGGCCCAGAGAGGGAGAGAGACTTATCCAAGGCCGCGCAGCTTTACTTGTGGCAGCTAAGGAATGGCCCACGAGCACCCTGTGTGTTTGCCTCTTTGTTGCTGAGGAAGTGACAGTTTTCACTTTGGTCTGGACATCTTTTAGACAGTCCTTTGATGTGACGGCGCCATGGTCGCTGTCACTTTACTCTTCCTCCCTTGTGCCTCCCAGTTCTGCAACTGTTTTACCCAGGCTGCAGGTCTCCTGGCTTCCTGTGCTTCTCTGATTTCTTCCCCATGGACCTGCTGTGGCCTGGAGATCAACTGCCAGACAGCAGTGCTTAAAGGAAAAAAACAAACAAACAAACAAACAAAAAACCCCCAAAAACCAAAAAACCCCCACCAAAACCCAAAAACCCCCCCAAAACCCCAAAACAAAACAAACAAACAACAAAACCAACCAACCAACCAAACAAACAAACAAAAAAACCCCACCAGAGCCTGGAGTCCAACTAAGGTTTACCTACAGAAGTGTGGCCTCTGAAGTCACACTTCTCACTCCCTGGCCTGTCTGCTGCTCTGTAACTGTTTTTGTTTTGTTTTGTTTTTGATTTTCAAGACAAGGTTTCTCTGTGAAACAGCCTTGGCTGCCCTGGACTCACTTTGTAGACCAGGCTGGCCTCGAACTCACAGCGATCCGCCTGCCTCTGCTCCCCGAGTGCTGGGATAAAAGGCATGCGCCACCACGCAGGGTTCTGCTCTGTAACCGTAGGCAATTATCTCAACCTCTCTAAGCCTCTATCACTTGCTCTATAATATGGGAGCTGCCTTACACAGAGAGGGTCCCGCATACAGGAGCGCTGAATGAACGCTCTGTTGTTGTACCTGCTTCGCTGTAGCCCTTGCCTTGATTTCCCCAATAGCCAGAGCTACCATCTACCTGCCTTTGCTACCTCAGTGGCAACTACTCAAAAACACAGCATTCCTGACTCTTGTCAGGAACGTATTCAATGGCTTAGCAAGCTGGTAGCTGCAGGATGAAGGTGAGAACCCAAGCTTCCTCTACCCCTCCCCTCCCCTCAGGTAAGGCGAGGAAGCACCAGGCAGCCAGATGAGTGCTGTGCTCTTGCTCGCAGTGTTTGGGAGACTGATCCTCTCAGAGGGGGATGGGGCAGGAAGAACCTAAACCATACTGTGCATAACAATTCATTCTTCTCAGATTAGGACAGCAGTTAGTTTACCAGACTAACAGTAGTGACTGGCCTAGCTCTTAGGCACTATGGAGATATTCTCTGAGACAGAGCCTGGGGGGTCAGCGTGCTGAGGAACATGGGTGGCTGTGCAGTCAGACACATTAGGTTGTCTCTAATCAGCTCATTGTGTTCCCAGCGCTGCAGCTATGGGCAAAGCCTGTTGAGGTCGCTGAGCATCTGTTTCTGCATTCGTGGACGAATGAGAAGACAGTACAAAGCCTGGTGCCCGGCACAGCATAACTACCCCACAAATAACAGCAGTGGATACATATAGTGTGTGCATATTTAAGCCAGGGGTCACCTTTGAGTGCTGTGGCTTATCTGTCTACATTGGTTTTGTTTTTGTTTGTTTGTTTGTTTGTTTGTTTTGAGGCAGGGTTTCTGACCGGCCGGAGCTCACCAAGTAGACCAAGCTGGCTGACAGGCAAGTCCCAGATACCTGCCCATCTCTGCCTCCCCAGCAATGGCATTGCAAGTGTGCACCATGGCACCCTGCTTTCTAAAAGTGAGTTCTGGGGCTCAAACTCAGGTCCTCACAATTGCATAGTAAACATTTTACAAACTGAACTATTTGCCCAACACTTAAATTCCAATTTTTTAACTTAATAAAAAGCAAACCTGTGTGGCGGTTTGAATACGAGTGACCCCACAGGCTCATATACTTGAATGTTTAGTCACCAGGGAGTGGAATTGTTTGAAAGGCCTAAAGGATTAGAGGTGTGGCCTTGTTAGAGGAGGCTGGGGACAGGGAGGGGGCTTTGAAGTTTCAAAAGCCCAGGCTGGGCCCAATGTCTGTCTGTCTGTCTGTCTGTCTGTCTGTCTGCCTGCCTGCTGCCTTATGGATCAGAATGTAGCTCTCAGCTCCTTCTGCAGCACCATGCCTGCCAGCCTGCCGCCATGCTTCCCGCCATGATGATAATGGACTAAAACTATAAGCCAGCCCCCAATTAAGTGCTTTCTTCTGTAAGAGTCACCTTGGTCATGGTGTCTCTTCACAGCGACTAAGACACATGTGTGAAGTTCATTTTGATAATAATATATTTGGGGACCTAGGAATGTAGCAGAACACTTGTCACTATGTGTCAAGTCCTGGGGATTGAGCTCCACAGCCTTAAAAAGCAAAAGGGCCTTGGAATGCAATGCAGCCAGTAGAGTGCTGGCCTAGTGTGCAGCAAGTTGGATTTCCAGCACAGCACAGTACTGGGGGCGGGGTGTGGGGGGTTGGGAAGGTGCCTGAAATTCCATGACTAGAGAGGTGTAGGCAGGAGGATCAGGAGTTCAAGGCTACCTTGGCTACCAAGTAAGTTCAAGGGAAACCTAGACTATGAGACACTGCCCCCGACAAAAACAAAATGCAACAAAAAACCGTATTACTTAGCTCAATATATCCCCTTTTCATTTCATAAGTATTAAAATTACTGAGATAGCTGGCTTTTTTATTTTTTACCCTAAATCTTCAAAATCCTACATGCATTTATCACTTTTCATCTTGAGTGAGTTGTTTCAAGTGCTTGATAGCCGTATTTGCCAGTGACTGCCATATTGGACTACACAGAAGAAACACTGCCATCATTGCAGATGCTCTTTTGGATGAGACTGGTCCAGAACATGAGTCAGCATCCTTTCAAATGTCAGGACAACACTTCAGGACTTTCCCTCTAAGAAGGCAGAACTCAAAGAGAATTCTTCTTCTTCTTCTTCTTCTTCTTCTTCTTCTTCTTCTTCTTCTTTTTGAGACAGGGTTTCTCTGTGTAGCCTTGGCTGTCCTGGACTCACTTTGTAGACCAGGCTGGCCTTGAACTCACAGCGATCCACTTGCCTCTGCCTCCTGAGTGCTGGGATTAAAGGCGTGCGCCACCACATCCAATGAGAAGAATTCTTGTACCTCTCTAAAAAACATTCATTGATTCAAGAAAAGGGTAAAGAGGAGACCAACTACTATTTGTGGAGCCTTTGAGGCGGGTTTGTTCCCAGTGTCACGCATGAGCTGTACACAGTGCACAGACGTAAGGGCAGTGAGAGCTTGCCTTTGCGGGGTAGCGCTGAGGAGAGAATCTGGTGTCTCCCTCATGCTAAGCATCTGTTCTACTGTTAAGCTAAACTCCCAGCACTGAAAACTATCTCTGTGTATCTTCACGCAGCCCATCCTGTTGGGAACATTCCCTAGAAAGCCTCCTTGTCACTCTTCTCTGTCACAACCTAGGGGCCACACCATTATGCTTTTATTCCCAATGGGATAAACATTTAGCATTGCCATTCAGTTCCAGTGAAGGGAATCACAGAGCCAGTGCTTCCCACGTCTGAGACTTTTATCTTCTATGTCCCCTCACCAGTGTAGGCTGCAAGAAGCCTGACATGTCCCCACACTGCCTTAATGGAGACCTTGAAGGCCTTTAATGACATAGAAAGATGGTGAGGTCCTTGGGGGTCTGGCACGGGAAGGCCCGAGAAGTCCTGAGTTCGTAAACAAGCAAAACGGATGAGTCAAAGGCTGTGAGCATCACAATCCCTTTAGCTATATCTCATGACCTTGATGGAGACAGAGATTCAGGGATGGGAACGTGGTACCCAGACTGGCCTGTGCCTCCATTTACATCAGCCCCCCCATCAACCCTCTCACCCCTTGTGGACTTGCTTTTCTGGACTTGGGGTTTTAAATGCTAAAGAAACCGAGCGCCATTTTCTCTCCTTCCTTCCCTTGGTCTGGAGTGGGGCCTCTCTCTCTCTCTCTCTCCTCGGAGCCACAAGCCCGGTAGGTGAAGGTCACAGCTGATCATCTATCTGGGCTCTCAGTGGAGGTGCCCCTCTGAGATTCTTTGTACTGCTTCCTCCTTCTCCACACTGCCGAGCCCCAGAGCCTTACCTGTGGCTTCCTGTCCCTCTCCTCTGGGGATGGGTCTGTTTCTCTGTAGACAACAGCTTTGGTTACCAGCATGTCTGGATGCTGTAGTTTGGCTTCCTTGATGGCCAAAGCCAGGGCCTGGTGGGCAGAACAGCAGAGTGAATCACTACAGAATAGCGACCGTGAGAGAAACTGAACACCAGCCCCCAACTGCATGGCTGGGGAAACTGAGGCCCAAGAGGAGTGGCCGAGTTAAAGAGAGGAAGAGACTAGAGTGTGGATCTTCTAGCCCCCATTCAATGTCCCCTCTTGGGGCTTTCTTACCTGGATGAGTTCAGCAACAAATGGACGCCTTCTCTGCTCAGAAGGACAGCTGTCCATAGGTCACCCGTTATAGGAGGGACAGGATACCAGCCTGTACCCCGGAAATACTATTTCCTAGCCCCATACCTGGTCTTGATCGACATCTTCGTCCCCAGTAATGATAATTCGCTTCTCGATCCTTGTCTCGGAAAACCCTCCCTTCACAGTCTGCAGAGAGAAGCAAAGGGCAGGGGAGAGGAAGGTGAGGTCCCTCTTGGGTCTGCTGTGACAGGACGCCTACACACCTCAGCCTCAGTCAACCGACGAAGCTGAGAGATGGCAGATCACGTCTTTCCTGGTCTCCTCAGTGTTCTCCTTTTCTGGTTTGGGGACTTCAGACCGCACGCAGCTCCTGGCTGGCTTGTCACCACTCCCTAGCTACCAAAACTGCCCCATTTATGTGTCCTGCACGCAGCCAGCTCAGATGCTACTCACTGCCTGGCAGAATCCCAAGGCATCCTGTCTGGTCTTCCCCGACCACCGAGCCTATGTCTCTCACGGTTCTGGGCCTCTGCATGGGGCTGACCTATGTGCGCAGGGTCTCGTTCACCTCCTCTCCAGGCTGTGAGCTCTGGAGAGTGGAGCTTGTAATCTGGCCGCCTCAGTACCGCCCCCCCCCCCACAACCCAGGACCCTTCCCAGTCTGACCTGGCAGTGCTGGATGTAGACCTGTCGTTGAATGAACAGATGAATGAAATGTGAATGGTGACAAGGTTCTACCTTAAATGACTCGGAACAACCCTACGATGATAACTTATTCCCTCCACCGCTTTCTCAAGGAACGGGGCGTGGAAACAGAGGATGCACTGGGACCTAGCTGGCTGGTATATTCAAGGAGGATGTGACTGAGGGAAATCCTAGCTGGAGGGAGGCACAGGTGAATAGAAAGAGGGGCCCCGCGCGGTAAGGCACAGAGCAGAGTTTTCTGAGCTATCTACACTGTGGGGTGTGCCATGTAAGGCGTCCCCATAAAGCCGGCAGGAAGTTGACATTGTGCTCTCACGTCTTTTGAGAGGTTGCTTCCTGGGAAATGGGAAAAGGTACCAGAGCTACAAGGCTGCAGGCGGGGGCCCTGGGTAGTGTGGACAAAGAGATAAGTGCTACCAACCGCACTTTCCCGGTTGGTGGCTCAGCTGGACTTTGAGCTCAACACCTGTGCTTTGCTTGGCTCCTCAGGCCCCCAGCCACAGCTGGGCCTCTCCTGTTTTCCCTGGCCACCCAGCCGTGAACTTGTTGCAGCCTTTAGATCTCAGCCTTTCTAAATTCCTAGGCTGTCACAGCTGACAGCCCCCCTCCCTCCCCAACACCTCCCTCCTCTGTGCTCTCCAGCTCCCATCTGGCCCAAGCCCTCACCCCTGGGGGCCTCAGTTCTTTTGGGTCTGTTTGTTTTTGAGACAGGGTTTCTCTGTGTAACAGAGCCCTGACTGTCCTGGACTCTCTTTGTAAACCAGGCTGGCCTCGAACTCACAGTGATCCACCTTCCTCTTCCTCCCAAGTGCCGGGGTTAAAGGCGTGAGCCACCGCTGCCCAGCCAGGCCTCATTTTATATCAGGTATTCTAGAACTCTCCTCCCTCTACCCCCGGGAACCTCCTTTCTTTCTTTTCATTGCATTGCTGGGGATTGAA
Organism: Acomys percivali; assembly: GCA_907169655.1. NCBI lineage: Eukaryota > Metazoa > Chordata > Mammalia > Rodentia > Muridae > Acomys > Acomys percivali. The sequence continues at coordinate 78,262,146 of OU015742.1, forward strand.
CCCAGAACCTTGCCACTGAGCTTTGCCCCCAGCTCCGGTGAGCCTATTTTCACTGATTCACTACCTGAGGTAAACGCTTTCTCCAGCTCTCCTGGTTCCCTTAGACCAAGATCCTCCATAGTCAAGTCAGTCCCAGGGCCCGGTGCCTATCTCATCTGCCTCCATGGTCTGTATTTCCTTGTCCCAAGTGCAACCTATTTCCCAGACCCCCATCTACACATTGCTGCCTGGTTTCCTACAAATACACCTCATTGTGTCATCTCCAGCAGGCCAGGGGGGTGGGGGGAGGTGGGGGGGTGAGGGGAGTGTCCAGTAAGGTTCATACTCACTAGCATTTGCTTAACAAAGTAAACACACAGTGTCTGCCCCTCCTGCTAGCATGCCTCCTAGTTCCTCCACCCTCAGGCGTTCTACAGGGAGTCCCAAGACCCTACTCAGAGGCCACTCACTTCTCTCTTATGTTGGGTGGGTGTGCAGGGAGGACAGTACTATAATTGGTTTCATCCCTAGGGGCCTTGCTAGGCAAAGGCTATATACCATTGAGAAATATCTCCAGCCCTCTTTACTTTCAATTTTGAAACAGTCCCACTAAGTTGCCTAAGCTAGCATGAACTCTTCCAAGGCCCAAATGGGACTTCCTAACTTTGAGGAGCTTGCTGTTTATCACTCTTCTGAATTTGCCTGGCTCTCAAGGTCTGTAAGATGCAAACATCACTATTCATAATTACTTTGAAGGAGAGCGTGTGACCCCACCAGACTAGCTGCCAGTGCTGTGTGCAAGGCCTACTCCTAGGATAGCAGTAGTGGAGGAAAACGCACTCAAGATCTGGCAAAGGTCCCCTCTGTGTCTTAGAGACTGAGGAGCCATTGGTCAGCCATGGAAATGACCTTCCCACCTACAGCCCGCTGGGGCCCGGGAGCCTGCTGCTACTCACTTTGGTGACATGGGTGGTGGTAGAGGTTGAGAGGGTTTCCGCGGTGGCGCCGTACGTGCTGGTGAGAGCATCTTTCCCGATGATCTGCAGAATATAACCACCCCCACCCCGGGGGTCAGGTCAGGGCACTGGGCTCTGAAGGGCAGGCAGGGCTAGGGAGACTTTCCCAGGAATAAGCAGGGACCCCGTGAAGGTGAAGCATGAAGCCAAGATGCTTTGAACCATTCATTCTTAAACAAGAATGCCAAAAATCTTTCCAGTTCTAGACCTAAAACATCCCCAAGCCCGGAGACCTATAACTCTTTGGACTTGAAAGTCCTAAGGCCCAGAGTCCTAACAACACCCTAGCCTCTAGGAATCCTGGAAGAATGAATGGATGCCTCCAAGGAGGAGACAGAGCCTCCTAGGTCCTTATCTCGTCACAGGCAGGAGCATGCTCTCTCTGCACTAGACACAGAACCACAAAACAGAGTCAAAGCACCGGAAAAGACCTCTCAGTGATGGACACAGGGTTACTGCTGGGGCAGCCACCAACAGAACCCAGCCTAGCACTCCTAGCTCCCTGCTCTTCCTGGTCTTTAAGCTGATGCAGGTGTGTGTGTGTGTGTGTGTGTGTGTGTGTGTGTGTGTGTGTGTGTATGTATGTGTGTGTGTCCTGTTTATTCCCAGCCCTGATGCCAACACTTTGGTTACATGAGGGAGGTGCTGATGGGCACCTTAGGGAGCCCCTCACTGCACGTGCTGTGTGCTGTGTGCTCACATCCTCAGCTCCGAGTCCCCTAGCCTGAGCTGGCCCTGCCTACTTACCGGTGAAAGAGAACGGATTTCCGTGGCCACCGTCTGTGGGCCTGGGATCATGGCAGCTGCCCCCTTCCCGGACTTGAGATTGTTCTCCTGGGGAGACAATAGTGCTCAGATGGCCAGGTCTCAGGTCAATAGGCCTCCAGGACAGCCAGGGCATGTGACCATGTGATTATCATCAACATGGGGGCGAGAAGTAACACAGAAGCAGGGAGCTGAGGCATCCATCCCCCACTTACGCATCAACCCCACACACACTCGCATGCTTGCTCACACACTCAACAGACAGCTGCCGAATCCCCGCTTTTAGGGATGCCATGGTGAACAAGATACAGTATTGCTCCCTCGAAGCACTAAGAGGAGGGAGGACGCCCAGGCTCTTGTCCTGGACCTTCTGTGCACCTCGAGGCAGAGCCGCTTCCTCCCTACTGTCTGTGAAGAAGAACCTCTGTAAACCGAAAGCTGCTGGTAAATGCAGGTGTGCAGGTGGATGGATCGTGTACTTCCTGGCACCTGCTGGGCACCAGGCGTTCCACTGGGTATGTGCATACGTGAGATCTCATTTAACCTCAGCAACCACTGAAAGCAATCCTTGGTAGCAGCCCTACTCTACAGGAGGAAAAAGTACAGTATGTGGCTGGTTCAAGTTCCACGGCAAGACAGGGTTAGCTCCGAGCTGGGCAGCTCCAAGGCTGCCAGGTGCCCGTGACCCACGCCAGCACTCTGGAACCGTCACTCTTGAGTCAGCTCCACTGGTCTTATCCTGGATTCTAAGTGCTAGATCTCCCTGGAATTATTCCTGGACTTAGTTGCCCATATCTGGCCAAGGGACATCAAGTTTCGGCTACCTCTCACTTGTGCATAGTCTCCAGCTTGGCCTTTGTTAAGCAGCACCTCAGCCAAACGGGCCCCAGTCTTGGTGCACGGCGAGGACCTGGACCACTGTCTTCCTGCCGAAGCATGGGCACTAACAGAGCCTTCTGCTCCGTCCTTCCCTCTGTCACACCTGTAGATGGCCAGGTCACTTGGCACACTGTCGTGAGGCACATTCCTTGCAGCACCTTGGATTCCAGACTGCAAAGGCCGTCTGTAGGTGTGTCTTCTCTCTCCGGCTTAGGGAAAGGGCCCCGTCCCTCTGAGTCCCTCTATCACTCAGACTGTTCACATGAAGTCTCTTATTCTCTGTCTTCCCTCTTGTCCTGAGGCCAGCATCCAATGCTCACCTCCATCTCTACAGTGAAAGCACAAGCCACTAAAAGGGACACAGGTTGTTCAAAGCCTAGGTGCTTCCCTTCTCCCTGTGCTGGCTGTAGCCAAAGCCAGGCCCATCTCCCAACTCAAGGAAGCACAGTTCCTCTCCCTGGGCAAGGCAACCCCACTATCTCTTCTCGGGGCTCCCCTCCCTCCACTCACCCTCAGCCACCCAGGGAATTCTACCACCTCATTGATATCACAGCCTCCTATATTTCTACCTGTGTAGCCCAGATCTTTCTTGAAGCCCAAATCTTCAGAACCAATCATCTCCTGAGACTTTCCTTGGAAACACACGTAGGCACCTCACTCTGGTCAGGTCTGCAGGGGAGCTGGCTGCTGGACCCCTAACATACAGGCATCACACTCCCTCACACTACACTGTGGGACATCACCTGGTGGCTTGTGAACACAGACTGCCAGGCTTCCTGGGGCTTCTGAATTAGGCTTTTTGGAGCAGGGTAGGGAATAGGCCTTTGTCACAGGCACCAGGTATGATGCTGTGTATGAACCACTGGCCAGTAAACACTGTCCTCAGCCTGTCTTTTCTGTCTCCTGCACATCCTACCAGTGACCAAATACTGTACTTTCCCAGACCAGGACGTCCTAGGCCCCAGCTCTCTGCCGCATCTACCTACTTGAACCCTGGCAGGGCCTCGCTAGACACCGGCCCTTTAGACAGGTCCCTGCCTTCTCTTTCTGTCCTCCTGTGGGCTCCAGAGCTAGAGACGCTGTTTCCTCCAGTGCCAGATTCACAGCACTTCACACATTGTGGGTGCTCAATAAATATTTATTAAAGGAAAGCAGGAGGAGGAGAGCGAGGGGGGAGGGGGTCTTTGCTGCAGGCCACACCGCACACCAGCTGGTAAGTTAGCAGACACACACAGTTGATGGCCTGTTTCTGCTTTAAGAGCACCCCCCCCACACTGTCTCTGGAATGAAGTTGAAGCCATCCTACATGGCGCCAGAACACTTGGAGCTCTGGTTCAGCCCTTCTTTGCAGCAGCCTCCTCCTCCCCCTCCTCTTCCTGTACACATCTGCCAGCCAGATGTGCTTCTTGACATTCCTGCCCTTACACCTGCTTTCTCTCACCACCTAGAAGCTTTCGCCTGCGACCACACCTCAGCCCATCCTTTACTTACAGCTCCATTGCCCCTGCCTAGGTGACACCTTCCCCAGATGCTCCTAGCACAGGTGTCACTCATAGCTTCCTCCCAGTGGTTCCCTGGGATAACTTGGTCACACTAGTCCATGAGGGCAGGGAAGAGACAGCAGTAGCTGACATCTGGAGACACTACAGGCCAGGCACTGTTTGGGGGGCAGGGCGCTTTGCACAGGACACTTGCTCAGTCTCACAGGAACCCTTTGAGGCATGTACTGCATTGCTCCCACCCCACTTTACAGATGGGGAAATGATTAGGGAGGTTCGGGTGACTTGCCCAAGGTCATCCATCCAGGAAGTGATAAGGCCGGGCCCTGCTCATCACTGTGTGCCCAAGAGCTACACTCATAACAGGCACTAGTGATGACAGCCGAACAAACGAATCCTAGTGGCTTCTACAGCTCTGTATCCCTGCGCTAGGCAGACACAGACTCATCAATGTTTTCGGAACAAATGGATGGATGAATGGATGAATGAGGAAATGAATGAAATAACTATCTACTCACCATAAAGACAAATTTAAATTTAGCCTCACAAGCATCTCAGTGCCTCAGAGTAATAATTTGGAGCGAGAGAAAGAACCGAGTGACCAGGGAAATGTGCTACCCGGGACTGGTTTAGGTTTACTGACCCCACAGTCAGATTACTTAGCACCCACCTCTGAGGAATCTTACCTAATGGACATTATCTTCTCAGGCATAGGTCAGCGGTTGCACAAGGGAAGCCATTCAAAAACGACTCTCAATACCTCAAGGAATATCTGAATCAGGCATTGCTGGGTTCTATAGCCCCAGACCCATAGAGCTGAGGTTTGCACAGGTCAGGACAGGGGCAGAGCAGACAGACTGACAATGAAAGTGGAACTTTTGGTGTTACCGTGGTCATGTGACCTTGGTTTCCTCCCTTTATCCCCCTAACTAGGTTTTCTCATTTGTAAAGGATGTAGAAGAAAGAAAGTGGGTAACCGTAGTTCACAGCCTAAAGGTCAAATTTCTCAGGAAACTGCCTGACGTGATAACCTGTGTTCAGAATGTTGACTTCTATTTTGTTGTTAAAGGCTCCAGAGCAGTGGTTCTCAACTTGTGGGTTATGACCCCACAGAGGTCACGTATCAGATATCCTGAGTATCAGCTATTTACATTATGATTCACAACAGTAGCAAAGAAATCGTTTTATGGTGGGGGTCACCATCAAACGAGGAACTGTATTAAAAGGTCACAGCATTAGGAAGGTTGAGAACCGCTGCTCAAGAGTCTCGTAGAAAGCTGCGAGCCAGCCCCACAGAATGGGGGTGACTCCTATTTTACAGACAAGGACACTTGAGGCCAAGGGCTTTTCTTTACTGGTCAGACAGCAAATGAATAACAAAATCCACAAAGTCCCTTAGAAGGTGTCTTAAACCAAAACCAAAACAAAACAAAACGCCCCTGAGTTTCCAATCCAGGTTCATTGCTGCCATCTACTGGCCATGGTGAGAAAGTGGCTGCAACATTGCAGTTTGGGTTTGCTGGCTGAAGACTAAGGGTAGGATGCCTTCAGGCATGTCATCTTACCTGCAGGTAAGATTCACCTGGAATTGTAAGATTCCTGCATGCCAAGAATCAGGCGATTTGACCCTGTCTCTCCTGCTGCATGCCTGGGATGCCCAGATAACAGAGCCAGGAATTCCACTCCCACATTATTCAATTTGGAAAACCAAAGACTGACAATATGCACTAGACAACAGGAATAGGGCTGCCTGTCTCCCTGCCAGGGTGGCAGTTGAGGGCTTCCTAAAGCAGCTGCCAAGTTCTGGCTGTTGGGAGGGAGTGAGGGGCGGGTCAGAGGGGGGAGCTTCCTGGATTCCACTTACCATGGTGGTGGAGATGGTCTCTGTGGTGATGCAGGGGGGAGTTGTCATGAAGTCTTTTCCCACAGGGGCACCCCCATCAACCTGTGAGGCAGAGGAGGGGGGCATTAGAGATGACAGGACTACACGTACCTGCAGCATCTGTCACCTGGCTGGTAGCATTCCCAGTTATAAAGAGACAGGTTTTGTGAGTGGGCATGCACCGAGGGTGCTCACATAGCATTGCAGAGGGGCCCCAAGGCTCTTCAAAGACTCTACTTCAAACACTCTATTGGACAAAGAAAGAGCAACCATACAAGTTGATGAATTCTACCAATGGTTTGATTTAGCAGTCCACGGGAAGTTACCCTTTAAGTCATGTTTGTTAGGTTTGTGGGTTTTTTGTTTTTTAATTTTTTACTTTTCAATTTTTTGACAGGGTTTCCTGTCCTGTCCTGGCTGTCCTGGAATTAGCTCTATAGACCAGGCTGGCCTTGAACTCAGAGATCCACCTGTCTCTGCCTCCCAGAAAACAAAGCAAGTCAGAGAAGGCAGTGACCTGTCCGAGGTGACCCAGCTCTAGATTCTGTAGTGGCACTAAGCAGCTGCGTAGCCATTAATTGGCACACTGTAAGAGCAGGAGAAAATTCTTCTGGAAATTACATTTGCCTGTGTTACTTTATGTCATATTGCAGGTTGTTTGTGCAGGGGTGGGGGGTGGGGGGTGGAACTTAGGGTAAAGGCTCCACCACTGACCAGTCAATCTGCTCAGTCCCTTTGGCAGCTGAGACACAAGGGCCACTGGCACAGGGACTGGACGCTGTAGCCCTCTGGGCAAGAAGAACCAAGGGGCAATAGCTCCGGCCCATAAACCCAGACCTATACATTTCAATGTTGAAGACTCACAGAGGGCATGCGGGACATACGTATCAAGCCACGTGTCCAGACAGACCAGCTTTCTCAGGGTGCAAGCGAGCGTTGCCTCAGCAACACTAACACTCTTTAGTCATTTGAGCTTGGTTTGTTCATCCTGCCAATCTAATGTGGAACCTCCATGCATAAAAAATGACCCCGGGGAGCGGTTCTGGCCAAACAGTGACTGAGATTTCTCCTTCTCTCTCCCAAAGCCACCTTGGGGAGAGCCTCCCCCAACACCAGTCAAGCAGCCTGAAAGGTGTGGCCCTGATCTGCTAGCCATGAACACCGAACACTCCAAGGTGGGCGCAGGAGGCAGGGTCACCCCCATTTACAGATGGGGGAACTTGGGCTTTAAGAAGTACAGTCTTTCCTCATCCCGCCTCAGACCTCAGGGAGGATCAGGGAAGAGAAAAATCGACCCTACCCTCAAATGCCCGAAGCCCACGTCAGGCCACCAGGGAGGCACAGGTTACCTGGGTGCTGTCTGCGGCGCAGACTCTGCTCTGCAGCATGGCCTCTGGCTCGATCTTCTTTCTGATCGCCAGACTGCTGACGGTCATGGTTTCTGCTTTCACGGACTGTAAGGACACAAAAGGAACACTTGGACACTCAAACCTAGATGCAATTCCTGTTCACAGGCAACTGGGATGCAGAGGGGTAAGCTCTCTTGCACGCCCATGGTTGCTCAAGTTTCGGGAGACGTATGACGACATAATTTGCCGCATCACTGTGAAATGGCACAAAGGAAGAGCCAGAGCCCCCACCCGCATGGAGTGGGCCTGACCCTATGCCCCAGGGGCTGCGTGTATTGTGAGGAGGCTGTACTAAAGGCATGGTTAAACTTGATGCTCAATGTTTTCCCTACACACACTATCACCTATGCGTTTTGGCCACTTCACGGAGACTGCCGCTCAGAGCAAGAACAGCACACGGAAGTATCCAGGGGCCAGGGCAGCAGACGGGAACAGGTGTGTGTGTGTGGGGGGGGTGGCGGGTGGGGAGAAAGGAGAGCATGTGGGAGCCTGCTCAGTTTGCCTTTTTATCATGGCCACGCGGTTTTTTTTTTTTTTTTTTTTTTTTTATGATATAAGAAAATACAGTGTCGTGGGGTTTAAATTAAAGCCAGAGAAAACACACCAGTCGGCCAGAGGTGGCCCAAGGCCACCAGCTAACAAACTGCTGGAGTCCCAAGCTAAACGATCTGTTTCTTTTGAGTCTCCAGTCAGGCCTAGTTCACGGCTACATACACTGCAGGCTTGATGAACAGCCTCTAGCTTGTCATGAGTTGGAGGGGAGAGGGGGAAGGGAGGGATTCTTCCAGAACCCTATGATCTAGCAGCTCATTCAATTACCCCTCCATTGGTGCCTGCCTGGGCCTTAGAACAGCTGCCACCTGGTGGGAGGAGGGCAGAGCCACAAGCCACTGTCCTGAGTTGTGCCTGGGGGATGGTAGAGCCAGAGCGTGGCAGGGTGGGGCGGGAACGTGGGTGGGGACAATACTGTCAACCGGGTGGCCAGAAAAGCCTGGAAAGGGAGGGCAAGCCTTCCACCCAGAGGGAACGGCATAGAGTAAGATTCCAGGATAAATAAGCAGGTGTTCACTGCCTGGGGGAGGGGAGGGGCCAGCTAGAGGCGAAGGGCAAGGGCGAGTTTCTGAGAATCCTCTCTGCAGCTCTGTCAAAGGGGAGCCAGGCACAAGGCAGAGGAGCCCAGACGCTGGCCCTGCATCCTCCCCAAGGGCTGTGTCTTCCCTTCTGGAGTGTCCGCTGCCACCCCAAGGTCTCAGGACCTGACAGGTGCAAATAATTGCCTCTTCTGCGGGCCCTGGTAAAATGAGACTTGGCCTGCATCAGGAAAAACCACGCAGGTTTCAGGCCAGCGGTGGAAGACTCAAGAGTCCAGAGACACATGCTGTCTGTAGGTGCCATGCAACACGGGCAGGGGGAGGCCAAGGACTCGGTAAGGCTGGCATCACTTGACCTCAGCAAGCGATGGGGGTCACAGGGTTAAAACACCATGGAGCATGTGTTAGGGGTGACCCGACACAGCAAACATGCGGTTGCAGAACCATGCTGGTCTACGAGGGGTAGTCATGCAACACCAGACAGGGCTTCCGGCTGCAGCTGATGGCCGCTCTTCTTACGCGTGGCCCAGGGCCCTCTGAACATGCAGTGCCTGTCAGACCGGACCTCCATGAAGCTCCACTGTACCTCAAACTGGGGCATTTCTGGAGTGGAGCAGGCCCCTCGATCGGGGCTGTCCTCGATGCCCCCAGACTCATCCTCTTGGCTGGAGGGCCCCTTGAGGTCCCGGGAGAACACCAGACCCTCTGTCTCAGAGTCACTTTTATCACGATCCAGCTCGGGGAGGCTTCGGGAGAAGTCTTCAAAGGCGCCCCCGTGGTAGTCGCCAATAACTGTGAAGTCCACCTCAGCCTCCAGGCTGGACGTGGAGCTGACTGTTATGCTGGAGCATTTGCGTTCAATGGCCAAGTGGTTGTCCTTCAAGAACACCGCATCTCTCTCCTGGTCCTGGTCCTCGTCTCCCGTGTCACTCTCTGGGGCACGCGGACGTGGTGGCTTGACTTTCTCCTCCGAGCCCTCCCTCAGCCCTGCTCTCTATGGCCAGATAAAAATCAGGGGGTGGGGGTTGGGATAGGGAGAGAGAGGTCAAGATGGTAAATGTCAAAGGAAATCTCAAGGTCGCGACGATGCTCCCAAATGGAAGAACAGGTCAGGAAATGAAAGAAAAAAACACGGCACGGAAAGGTTTCCTTAGCATCGAACACAAAACAAAACGAAACAAGAACTTCCCAGAGGCGGGGGATGCTCCTTTGGAGGGTCTCACATGAAGGGCAAAGCAAGTACAACAAAGCTAACATCCTTCCAGTGAGTTCTGGACAGGAGGCCCCTCCAAGGCCAGGACCCGAAAGCCTATTAGAAGCAGCATTGTGCGAAAAGGCAGGGATGGAGGCCTGCCACAGGCCCATCCGTGCAGCGGCATTGAGAGGCAAACTGAGGAAGGACGCCAAGGAGCCAGGGGAACCTGGGAGAGGGAACTTGAGGAATGCAGAGGAAGCCAGCAGCCTGTCAATTGCACTGAGTCTCCGGGGGAGGGGCAGCATCAACCAGGAGGAAGGGAAATACTGGTCCAGGCACTCGGACTCCAACTTCCTGGGAGCCACACCAGCGCCACCTTGAACTCTATGGCAACCATGGAGAGGGAGATCTGGCCCCATCAGTGTAAGTGACAACAGCAGGCCAAGGGAACGTCCAAGGAGGAGCACCAGCAAATTTTGTCCTAAATACATACCTCTCAACTGGCCTGTCAGGGGTTAAATACCACACGTGCATTACTTTTTCTTTTCTTTCTTTCTTTTTTTTGCAGGGGTGCTTAGTTTGTGCCTTTTCTTTTGTTTGTTTGTTTTGCTTTTTTAGACCAATGTTAACACCCACACACTATTCTGAAAGAACTCAGAGATTCACTTGTTAACCAGCCTCCAAGGGGCGCCAGGTTCTGGAAGGTTGAGAGGTGTGAGGAACACATTCCAGAAGAGCTAGAGTGAGAACAGGCATGGGGGGGGGGGGGGGGGGGGGGTTGCTACTAGAGCAGGTGGCGATCTAGGGAGTAATGCATCCCAAAGAAGATGACCAGGTCATCGGGGCACAGAGGGACTGCAGAGACCTGAGAGCCCAGAGGGCTGGCGAATCTCAGATGCCCCCCCTTCCCAGGGGTGTGCGGCGCTAAGCGGCTGAAGAAGCTCTTCTCTTCCCTGGCCGCATCTCCGGATTTGTTCTGGATTAGAGAAGACAGTTAGTCTTAAAGGAGGCGGAAAGAAGCTGGAGAGGGAGGAAGCAGAGTGGAGGAAACTTCTGGACTGTCAGCTTCCACCAGATAGGACACCAGGGATGGGAGAGGATATTAGAAAGACCACTGGATAAGCCAAGCAAACCAGGGAGGAGTCTAGCAGGTGGGAGGAGCAAGGCAAAGCAAGAATGTAATCCGCTGCTGGTGGCAGCAACCTTCTCTGCGGCCACTGTGTGACCCCCCTTCCCCCCCAGACACAAGGTCACAGCAAAGGCTGGGGAATCTAACAAGCTAACAAGGGCTTAGCAGATGGCCCCCATCTTTCAGCCTGGGTTATCTCAGGACCACGTAGGAGAAGACCTTCTAGGGATGAACAAGCAGCACCATTGCAGGAATGATGAGGGACCGCCGGAGCATGCTTCTAAGAAGCTACGGAGCATGCGGTCAGCCTCCACGCGTGGGGGCGTGGTGGGAGCAGGGGGGGAGGCTCGCATGGCCAGTTACCCCAGTAGCTTCCTCCAGCGTGGTTTCACAGCCTGAGTCAGGGGACAGGAGCTCTGGTTCTGTGCATCTCTCCTGGTGGGAGGGAGCAGAGGTGTCCTCCCCGTAGTGCTGGGCAGCCAGAGGCATGACAGAAGAAGAATGGGGACTTTTGGGGCTGGCCAAGTCCCCAGGTGGCTGGAGTTGGACAAAGCCCAAGTCTAGAAGTTTATTCCGCTGCTGTTGTTCTATCTCTCCTGGGGAAGCTTCCGGAGGCGGAGGCGGCTCGTGTGGAAGGGCCCTCAGTTCACCCTGACTGGTTCGGCAAGGCTCAGCTCCATGGGTCTCAAATATCCGAATTTTGTTAGCCACTGAGGTCTTGCTAATATCTTCCTGGGGACCCCCTTGGTCCCTATCCTGGTGTGAGATCTCCTTTGGCTTTCCTGGAGGAAACATGGACCCCAGAGGTGCAGGCCCCTCAGTTCCTTCAGGGACAACTCTGGGCTTCTTGCTGGCAACTGGAGGCGGCTTGCGTTGGCCTCGCGTGTCCTTGGGCTCCGGGCTCTCTTCAGGAAGATGGATGTATCTGAGAACCACAGGGAACTGATCCCCAAAGGGATCCCTGAACTCCGAAGCCTCCCCTGACCCAGGAGGGACTGGGCTTAGAGAAGCGTCCTCCACAGTGTGACCAGAGGAGGCTGGCAGTTGGGTGACTGCCTCCCTGTCTGTCTCAGGCTCTAAGGCTCCTTTTTCTTTGGGCAGGAAGCTGCCTTGGTCTGGCCTGGCTGGCTTCCTAACGCGAGGAGGGATGCTCCTCAGAAGGGCGCAGGCCTGGGCATCTAGGTGCACCACTCCTCCTCCACCAGGCGCGTGCTTCTTCCGTCTTGCTGGAGGACTTTTCTCAGTCTTGCTCATCCAATCTATACTCGTTGGGGCCTCCTCGTCTTCAGCTACCCTGGCCATTGGGTAGGTCAGCTCTCCTTCCAGCCTTTCCTGTGCTTCTTCCCAGCCCTCTGCAAAAGTCTGCCCCACAGCAGCTCCCTGCACGTCACCAGGTCTCCCATGGTCCCTGGGGGGCCAGACTTCTTTCTCTGAGGAAGCCATATGGGCTTCATCTTTATTCTGGCTGGAACTTGGGGCAGGACCCCTTGGGGCTGAGGACTTCCACTCCCAGTGCCCTGAATGCTCCCCTGCCAGCTCCAGCCAGTTCCCGTCTCCAGGAGGGGCATCTGGGTGCTCTTCTCTGTCCTCTGTGGCTGGGGGCAAGACTTGGTCTTCAGGGCCTCTCTCTCCATAGTTTAGATAGAAGCTTCTCTCTGCGAAGGAGGTGTCCGTCTCATCGCTTGAGTCAGCTCTGGCTTCTGCTTGGGCTGGATCCAACAGGAAGGACTGGAGTCCTCCTTTGTCTGATGCAGGAGAAAGACCCTCTCCCCACACTGGCCCAAGCTCCGCGGCTACAGGGCTTCCCCATGTCTGGAGCCCCTCCAGCCCCTTGCTCAGCTCTACTTGGCTCTCCAGTTGGCCATCTGGGATGCGATGGTTCCTTGTCTTGAGCTTGGAGCCCTCGAGAAGCTTGTCTGCTGATGGGTATCCTGAGGCTTGAGTAGCCTCTCCGGGACGCCCCTCAATGCATGGGCCTTCCTCTCTCGTCTCTGAGTCTTCTGGACTTGCAATCACTTCCCCTCGCTGTTGAGTGCTCGCTTTTCTGGCTCCCACTGAGTCTTCTGTGGCCACTTCAACTTTGAACTTGTCCACCAGAATGTCTACCTTGGAGAGTCTGCCATCAGCAAGGATCTCAGCGAGGCGTGCCTCACTTTCTTCCCGTGGTGCGGGTGCCACTGTTAGGAGGGCAAGTTCTTCTGGCCTAGTGTACACTCTTTCTACAAATACCCAATGCTCTGAGCCCTGTGTTTCAATTGGAGCAAGAAGAGTTAACATGAAACAGCAAGCACATGAAGGCATGGCCTCTTCCCTCTGTAAGAAGGGACCAATCTACCACCAAAGGGTTTGACACTAGGACTATGTGACCCTGGAACTGGCCAGGAACCAAAAGGAGTGGCAAAGCCCACCATCACTGTCAAAGTTCTCCATCCCATTAAGACTCTTCAACTACTGATGCAACTTGCTAAAGTGGGATGGGCTCTCATGCCCACCCCCCACCCCCACCCCGGTCAGGAGCAATGGGAAATGGGAGACCGACATGGGCCAGGCCTCTTCCGCTCGTAACTGAATACTTCCCACTGGGGGAGGCGAAGGCACTCACACCACAAGGAATCTCGGATGTTGAGCCGAAAGAGCCCCAAAGACATCGAGAGTCATCTCCTTCCAGGGAAAACTGAGGTCTAGAGAAGGTACCGGTTGGAGCAATGGCTGAAACAGCTTGAACATTCTGGGGTTCCAAGAAATGACTTTAAGAGCAATCCTTAGAGAATTCTAACAAAAACCCATGAAAAGTAGAAAAGAACTGACCAGATCACACCACAGAAGAAAAGTACCACAGACCACAGCATCCTAGAGCCAAAGGGACAGAGCGTGACCCTGTCTAACTCTACAGAATCATCCTCTAGCCATTCCTACCAGCTTTGACGCAATGAATCATCACCAAAGCCTTAAACATTGGGATTTTACTCTTGGGACCAGGGAATACTTTTTCCCCAACAAGAGCTCATAGGAAGTCCATCCAATAAACGCATAATGGAGACACTGAGCAGCCCTGGGGAAGTTGCGGCCCTGCACGGCCCCACGGCTGAAAGAGCCTTCCACGTCATGGTCTTCACTCAATGCCTTCAAGATGCAGATGCGGAAATCAACCTCCAAGTCTAGGCCTAGGGGAGGAGAGCGACTGGACCACCTAGTCCCGGAACCTAGGACCCAAGACCTGATTTGGAGTTCTTCGACCTTTAGCCTTCCCATGCTCCCAAGTCTACCTCTATGGTGAGGCGTGCCTGAGCCTCCTCCCAGAAACAGGGCCCTCTCTCAGGCTGTGACTTGGTGATGAGTCTGCCAAGCCCATAAGATCTGAAGGAGCTGAAAGGATCCAGGGAACCCTGCAAACCACTTTTCCCAGGTCAGGGAATTTGACCTCATTAAGAGAAGCTTGCCAATAGGAAAGAGATTAAAGGAAGGGGAGGTCCACAGGCAGTCTGGTACAGCTTTCTGAGATGCTGTTTCAGGTAGCTACACCTGGAACTTCAGAGGTGCTCTGCCAGCCTGCAGAGGTAAGGACCTTTCCCATCTCCTTGGGAAGCAAGTTCTGTCAGCTGCCTCCATTTCAGCTTCTGTCAAAGTTGGTCAAGGAGGCCCCTTCTAGAATATTCCCACTCCAACTCCAAGTAGCAAATAGGCTAGATGAGCAATAAATAGTATGTGGGGTGGAAACTGGCACAGACTGCAAAGATTCCAGAGAAAGGAAATGCATGGTAATGTTTAGTTATTAGATGCCAGGCAGTGGGGGGTGGGGGGAGAGGGGGTTGCCTCATCTACATAATTAAATTTACTCCAATTGGCAACTTTGTTTCAGAGGGGGAAACCAAGGCTCTCAATAAGGGGATTTGCACATGATCACACAGTAGTGATGAGGGAAGAAACAAGGGCTCTGCTGTTAAAAAGCAACAGTTAAAGGATCGTGTAGAACAAGTTGGCTGGCACCACTGCACTGGGAAAGCCACGTCTGGCCCGAGTCACAAGATGAGGCAGCATTAGGGTATCCGCAGAAAGGTCTTGCGCATGCTGTTTTCTCTCCTGGGCCCTTGGTTCCTCAGTGCCTTGCTTAGAGTGCCTCCTGCTATCTGACTGAGCCGCCTCTGCTCCAGCCACAGGATTGGGAGAAGGGGACAGCTCTGTTTTATGTCAGACAAGGCTCTGCTGGTTCCTGGCTGTTCAGGCCACACCTGAAGCCCTCGATTACATTTGGGGTCAGACGGCCACTTCCTGGGAGAAACTGTTGGAAGAGGTCAGAGGGGAGGTGTTCAACCTCCCGAGGGGTGGCCTCAGGGAGGCTGCAGTGCAGGTCCATGGCCACCAGGTGGCAAGAGGAACCCCTGATCAAGACAGACTTCAGTCAATTTGAAGAAAACGTCATGCCTAGCACTTGAGAGGGCAAAGCAGGAGGATCACAGATTTGAGTCCAGCCAGCGCCACAAGGAAAGAGCTTGTGGAAGGAGGGGCAGGATGGATGGAGGGGAAGGGGAAGGGGCAGGAAGGCAGAAAGGAACGAATGACCCTGTTGACTGTAGACGAAACAGAAAGACTGACGTGACAGGTCGCTGATGAAAGGTGCACAGCTGGCTCACTCCCCACACAGGCACTGTCCTTGTTCCTAAAACCATCTCCAGATGCCAGGACATCTCCATGTCCCCTACGCTGGGATGCTGCCGACTCCTGCCTCCCTGCCCTTAGGAGAGAACACTGATAGGTTTGTTTTTATTTTTACATGGAGGAAGACTCCAAGGCGAGCTGTGGTTTGTATTTTCCCTTGTCTGGAGCTTGCTCGCATGCCCCTCCTACAGTCACAACATAACTCGCACAGCCACAGAAGCTTTCTCCGTGGGATGTGAAAGGTCTGTATCCTCACAAGCCACACCAACAGGCGGGGCACAGAGGCTACATGGAAGATGCTTCCCTGTGAGTTGACTCCCAGCTCCAACAGACTGTGAAATCTCAGCAAGAGGGGGATGTGGGGATTCCATCCACATGGGGCCATGGGAGACCCCAAGAACCCTTGACTTGATGCTCTTCTGGAGTCAGAAACAACACCCCTTCACTTAGAAGGCTTGCCTCTCTATAATCTCAGGGATGCTCTTGGAAGGAAGACATCTACTTTTGCCTTCCTGGAGACTCAGACCAATGTCCTCAGATGGGTGTAGACGGCTGGAGGGAGGGAGGATGTAATACCATGTCCTAACCCACAGACTACAGTTAGGCTTCTAAACAGAGATGAGCTTGCCGGCCAGGACACGTTCACAGGCCAGGACACCTAATCCCAAACTCAAGGTCGGAGCCTGCCTCTAGAGGGGATCCTGTCTTTTGCCTCCGTTGGAGCTAGGGGCAGCCAGTTGTTCTATCTTCTGGGCATAGCTGCAATCCGTCCTTCCTGGTAAGTAACAGATGAGGGAGGGGCTGGCGCTTCATGGATCCCTGGGATAGGGACAATTGCCATTTACAACACGGGGACAACATGACCTCTGCTCTCATCTCCATGGCAGAATCTGGTCTACTCCCCTCACCTAGGGAAAGGGATTTCTTAAGATCCTCCTGGGTAGACAGGGATGGGCTGGAGGCCCAGCAGGAAGGGGTGTGGGAAAGTAAAGACAGTAACCTCAGGAGATGCTGCGAGGCTTTTCTGAGTGAACACTTCCAAGCCTGCTGCTGTTCCGGGTACCAAGTCCTGCTGAGAAGGGTCCTGGGTCCTCTGGGCCTGCAGGGGAGGCCCAGGGCCGGAGGAAAGGGGGAGAGGGAGAAAGGAAAGAAGAAACACAAAAGGGGGGGGGGAGAGAGAGAGAGCAGGAGAGACACACAGTCTGTAAATAGTCCAGCTTTGTAAGCTCCACGTTATTGTGTTAGGTTGTGTATTCAGTCAGGAAGAAGCCACTCGAAGGGGGAGACAGGGACAGCTGTAGTCAGCTGAAGGGCAGTCCTGTGGCTTCTGGCCTGTCCTTCATGCCCAGGAACATTCCGAGGGAGTTTGGAATCCTACCACTTAGACTATGACTTCAAGCCTTCCCGGGATGTCAGGGGCTTGGATTATGGTTTGAACCTGTAGCTGGGGGTCACAGCCATATCTTTTAAAAGTTGCCTTTGAGTAGCCGAGGAGATGCCATTATTAGTAAAAATTTGTGTACAGGCATGAGGGTTTGGGTTCAGACCCTCAGCACCTGTGAGAAAAGCCAGGTGTTGCAACCCACATCCGTAGTCTCAGATCTGGTGATGGGGGGACAGGTGGATCCCTGGAGCTCACTGGCAGGCCAGACTAGCTGTATCAGTGAGCTCCAAGTAGAGGGGCTGGTGAGATGGCTCAGCGGGTGAAAGTGCCTGCTGCCAAGCCTGAAGACCTGAGTTCAATCCCCAGGGCCCACACAGAGAAAGGAGAACCTCTCAAAAGTTGTACGCACAGACACAGAGGCACACCATATACACACACAAATAAATAAAAGTATAATTTAAAAAGTAGAAAGTGATGGAGGAAGACACTCAGTGTCGACCCCTGGCTTCCACATGACTACACGCACGTATGTGAGTTCAGGAATGCACGTGTGCACAGGAACACACATACACACACCCACACCACTGCCACTGCCCTTCAAACTAAAACCTGGGTGTGCCCAGTGGGAACGGTTCCAGCTCCTGCTGCTCTCCCCGTGGCCTGGGTGGGGCCTGACGAATGTTGAGATGGCTCTGGGAGCTCTGGGTTGTGTGCCCTCACAGGGTCCTCTACTGAGCCGTGTTGGGCCAGGGATTCTAGTCACCTTCAGCAGTGACTCCATTAACTATCAACACTTCCCGGGGTACAGTGAGCTTCCGTCCTCACTGTTTCAGTTAGTCTTGCCAATGACCTCCCAGTGGAGTGACATTCTGGTCCCCTTTAAGATGACTTTGCAATGAGGCTCGCAGAGGTAACTTCACTCACCTGAGGACAAGAGTCAAGTCCTTGTCGATGGCTCCTTCAAGTTTTGCAAGTCTTCAAGAACCCATACATGCCCAGGGGGCCTAAAAGTCAGTTCTAAATGGTCCCTACCTCCAAGCTTGGCTCCTATACTTCCCAGGAGTGGTGACTGCAGTTTTCAGAGCTAAGGAGGAGGTAGCTGGAACAACCTCCATCTTTAATAAGGGCCTCCTGCCAGCAGTTCCAGTTGTCACCAGCAGGTGGGGCACACCCCCCAGCTCCGGTCCTAGCTCACCAGCATTCACCTATCCAGCTTCTGCATCTCACTTCAATCGCACTCAGGCCAACACCTGACCCATCTCAGGACTGTGAGAAGTCATTCTGGCCAAATTTTTCCCTACGGAATGAAGGATCAGGAGGCGAGTGCTGCATACCAGCTCACTACATCACACCCACCGTCCAGCCTGAGTCTTGGTTGTACTGGGACAGAAGACCTCAGAGGAGCAGCTTGTCCAACCTACTGTCTGGTGGCTGTGTCCATCCTGGGTAACTACAAATGCCAATCAATACATGTGTAGATGACAACATGGTGACATAATGTTTAAGTGTGCCACCTCTGCTGGTAGGCAAAGAGACTTGCCTCTTCTCTCTCTCTCTCTCTCTCTCTCTCTCTCTCTCTCTCTCTCTCTGTGTGTGTGTGTGTGTGTGTGTGTGTGTGTGTGTGTCTCTCTCTCTCTCTCTCAAGGCCCCCAGAGCATCCCTGATTGCATGACACTAGCAGCCATAGAATCCCAGCTGTGTCATTTGTATATCTCACGAGACGAGCCCTCTGTTATCCAGTGGGCTCAGCCCACAGCAGGTACCAGTTCAGTCAGAGATACTCTGAATTAAATCATGGCTGCATTGCCAATTTCCAAGGCCCTAGAGAGAAGGCACATACACAACTGACTGTACCTGCTCTGCACATGATTCGGTCTTGCCTTGAGTCAAAGTCAAGAGAAATGATGTGGGGCACAGCAAAAGTAGCTATCCTGCTGCGCCACTCTGTCTTTCTGGGTCTCAGTAAAAGGTGGCTTCTGAACAGAGAGGGCTCCCAGGGCCCTTCCAGCTTTGCTCTGCAAGGCAGAGTCCTGGGACTCCGTAAGGAATACCAAGGTTTCAGATCAGACAGCACGGTGACCCTGTGGTCCCTCTCTAGGCATTAGATCATCTGACTTTTATAACATCCCTATCACCATCTCCACCTAACAGGGCCGCAGAGAGACCAGGGAACAAGCTCCGAGCCCCCCAGCTCACAGGGAACAGAGGCAGGAGCCTAAGTCTAGACCACAGTCTGGTGACCAGGGAGCGACAGCTCGAGAGAGATGCCTACAAGGGAACGGGTAAATCCTGCCAAGATTCAGCAAGGCTAAATATACTAGCCTGGGAGTGTAAATATGGGATTTCCCCAAATCCTATCTCTATCGTTTTCAATTGAGAAAATACCCCCAGGATTTCCACCCTGGAGGGCAGGACACATGGGGGTGGGGGCGGGGAGGAGGGTCCTTCTGAGAACGCCTCGGGAGCAGTCAAGCTTGTACAGTGGACTGAGCACTTTGGTGAACTCCGAGAATCCTTCCAAGAGAGATCATGCGCTCCCTGTACTTTCACAGAAAGCCCCAAAGGATCTGGCTCCTGGGTAGGGCTTTGAGGATTCTTAAAGTTGAATATGTAAGACACTTGCCTAGGGCACTTGTTTAAAAGGCTGTTTCCAGGGCTGTCTCCTGGCAAACAACTGATTCAGTGGGTTCCACACAGGGTTTTGCTGTCCTAGACTCGCTTTGAAGACCAAGCTGACCTCGAACTCACAGTGATCCGCCTGCCTCGGCCTCCTGAGTGCTGGGATTAAAGGCGTGCGGCACTATGCCTGGCTGGACCCTGTGTTTCTAACAAGCACCCTTTGCCCATTTTTCTTTGCTTGGCTGAAGGGGAATACACTAAGATACCCCAGGAGGTTTTGGAGTCTTTCATGTCTTAAAAAGGTCCTTAGGACCCAGCAGTTAACGGACTTGACTCGCTCCATCTAACCTGCCTCCCTGCCCCACCAGCCTATAGGTGACACGGGGACATATACTGTGTGGAGGAGAAATGTAAACATATACTTGACCCCACACACACACACCCCCAACCTTGTGCTTTTTACCCAAGGTCCCCAGCAAGGCCTTCAGCACGCTACCTACCTCACCGGCTTTCTCGGGGGTTCCCTTCGGCGAGGGGGAGGCGGGCGACGAGGGCAGCCTGCGCTCCCGCTCCCAGTCTCTGTCCCGGTGGATGAGTTTGCTGTTGGGCTCCTTCAGGGTTCTCTTGAGCTCATTGATGCTGGCCTGGTGCTTCAACAGGACGTCCTCCGGCTTGTCCAGGAACTAGGCATGGGAGGAGAGGGCGGAGGAGTAAGGTAAACTGCTCCCAGCGGGCAAAGAAGACGCTGAAAGGATGACATGGCTGCCGCCCTCCATCACCCGTCCCGTCTCCCTCACAGCAGCCCAAGGAGCCAAGGAAGGAAGAACAATGAACCCCAAGAGGTGTACTGACAAAGAGGACAGCCTAACGAGGTCACCCCCTTTCCTCCCCAGCCTCCTTTACCCTATAGCATTCGACTCCACTCAACCCTCAAATCTGGGTGGGCTTCTGTTGTGCTCTGAGGCCAGATGGAATCAGGCACACAGATACCTTTCCTGTGTAGGATCTAGACACAGCAGGCAGAGTGTACCAGGGTGAACAGTCCCTGGTCTGCTAGCTGAGCTGCACTGGCACGCTGGCTGGCTTCCCAGAACTCCCTTGAATCTTGGCTCCTACTCTGGTCAAGACCGCTATACTCAATAGTATATTCAGTCTAGTAGTCTACGTGTTTCTGAAGCCCCATCCAACTGCTCAGGCCCATGGAGGTCTGGGATAAAGATATACCTAAGCTGGATCAATGAGAAAAATGGGCCCTGCTCCCTTACTCAGGACCAGGGAAAGGCTATGCAGTACTCTTTGCCATGGGCCACTGCCTTCTCCACCACCCAGAACCTTCCAGATGCCTTCTGAGCTCTGACTTTGCAAGAGTAGAAAGAGTCAGCGTCAGAGAGACCAGGATACTGGGGTGGAAGTGAGGTTCCTGTGGGAACAAGAAATCTGAGACTAGGAGGAAGAGATGAGCTTCAAGGCCTGGCACAAGAATGAGTTAAGTAGAGCTAGAGTCCCGGGCGTGTTCCTCAGTAATCTATGACATGTGAGTCCACGCCACGGTGATCATCATCTGCTTGTTTCTGGGACAGAAGGACTGGGCTGGCAGCCCAGAGCCTACCTGCAAGGCTATTTGAGGGAGCCACCTGGAAGATAAGCTTGCCCTTGGATAAGGCTACCATCTTCCCCTGGACTCAACTATGGCTTTCACACCTTCTCAGGAAGAGAGCCAGGCCCACTGAGGCCTCTGCCTTCTCCCCAGGCACCTGCTTGGGCCTCAGGCCTTCCTCTCAGGCTAAGTTAACCACAGAAAGTATCTATCTGAGAGGTCAAATTCAGTGGACTTGGCCCAGTGGGTAAGCACGGGCCTCAGTGGTCAGCGGGTCGTAACCTGGGATGGAGACTGCGGGCCCTGTGGGTGAGCTGTGCTCCCAAAAGCTGCAGAGTGGTTGGGCCCTGGGATTCCTAGAGCGGAAAGGCCTTGGAGAAACCAGGAGGTGAGTGCCAAGGCCTGAATAAGAATAAGGCAGGTACAGCTAGAGTCACAGGTACTCTGCCTGCCCTGTTGTGTAGAGGGAGATCAGGGCCCGAGGAGGAGCCTTGCTAAGACCCAGTCAGTAGCTGAGCTGGGCTGAAGTGCACATCTCAGGCTGCCACTGCCGAGCCCTGACTACAGACTGCTTTCAGGAGCCCAAGAACAAACCGTCTCTCTTGTACTGAAGGACCCAGAGAGAGCTGGACGCCGTGAGAGGGAAGTTGGGGGTGGGAGGCGGAAGCTGATGAAAACAGAGAAGAGAGAATGAGCCAGGAGGAGGTGTCCAGGGAGGCGTCAGCGGCCTACTCAGGAGGGAGGAGGGACTGGAGTCTGAGCAGGCCAGATGTGCTCTGAGGGTCCTCCCTCCTTCCCCACCCGGGGCCCCACCCTCACATCTGGTTGTCAAGAGATATGAAGAACACAGATGAGATGGAGGTGTGGCCAAACAGTGTGAGATGAGGCTAAGGAAGGGGAGCATAGGAGAGGAGGAGGAGCTAATGGAAGCAGAGGACTGGAAGCACTGGTGGATGCAAGAGGGGCGGGGGGGGGGGG
>OU015742.1:78284323-78301010 GCA_907169655.1 Acomys percivali
GGGGGGGGGGGGGGGGAGACAAGCATAGATTTCCAGGCCCAGCAAAGAGTGACACTGAGTGGCGGGTAAGGCACACGGATGGTACTAGAATCTGACCTGCAGGCTGAAGACATGAGTGGAGTGGGAAGGAAGATAGTGGAAGAGGGGGTGGAAGGTGAGCAGAAACGAAACTGGTGGGGAGGTGGTGCCAGGGACACAAGCCAGGGACAGGATGAGATGGTGACACTTGAACTGGGGATCCGAATGGCTATCTAGTGGGGGACAGGTCCATGCAGTACCTCCTGCTTGTGTCTTGGCGTGGTTTCCTGCTCCGGCTGGTAGGATATGGCAGGAGGGAAAGGAACCAGCAGGGTCAGTAGGACAAACAGATTAGAGACACCACAACCAGCCTGATCCAGCAAGGTAGCCCTGCTCACTCACGCCCAGCCCTACCACTGCAGTGCAAGCTGGGGAAGCAGCTAGGCTGCCCGTAAGGTAATGAGGTAGTCAGAGGAAGGCGTAGTGTAGGAAGCAGGTAGCTATCCCAGGAAGGCCAAGGAGGGGCCAAGTGGGTAGAGTAACATTCATGTGTGTGTGTGTGTGTGTTTGTGCGCATGTGCATAGGCACGTGTGTCTGGGATTTCCTGCTGCTTGCAGCAGTGAGGATGTGCTTAGAGGACCTGTGTTCACGTGACAGAACCAAATGACAGAAAAGGACTGTTTAGCAATGCCAAGGAAGCCATACCTGGCGTGTGTGTGACCAAGCCTGTGCATGTGAACATGCTATCATCATGTCTGTGCGTGAGTCTAAGGCTGGGGTGTGGAGGTCTGAGAGTGGATGCCTGTGAGGCTGGGCTGTGTGTGCCTATGGGAGCATGTATGTATATACACGGGGGGGGGCAGGGCAGGGGGGTGTATGTCCACAGAGTGGGGGTGGGGCTGTGGGAAAGAATACATCACATCTATACTCCATTCTGAGGCCTTTGGTGACCTGGTTATGCTCAGAGGACAGGAGACAGGGTCAGACAACAGTTAGAGAAGAGGCAAGAGGGTGTCTGAGTCTCCCAGGAGGTAAGCACCCATGCCCCAGGAAACCTGGGCAAAAAAGGGGGCAACACATCCACCTTCACTCCCCACCCTACTCTGCATGTCCAGGCCAAGGTCCTGTCCATGGTGTGCTCCACAGCAAGGGTGCCTGGATACAGCCAGGACATGTGGAGGCCAAGGCTAAGCCTCGGGCCACCCGCCTGATCCCCTGGAGAAAAGAGTACCATGGCAACCCAGTAGCCTCCTACCTTCAGCTCCTTGATCTTGGTGGGCGTCCTAACCTCTCCTTCTTCGGCCTCTGATGGACGTCCCCCTGACTCAGCATCATCTATGCGCCTGTCACCGTCAGGGCCTGCATCATGATTCTCACTGACCGAGGCAGGGCGGGAGAACTCCGCTAAAGTGGGCAGAGGAGGCAGAGCGACTGCGTAAGGCAAGTCTCCACGCACTGCACCGTCAGAAGCCAGGCCAGCCGCTGCCTTAGCCACACCAGGAGACTCCTCCCCGCTGCAACCCGCTGCTCGCCCTGGTCCACGGCTGGAGAGTCATGAGTGGCTTCCCAGCCTTGGGCTCCTTCCTAATTCCTACAGCATCTGCAATCTCACCCTTCCTGACCGTGTGACAGTGGATAAGTCGTACAGTCTGTCTGGGCCTCAGTTTCCTTCCTCATCAGTAAGTAGTATCTACGCCAGAAGGATGAGGTGAGGACCAAGCAGACTATCGTATAGAAGTATTTAGGAGAGTGCCTGGACCACAGTGAGCCTTCCATCAGTGCTGGAGGAGCAAACATTACTGTTTAGGTTGTGGTCCTTTTCCCACTATATCAATTATGTAGCAATATTGAGATGTTAGCTTTTACTCGAGACAGTGGAAGCTTACAAATGGTACACCTCTGTAAATTAACAAGAGTTCAAAGGGATTCCTTGATGTCCATCTCTCTTGCCACAATTGTAAAATACTTTCCTGAATAGAAAAAGGGTAGGCTTAGAGACTACACCAAGCCCTGGGTACCATACAAAACATATTAGTAGGAAAAAAGCTGGGACAAAACCAGTTAACAAAAACCTCAAAAAATGAAACTTCATGGAAGCCAACCAGAGCACATATATTATCCTTGGGGTTGGCCTCTATTAAAAAGGGATGCCAGGGGTTGGGGATTTAGCTCAGTGGTGAGTGCTTGCCTAGCAAGCGCAAGGTCCTAGGTTCCGTCCTCAGCTCTGGGGGAAAAAAGGGATGCCAATTTCCCTGTCGTGATGAAATTTCAGGGCTATTTCCCTCTGCCAAGAGCCAACTCCTAGCCGGGCGTGGTTGCGCACGCCTTTAATCCCAGCACTCGGGAGGCAGAGGCAGGTGGATCGCTGTGAGTTCGAGGCCAGCCTGGTCTACAAAGTGAGTCCAGGATAGCCAAGGCTACACAGAGAGACCCTGTCTCGGAAAACCAAAAAAAAAAAAAAGAGCCAACTCCTGCATACTGCCTGGCTTGATTTGCATTGCTCTGTTAGGGGCTAGCCTGGGAACTGCTGCTTCCATCTGACAGAGGGTAAGTTGAGGCGTTAGGAGGGGAAGGTCGTATAGGTGTCCTTTCAGGATGTCAAAACAAGAGGCACAGTCTTCAGACCTAGAGTCCAGGCTTCCGTCCCTGGCAAGTTCCCCCAGCTCTGGGCTAACCTCTGCTGCCACCTCCCCTCTAACCTAAGTTCCATTTAGCTCTGGTTTAGGAATGGGGCACACAGGAAAGGCCTGGGCCAGACCAGATCCTCTTGTCTGCATGTAAACCACATGATGTCACTCTCCTGGCAAAATGCCAACCTATCCACTGCAGAGCTTCTTGAATGGTGGGCCAGAAACTCAGATGGCAGAACCTAGGGCCCCACAAGATCATATCCCAGTGAGGTCCTGAGGGTTGTGTCACATCCTGGTGGGACAGAGCTGAACTGCCCAGGAGCAGTAGTGCCTGCGGATCACCATATCCAGCGCAAACCTTAGTAGTGTCCACCACGACTACCACAGTTTGTTCCGTGGAACCTGCTGCGTTCACAGCCCTCAGCTCCCCTGAGGACCACTCTCATCCTAGCTCCAGTCTGGCCATACCTCCATCAAGGCTGCGGGACATGGTGTATCGCTTGCTGGAGGAACGCTCGAAGAAGGGTGCGGGCCGGTCGATGAGGGCACTGGCTTGACGTGTCTGTGCCTGGGTCCTCCCACTGTACCGGAACTTAGAGCCCATCACCAGGAAGCCCTTGGGTGGGGGCTCTGGGGACACCAGCCTACAACAGGGTAATGGAGACAAGACGTAGGCATTAGAACCTGAGTTGCCAGGCCCGAAGTCGAATGGGCACATCAGGCTTTTTATTCCAATGTCCTGCTAACTACAATACTCCACAGTCCAAAGGGGGAGACTCAGGGAAAGGTGGGCTTGCCGCTATGCTAACTCCTCTTCCTGCTTCCCTCAGGCCGTGTGGCCTCTTGTGCTTCTCACTCCACCTAGGGGCGACTCACCGGAAGAATGTGTGGTGCTCGATGCAGACCTTCCACAGGCGCTTGGCTGAGCGGTGGTTAGGGAGCTTGAAACCGATGGTGCTCTCAAACTGTTCATACTGGGAAGCCAAGAAGGGTGGGTTAGAGGTGGGGCCTGGGCTACACTTGCCATCAGCCCACCTACGCACCCCCTCTGCCTGTGCATGTGTGTAAATGGGGTGGACCAAGCCCTTTTCTATAACCGGTCTAGTGCTGGACACCGGAGGGATCAGCACAGAAGATTCTAGGGAGTAGGAAGTCTCAGAATAATTAAATCGTGCTGAGGAGAAGGCTCCATGGTGAATTGCTTGCCTCACAGCCTGAGGACCTCAGTTCACATCCCCAGAACTTACATAAAGAGCAGGTGGGTGTGGCAGGCCATCTGCAATTACAGCCCAGGAAGGGGAAGATGGAGGGTCCCAAAGCAATCGGGCTAGCTAGACTAGGTGAGCTCTGGCTGTGGGGGGAGACCCTGCCTCACTAAATGGGTGGAAGAAGAACCGACAATGAGACATGACTCCCAACATCAACCTTGCACCCCCCCCCCCCGTCCTCCCCCCCTCCCGTGCACACACATGTGCATGCACACATGCGTGTACACGTGCATATATGCACTCATGTATACACTCACATACAACCACACACATGTATATACTCATGTACTACCACACACACACACTCATGTACAATCACATAATACATACACTCATTTACTACCACACACGCTCATGAACAATCACACACATACACTCATGTACAACCACTTCATACATACACTCATTTACTACCCCCCACACACTCAAACAACCACACACACACTCGTGTACAACCATATACACATTCATATACACATCATACACCACACATACTCATGTACACACCACATACATACATACACACACTCATGTACACACCACACACACACATACACACACACACACACACACACACATAAAATAAATAAGACCACAGGCTTGGGGTGAACAGTCAGAGAAAGGTCTATTCATTAGACACATGAAGGCCAGGGTCATGATATAGCCAGGGTCTTCAATGTCCCTAAAAGTGAAGGTGTTAAACACTTAGTCCCCAGTGTGGTGCGAATGGAAGGTGGTGGAAGCCTTTAAGTGGTGGGGCCTACCGGGAATTTTTAGGACACTGGGGTGTGCCATCACATTGTGGTGTCTTTGTACTCCATATCTACTTTGTGTCTTGAACACGACGTGGCCACTCTGTCCCTCATGGCCCCTCCTGCTACCTGTGCTGCTTCTCCATAGCCCAAAGCCATGGGTTAATCAGACATAGACTAACCCTCCCAAACCTTTCTTCTCTATACACAGACTGTATCAGGCATTTTGTTACAGTGATGGCAGGCTGGTGTGTGTCTGCAGGAGATGGCAGCGGTTGGCAGGATCTGACTTAAGGGACAGAGGCAGGGAGATCAATAAGAGGGATGTGATATAGATACATGTGACAGACAGTGGCTGCTGTGGCTGGCACAGTGGTGAGGAGCACCGGGTGGGTCACAGTTAGTCTAAGAGTATGGCTTTCGATGGGACTGCAATCAAAGGGTAAGAGGTGTGGGTGCATACCTCTGTGTACATACATACTGTGTGTCCTCGCATGCCTGTGTGTGTGTATCCTGGTGTGGAGACACAGTGGACCACTGCACACAGGCAAATCTAGGCATGCAGATGACATTTACTGACCTTTCTGTGTAGCCTGAGTTCATGTGGTAATCATTTTATTTTGGCTCATAAAGTAGACACATGAGTATACATGCTCACATGCTCACATGCACACATGTTGCTTGAAAGCATATGTCCAGGCTGGCAAGATGGCTCAGCAAAAAAGGCACTTGCTACTCTGCCTGATAACCTGAGCTCCATCCCCAGGACCAATATGGTGGAATGAGAAAACTGACTGCTGAAAAATGTCCATATGACCCGATCTCTGGCCTCCACATGTGCACCACAGCACACTTGCACACATGTGCACACACAGACACAAATAAACAAAATGTGACGTCACATAACCCGGGGTGTAAAGTCAACAAAGAGACTAAGAGAGGCAGGGAGGAGGGAGCCCCCATCTTCCATGAGCCCCAGAACTGTGTTCATGTTTCCTGGGTAGAAGAAAGCCAGGCCAGCTTCTGGGATCCACTCTTCTAGGGTCAGTCAACCGTTGAGTGTAGGTAGGGGTGAGGAAAGAGGGGGCGCTGTGGGCCAGGCTCACCTCCCCAGGCCGGATCTTGATGTAGAAGTTACTTCTCTTGTAGGAGATCTTGAGAATCTTGGGCCACGCAAACCGGTTGATTCTCAGGCGGTCCCGGTAGATGAGCAGACCATTGGCACAGACGCCTAGCATGATGTCAATGCCTTCAGAGTCCTGCTCAAGGAGAGAGCATGGAATGGGAGCCCTGGAGCCAGGCAGGGGCAGCCGGCCACACCCTGCTCCACCTGTAATGGGCCCCGGGTACAAGCCGGAGTCCCTCACCCCGATCTCTCCCTCCCGCCGTCCTTTAGTCATCCTCACCCTCAGTCATCCATTCACCACTCATTCCTTCAGTCACTTGCTCTGTCAGTCACCCACCCACTCACCAAACGTTCAGGAACATGTTCATGGCAGGGCCACATCCCACACACTAGTGTGACAAAAATAAGCTAAGGCCTCAGGCTATCTCTCACAGCTACCCAACCTAGCGGTGGCACAAACGGGGTCATAAGGAAGCCGAACCCAAGAGGGAGATGATAAAGGTCTGAGAGTGGTTTGAGAGGTGAAAGCCCCAAAGGTTCCAAGTCGGAGGCAAAGCAGTCCAGACAGCAGCTTTGGGGGGGGCGCTGTAGCTCCCCCAGGAAGCACCCGAGGTGAAGGGCTTGCTGGTACCTTAGCATGGTGCAGATCAACTCCGTACATGGAAAGTTTCTTGGCGTTCTCCAGGAAGTGGATCTCTGCCTCTCCGGGGGTCATGCCCCTGAGGAAAGAAAGTGATGGCTGCGGGCATGGCAAAGGCCCAGGCTGCACCCAGCAGGCTGTAGGCATCACCACCAGAACTGGCCAGGCCAGAAAGATAGGTGGGCAAGTCTTGCCAGAGGCCCTCCCCTCCGCCCTCAGGACCGGACTGAGCGCCCCTCTACTTCAGTCCTCCAATCCCATTTCCTGAAACACTCAAGTCCAGTCTCTTTTGTCCAGGAAGCAGACAAGAGCTAGAGTGAGAGAGGGTTTTTGTCTCAGTTCCCACCAACTTAAGTAGGAAGTTTATAATCCTACTTTTTATGACTGGGAGACCACTGATGAAGACAGTGTTGACCAGAATCACCCAAAGACTCCTAATCACCCGCCTCAGACAACAATCTAGTGTCGGGAGCCACTTAATCTCCCTTAAGAAACATGTACTCAGCCTCCGTTCTTACGAGTTGTGTCAGGAATCAGCTCCATCTCTGCCCTGGCTGCCTGGGAGCTCAGGCTGCAGGTCACACTCAGGGCAAACAACATCACGGCGCTGCTTACCGTTGGGGAACTTGACCTACATGCGGCCGCTCAGTCTATGAGGCGGGTGTTGCTCTCAGATGAGGCAGCCAGTGCTGGGGGAGGTTCATTAGCATGCTGAAGAGCACATTACTATTAAGTAACAGCAGAGTCTGGCCTTAACTCTAGGCAATGTGGCTCCAGGATTCAAAACGCAAATCTGTCCCTCACGTCCTCTGGCCTCCATTTCCTCCGCCCTGTCCACCTTGGAGCTTCTGCGTGGGATTCACGGATGCCAGATGTCAATGTGCTCTAAGTTCCAAGAGTTACGATGATTGCTGCTGGCACGGAGCAAGGTCACATTGATCTGTTTCTCTGTGAATTACTATGACTCGTACAAATTCCCAGGGCACCTTGCTATCTACGGCAGGTGTGAATGGCAGGTGTCAGGCAGGGTACCCTCATCCTATGTCCAGGTGGTCATGATTACCCGTGTCCTACTCCGTATGATTCCATGAAGTCACTGCCAACCCAGCATCGCTGGTGTGCAGATCTCGGACGACACCTACTTGCTATCTTTGACCCCAGCATCCATCACACCTCGCAGGCTCATCCCATAGATGAACTCATCACATTGGTCTTGGGCTTCCTCACCAGATGCAGCCCACGGCACACAACCCGCCCCCATGCATAGGGATGAGATATCGCCAGTCTTTCCTGTAGGTGCGGCACTGTACCCTTTAGAATGTACCCATGACAACCTTGAGCTTGGAACCCAAAGCACTTTCAGCTTAAAAGGACCCTACGGATTGTTTTTGATCCCTGGCCGGTAGTATTTCTGTGCGGAGCAGACACTGAGAAACGGCAGCGGACCGTGCTCCCAGCGTCGCAGTTGCTTAGTGCTGTTATGGGTATTCGATGCCTGCGGCCCGAGGAGCTTAAGATCCTGTATGATGGGTTCTGCCACCCTAGACACCAACGGCTGGGTACCATTCGTCATCTCAATCTGTGTATTTATAGGTGAAAACCGGGCTTGCAGAGGTTCAGCCACTAGCCGACGATCACACATCTGGCCAATTATCGTCTAACTCCAGAACAAACTATGCAATCAGCAACTCAACAAACACGCAATCAACAACTCAACGGAATATGGGATGAATAACACAAATGCCCCAAATGACAGATAGCGATGCCGAGCCCACACGTGGCATGTCTTTAATATCTGCGCGGCGGCCTCCTTAACAGCTCCATGGGGCATGCTGACCAGCACTGTGCTGAATAGATGGACACACCAAAGCACAGGGGCGTGAGATGCCCGGTCAACATCCCCAGATTAGCGAGTGGCACAGTCACGTTGGCATCTGCATTTACACTTTTGAAATATGTACCAAAACCTCTGCATCAGGACCCTTACCCAGGGGCATGCCACCCTCATTATATCTCTGAGTAAGAGAAAAACATTTAAGTATTTAAAAGCAGTATATGAAGTGATATATTAATGCTACTTAAAATAATATATTTCTTTTAAAAATTCAAGTATAGGATTTACAAAGATGCTGGGTACCTCTATACATTTGTATAGAATTTACCAGGATGGTGGTGGATCATACCTTTAATTCCAACATTCGGAGGCAGAGGCAGGCAGATCTCTGTGAGTTTGAGGCCTGTCTGGTGTACATAGCAAGTTACAGAACAGCCCAGGACGGGGAATTTTATCCACACAGGAACTCAAGAAATTGAGATCCAAGTGGTCACTGACAGTCACACAGATGGTCCCAGTCAGTGCCACCTTATGGAAATGACCTGTTCCCAGGCACCTCGGGTAAGGAGTAGTGCCAGGCGGCATGTCAGACAGAGCATCCGGAGCTTAGCACGTCAACCTGTGAGGGCTGCAGTGTATCAGGGCCAGGCTCTCACCTGTACGTCTTGTGCAGCTCCATGATCCTCTCCTCCAGCTCCCGGGTCTGGTTTGGGGCGAAGCGGAGCTCGCTGACATAGTTGCCCACATGTTCCTCTGCATCATAGTCACCCAACTCAGCCTGCACGGCATAGGAGCCCAGCAGGGCATGCGTGACAAAGGAGCAGGGCAGGCGGCCTGTGATGATATCCGCCCTCAGCTGCAGGCACAGGTAGTACCTGCAGACAGGGAAAGGGCTGGTCATGGGTCTACCCCTCCAGGTGGCCCAGACCTTCACAGCTGGCCTACTGGAACCAAATAAAATCAGCGCAGTGAGCCAGGCATGGTGGCGCACGCCTGTAGTCCCAGCACTCGGGAAGCAGAGGCAGGTGGATCACTGTGAGTTCGAGGCCAGCCTGGTCTACAGGGTGAGTTCAGGACAGCCAAAGCAACACAGAGAAACCCTGTCTCGAAAAACTTTTAAAAAAAAAAATCAGTTCAGTGGAAAATGGTACCCATAGACACTGGCATTTCATGGCTGATGAGTGGGTGTGTCCTATGAGCAGGTTTTGAGGCATGCCATGTGACTTCCAGCATTTTTGTTCATTTCTGAATTTGAAGAAGGGTTTTTTTTTTTTCTATTTTAAGAGACTTTATGAGATTTATAATGCATTTCCAAGCTCAATAGGGCTACTACTGGTTTGGCCCTTGGAAGAAAAATGACTTGTAGGTTTGTTAGGTTTATTGATTGGTTTGTTTTGTATATGTATGCATGTGTAAGATATGTGTTCAAGTGCACACATACCACAGTTAGAGAACATTTTTCTTTTCTTTTCTTTTTTATTTTGGTTTTTGTTTTTTGAAACAGGATTTCTCTGTGTAACAGCCCTGGCTGTCCGGGAAGTCACTTTGTAGACCAGGCTGTCCTCCAACTCACAGCACTCCTCCTGCCTCTGCCTGCCTCTTGAGTGCTGGGATTAAAGGCATGCCCCATCACTGCCCAGCTCAGAGGACAATTTTTTTAAAGTTATTTACTTTATTGTATGTGAATAAGTGTCTTGCCTGCATGTATGTATGTATGTGTACAATGTGTACGCTTGGTGCCTGTGGAAGTATGAAGATGTCAGATCTCTTCACACTGGAGTTATGAGTGGTCGTAAGCCACCATGTGGGTACTGGGAATTAAACCTGGGTCCTCTGCAAGAGCCACAAGTGTTCCTAACCACTGAACCATCTCTCCATGCCAGAAAGCAGCCTTTGACTGGTTTTTTTGTTTGTTTGTTTGTTTGTTTTTAAAGGAGTGATGGGGCAGAAGATTCTTTTTTAAGTATTTATTTATTTATTATGTATACAATGCTCTGCCTGTATGTACCCCTGCACACCAGAAGAGGGAACCAGATCTCATCATAGATGGTTGTGAGCCACCATGTGGTTGCTGGGAATTGAACTCAGGACCTTTGGATGAGCAGCCAGTGCTCTTAACCTCTGAGCCATCTCTCCAGCCCCAGTCTTGACTGTTGATCCTTGCCTATCACCTTGTTGAAGGCAGGGTCTTTTTGTTGCCCCCTGCTGTGTGCACCAAGATAGCTGGCCCTAAGTAACTGAGGCTTCTCCTGTGTCTACCTCCCATCTTACCATAGGAACCCTGGGATTGCAGGCAGACATCACCAATCTTTCCTTTTACGTGGGTTTCAGGGGATTTGAACTTGGTTCCACACACTTGTGTGCAAGAATTTTACCCGCTGAACTGTCTCCTTAGCCCAATTAGTTGGTTTTGAGACAAGGTCTCACTATGTAACTCAGGCTGGCCTGGAACTCACTATACATCCTAGGCTGGTTTTTAATATGAATCCTCCTACCTCAGCCTTATAAGTGTTAGGATTATAGACATGCATCACTATGTAGTTTTAATTATGAAATAGAACATTTTCTGTTTTCTTTTTCTTTGTGTTTTTGTTTGTTTTTGTTTTGTTTGTTTTTCAAAACAGGGTTTCTCTATGTTCGCCTTGGCTGTCCTGGAGTCGCTTTATAGACCAGGCTGGCCTCGAACTCACAGCGATCCATTTGCCTCTACCTCCAAAGTGCTGGGATTAAAGGCGTGGGCCACCACAGCCTGGCTCTGTTTTCTTTTTTAAAAGATGTCACTGCATAACTCAATCTGGCTTCAGATTCAGCTTCCCAAGTGACGGGATGATAAACATGATTTGTTTACTAACAAGCTTCACAGCACAATAACTGAGCAGTTATCATTCTATTCTTAATCTGGCCTCCCCGCCAGCGTATATCTCAGAGCACTCTGCAGCTTTCCTTCTCTGGCTCCTTCTCCTGATATCTCTTGGATCCCCTCCCTCCCATCACCTACCCCCCTGGTTGAATCGCCTGCTTCCTCTTCTAATTCCTCCTCCCTTGACTGGCAGGAAGTCCAGCTCTATTCTCTCCCTTGCTCAGCGATTGGCTGTAAAACTGCTTTATTGGCATGTCAGGGGACAACTGGGGATCAGTGTTTACACAACATCGAGACAGGAGATTCTCAGAACAAGAACTGCAATCAGATATGGGGGCTACAGAAAACAGCATTTGAATTACACGATAACCTTATGCCTACAAGCATGTACCACCACACCTGGCTTATGCCGTGCTGAGGAGAGAACTCAGAGCTCCCGGCATGACAGACAAGCACTCTACCGCCTGAGCTGCTTCCTCTGTCCTGCAAGCAAATACATTCCTTGTTGCAGGATATTTGATTGCATTGTGAACCCCAAGATTGTGTTGTTTGGGCTGGAGAGATGGCTCAGAGGTTAAGAGCATTGGCTGCTCTTCCAAAGGTCCTGAGTTCAATTCCCAGCAACCACATGGTGGCTCATAACCATCTACAATGAGATCTGGTGTCTTCTGGCTTTGGTGTGCAGGCAGAACATTGTACACATAATAAACAAATAAATCGTAAAAAAAAAAAAAAAAGATTGTGTTGTTTACTGGAAAAGCCTGTTTGTAGTTGTGGTGTGGCTTAGCCCTAGCACATACCTTTATTTAATCCAAGAGCTTTCTGTTTGAATATTGTAAGCAGGATTAAACAAACTCAACCCTAGGTCAAGAAGTGGAGCAAACAACCAGTTGACAGGGAGTGAACAGAGGAGAAATCCATAGAGAGTAAGAGGAAGTCAGGAGGATGGATAGAGAGAGACACACAGGAAGCAGAAGGGAGGGACATTCAGTTTGAGGGTGTTTCTGAGGTGGCGTGGGGAAGGAGCATTCTTTTTGGGACTTTGGCTGAAGAGGAAGCTCAACTGGGTACTTTCTCTGCCTCTCTGAGCTAGCAGGTTTTTACCTCAGCATGTGGCTCCCGAGTTTTTATTGGTAAAGTGGAATGATTGAAATTTTGTTTAAAAAAAAAAAAACTCAGGTAGAAAAAAGGAAGGAAGGGAGGAAGGAAGGAAGGAATCCTAGCAGTGTTTCTGAGGTCCCTCTTGATGGCCATTCCCAGTTCCCTCTCTGAGGCCACCAGTTATTCACGTGGTATTCTAGACGTTTCTCCTCCATAAGCACAGCATGCGTATGGCTTTAACTGATGGCTGTTTTAATATGCAAATAGTATCAAATGCTGCATCTGATTCCAGAGCTCTCCATGTCACACGCAGTGACATACCCTAGGAGAGGCGTCCATGTCAGCACTCACAACTGTCCACATGTACTTCAGCCTCTGCACCGTATCCCACAGCTCCGATGGGCCTGCTTATCAACACTCTCCAAATGGTTTTTTTTTCCAACTGATTCATAAATACTTATGAATATATGTGAATTCATACACACACACACAATATATATATATATATATATATGTAAGCTGTTTTGCTGCCACGTGGGCCACCACTGTTCACTGAAGTAGGGCATGGGGCACTTCTTCTTCAGCCCTTCTCTGACGTGTCCTACTGCTTTTCCCCAACCCCCAACTTCCCAAGTCTCTTCCTTCAAAGTGACTTTGACTTAGTAGAATTTTTAGTGCTCTGTGACATTACTTCAGAACCAGAGCTGTGGTAAGGGTCACGTGAAACCTCAGTGAGCACACAGGTCTAGGATCCACAGGCACACACACGTCACAGGAGTCCAGCATGGGCCTGTGACATTTTCTTCAAGAGTCTAAAAATTCAAAAATCATTGCCAGTGCTCTGGCCGATCCTTCATTTCGATCAATTTGTCATTTTGACCAGTTTATTTTGGGCCTTGCTATTTTTGACTAGATCAGCTGCTCCTACAACCCTACCTTCTGGAGCCATCTGTGCTGGACAGGGCTAGCCTTCCTCCTGATGTCCCTGGGAGCCTGATGCCCAGGGCCTGGCACAAAGAAGACATACTCTGGTGGCTGTGCTGGCCTAAAGCTCTGGATTAGGATATGACTGCTGTCACCTTGGCCCCAAGCTGATCTCAGGGCTCAGAGTGGGGCTACTGAAGCCAAGGCCTGGGACCTGCTCTATTTCAGAAACTTCTGTCTTCTCACCCAAGGCCATCGGAGCACTGGTACACTGTCTAGTCAATGGGTATCTGGCATTAAAAATGAGCCTGATATCCAGGCCTGGTGGTACAGGCCTTTAACTTCAGACTAAGGAGGCTGAGGCAGGAGGATGAGAAGTTCAAAGCCAGCTCAGGAAGCTTAGTGTGACTCTCAAAACTTCTTTAAAAGTGGCACTGGCTCAGTAGTTGAGAACACATACTGCTCTTCCAGAGGTCCTGTGTTCTATTTCCTCAACCCCTCCAGGGTGGTTCACACTGCCTGAAATGTTAGCTCCCAGGGATCTGACACCTACTTCCAGTCTCTGCAGGGTACACACATGGATGGTATACCCTCATGCAGGCACACAAATATGAATCAAATAATATTAAAATAAATTATTTTATTTTAATAAAATAAAAATAAATATTAAGATTTTTTAAATTGTATTTATTGTATATGAGTGCTTTATCTGCAGAAGAGGGCATCAGATAACATTATAGATAGTTGTGAGCCACCATGTGGTTCCTGGGAATTGAACTCAGGACCTCTGGAAGAGCAGGCGGTGCCCTTAACCACTGAGCCATTTCTCCAGCCCCCAATATTAAGATTTTTAAATAAAAAGAGGGCTGTGTTAGCTCAGAGTGCTTGCCTAACATGCACAAGGCCTTAGGTCCAATCCCTAATACCCCAATAAAATAATAAAAAAGGGGGGGTCCAGTGGGAGAGAGCGAGGGCAGCTTAGCAGCCCCTCTCACTGCAGAAAAACTCCAAGTCTACATGTTATTTTGGGAGTGTAAGGCCCACGATGTGAATGGTTCCAGACCAGGATATCATATAATGAGGCCATGTCTCTGACAACACTTAAAGACAGGGGCTTCCACCTGATCAGCTTACCAGAGGCAGGATGTGTCCACGCAAGCTCCACCTTGAAAGATGCTCTGTCCCCAGTGCCAGTTCACAGGCCACTGGAACCTACGTGGTCCATGTTCACCCCAGCAGTCCAGGCAGCCTCTGCAGGGCTCACATGCCTCCTTTTACCCCCACACGCCTGACTTGCACGGAAGACACCAAACTCCCACATCCGAAGCCTCACTTGCCTCCTCAACACCACAAACTGGTGTCCCACCCAGAACATCAAACTTCATGTTTGCTGGGTCGCCTGACCGGGGGAGGGTTCCCAGTGGGTTTATAAAAAGGTTGTATTCACAGCCAAGATTAAAAATGTGTGGTTTTTCAAACACAAATGTCTAAAATATCTAACTTCACTCAACTTTCAGGCCCAATTCCTACAAGTCAGTGACTTCCCAGAGCCTGACTGCAGCCATTTTAATTATTAAGTTTTTATTAACAGTGTGAGAGAGAGAGAGACAGAGACAGAGACAGACTAGGGTGGATAATGATACTAGGATTATGTAGCGCTCAGAGGACAGCAACTTCAGAACTGTTTTTTCTCCTTCCATCTGTACATGGCTTCTGGGGATTGAACTAAAGGTACCAGGCTTGTGCAGCAAGACCCTTTACCTGGCGAGCCATGCTGCCAGCCACACAACCATTTTAAAAACATGTCCTTTTAAATGCACAGTGGGTCCCGGGGACCCTCTGACACTTTTCTCTGAGCTTATGATCAGCCCCCACTGACCTCTGCATTTGAGTCCTGTTTGGCTCATGTTCACTACTTTGTTGGGAAAGCACCTGCTTGTCCTATCACACACAGCCTTTGTCTCCCAGGGCCAGCACACTGGGCCCCACTGACAGCTCCACAGGACCAGCCCATCTCCCCCTCTCTCCAGAATCCTCACCTTGTGATGTCTTCTGTCAGCTGGGCCGGGTCAGGAGGGTAGAACTTGACTGTGAAGGCAAAATTCCAGGGGCTGCCTAAG
Organism: Acomys percivali; assembly: GCA_907169655.1. Taxonomy (NCBI): domain Eukaryota; kingdom Metazoa; phylum Chordata; class Mammalia; order Rodentia; family Muridae; genus Acomys; species Acomys percivali. Next base: position 78,299,598 of record OU015742.1, read on the forward strand.
AGGAGAAGGCAGGAGAGATCAGAGAGGCCCCGTCAACCTAGCGGCTGGCCCAGATGCACCAGCCAGTGAGCACTCCTTCCCAGCTTTCCCTCTCCTGGAACGCCTTTCCCATTTGGCAGATGAGGAAACTATGTCCCAGGCGAACAGACTTGGGTGGGACAGCAAGGTGGCCCAACGGGAAACAGAGCCTGCTGTGCAAGCTTGGTGCCCTGAGTTCAAGTCCTGGGATCCACAGCCAAAGGGCAAACTCCTAAGAACGTCCTCTAACCTCCATATGTGTGCCTCCATTTATGTCACACACACACACACACACACACACACACACACACACGCACGCACATGCAAATGCATGTACTACTGAATTTCTTCATTAAAACATGACTAGCAAATGAGAGCATGGGGGCCCATGTGACAAAGTTGACCAGTTCTACTCAGAAGCACAGGAATTTAAAACCATGAGAGTGAGATTTTGGTTGGTTGGTTGGTTGGTTGGTTGGTTGGTTGGTTTGTTAATTTTGTTGTTGTTCTGTTTTGTTTTGCTGTGGTCTTGTGTGTGTGTGTGTGTGTGTGTGTGTGTGTGTGTGTGTGTGTGTATTGCAGCACTCAGGATCAAACCCAGGCCTTGAGCATGCCACACAAGTACTGTGCCAGCAAACTACCTTCCCAATCTCAGTTTCCTTTTCATAGACAAAGATTTTAAGGACCAATCAGCTAATTGGTAACAGACAGCAGGTGCCCAAACTCTGGTCACTCGACCCCAGAGCCTAGGTTCTTAATCGCAGACTCATTAGAAAAGGCCTCCACACGGGCCCCATCTCAGGAAGAACAGCAGCAGCAGCAAACATTGCTCAGAGCCCAGCTGATGTTCCCTGCACAGCGTGAGTGTTGGGTCACCCACACTGAGTGCACTGGGGCAGGCGCTGCTGCGTCCCACATCTGTGCCAAACTTCATCCTCACAGGATCCCAAAGCTGTGCGATCACAGCCTCACTTTACAGTGAGGAGACTGAAGCGTCGAACAGTTATGAAACGCAAGAAGTAGGAAGTGAGCTAGAACTCCGCCGTGTCTAGCGATGCCTGTGTGTGTGTCACTTTCCTGTCACTCTCAGCTCATGAGGCGCAAATGGCTAGTCCACTTGCCAAGAAGAGGCAGAGCCTCAGAGACACTGCCCAACATGTGTGAGGTGACAGCAATGAGGCTTGAGGGAAGAGATACCTATGTCATGAAGCCACCAGCAAGGGTGAGGGGATGTGACCAAAAGAGAACGGAAGCAAAACTGCTCACCTGAGTCCCAAAGGACAGGATGGGGAGGAAGAGGTGGGCATTTCAGAGACGGCGACAGAGGCAAAGCTCTAATAGAGGAAGGGTGTGTGTGTGTGTGTGTGTGTGTGTGTGTGTGTGTGTGTGTGTGTG
>OU015742.1:78302534-78317937 GCA_907169655.1 Acomys percivali
CACACACACACACACACACACACACACACACACACACACACACACACCAGCATGTTTCTCCTCTCTGGGCCAGAAAAGACAGGTTGCCCACCTGCTCATCTGTCCCCTCCCCAGGCATTGAAAAGAGAACAAGATGAAAGCCAGGGCTCAAGACCGGCTCAGCCAGCGCTTGGCTCTGTGACCTTGTGTGACGTAGCTGCTACTCTCTGGACCCGAGTTAAGGGTTGCTCATCATCCCCCTGGACTAGCTGTTCCTACATCATCTGTCTGCCCCCCCCACCGGTCCTGGATGACTTTACCGAGCTGATTTCCTGAATGCATTTATGGTTTCTTTACTAAGTTGCTGTGTAGCTCTGTACTGTCATTTCTAGGCTCTGGGCCTCAGGCTTGTCACCTACAAAATAATGTCAACATCCACACGTGCCCGGCCTTCCCTAAGAAGACTGCCATGCACGGCAAAAGAGTACAGGGATCCAGGAGCACACTCCAAAGTAGATGGGAGCACGAGAGCCAGGCCCTGCCCACCCATCCATACACACTACCCACAAGCCAACACTCACTCCGGATCTGCTTCTTGATTTCCTTGGAGGGGTCCAGCCAATTCTGGAAGAGAATCGAAGATTTGTCCTTTAGAAGGAAGATGGAGGGGTGGGCAGAGCAGGGGTTGGGAGAGACAACTCTCTGGAAGTGGCCGGCCATAGACTGTCATGGGGTGGGGGGGACATTCTTGCCTGGATCGATTTACTTGGCACTAGGGAATGAACGAGGCCTGGAATCCCCGCGGGGTTTGGACATGGCGTCAGGGGCTGGTGTTGCCCTGAGATGGCCACAGAGAATAGATGCTGCAGTTAGCTAAGGAAGTCAGGCAGCCCCCCACGAGGGTGGGGAGAAGGTATTGGTTGGGGTGGGGGGGTAGGAACACACACAGCTACACCATAGCTCTCTGGCTACCCATGTGGGTTTACCTTAGAGGTCAGAGCTGCTGGTGTAGAAGCAGAGGCTGCCTACTGAAGGTCTGGGGGGAAGCCAGAGGATGTGGTCAGGCCTAGAGAAACCTCCCCGCCCACCGGTCCCAGCCAGCCTCCAGCGGGTACCTTCTGGCTGTCAGCATCACAGAAGGTCAGACCGAAGTAATCTTTCTCCAGGAGGTTGAGGTGCTCACAGACCAGGTCAAAGAGTACCTGGCCCCGGCCGTGCTTCTGAGGGAGAGAGAAGAGCTACGGTGAGGCTGGTGGACCCTCTGGTGGGGCTGGGAGCTGATCCAGGTTCCATCAGACAAAGAGCGCCCCCAAGCCTCCTCAGGGCTGGGCAGGCCCTCAGCACTCGGCCGCTGTCTCTGCTCTGCCAAGTGCTGCCAGGGTCTTCCTAGACTATGGACCTGCGTGAGAGCAGGCTGGAGATTTCTGCTTAATAGAAATCAAGAGAAAAAGCTGAAAACCAAAGTCCTAAGACTCGGGGTGGGGGGGGGGGGGCTGAGAAAGCAAAGATGCCCATTAAAAGATGTGAGGCAGAGCCAGGAACGGGGGCATTGCAGATCGTGTGGAACTCAGAATCACAGTGGGACTATCCTTTTGTCGTCAGCCCTGCATAACAGCCTTTAAATGGTGACTTTTTTTTTTTTTAAGATATATTTATTTATTTTATGTTTATGGGCACACTGTCTTCATACATACCAGAAGAGGGCACCAGATCTCATTATAGATGGTTGTGAGCCACCATGTGGTTGCTGGGAATTGAACTCAGGACCCCTGGAAGAGCAGCCAGTGCTCTTAACCACTGAGCCATTTTTCCAGCCCCCCCCCCGCCTTTTTTTTTTGAGACAGGGTCTCTCTGTGTAGTCTTGGCTGTCCTGGACTTACTTTGTAGACCAGGCTGGCCTCAAACTCACAGAGATCCAGCTGCCTCTGCCTCCTGAGTGCTGGGATTAAAGGCGTGTGCTACCACCGCCTGGCAAATGGTGACATTCTTACCAAGGCACAACCACCCTGAGACACCTTTTCTGGTGCCAGTCTATGCTGAAGGTTAATTTGGTTTGCAATAGTAATGGCCCTTTCTGGACCTCCGTGTCACCATCTGTACAAGGGAGTGCCAGGCCAAGCCATCCCTCCGGACATGGCAGTTGGCCCTCCTCTGGTTTGGCTTGGACTCAGGACACACAGAAGCTAGCCTGGCACTGAGGCCGGCCAGCCTAGGGCAGGGCATATGGCGCTGAGTGCTCCCTACCTCCACCTCACACTCATACTCGGAGGCGTCAAGCAGAGTGACTCGGCAGATGGCACTCTTGAATTTCTTGGCGATCTTCTGGGGTGACTTCTGGGCCTTGCTGGGCGTGGTCCTCTCCGACAGGCCATCGGCCTCACAGTAGTCCTTTTCTTCCATTTCTAGGTTCTGTGAGGCCAAGCAAGGAAGGAAGTCAGCGAGCTTGAAATGACCAGGAGCGACTGGGTGGTTGAGGTCAAGGCACCCCCTAAAATAAGAAGTGCCACCTTCCAAGACCCTCGGCGTGACCAGGGGCTGTGGTTGTTATATATAGGTAGAAATGTGATGTTTTCATGCGAGCTAAAAGGGTCCGTCTTCCTGCAGGCTTTGGCTACCCTGGACAGTCTCTATGGACAGGAGCAGCCCAGAGCACTGACGTTTCCACCAAGCTGCCTTGTCCCTCTCCCTAGGACACTGCGTGACTCATCAGGACATCGGTCTGGTCTCTCACATCTTTCCTGTCACCAGGTCTAGCATAAGGCTGAGAGCTGTGGCAATCTTAACAGAAGGAAGAGCTGGCTCCCTCTGTGAGTCTGGCCAAGTCCTTGCCTCTCTGTGCCTGTTATGAGGTAGGGAGGTATAAACGGGGGTGAGGTGGGGGTGGGGTGAGTCAGTGAGTCCTTCAGGCTCCTGCAGTTCTCAGGGGATGAGACTTCTGAGGGTCTCACTGGGTTTGCCAAGCTCGAGTGAGGAGGCAGGAGACTAACGCTGAAAGGACCGTGTCTGGAATCAGTTCTGGGTCTCGCCCTCACCTCTGGCTTTGTATGTGGCTTCAGGTTGACTGCGCTGAGCCACAGATTCTCTCAGCACAAAATGGGGGAGATGACACCTCCCCTTTTGGGATGGGGGTGGGCAGGGAAATTAAATACACCCCAGCCCAGAGTTCAGCATGTAACAAGTCATGAACACATCTGAACCCTTCTTCCTTTTCAGCTGAGGAAATTCTAGGGCTCTAAGAACTACTGAGGCAGGAGGAGGGATGTCCCAGGCCCCAGTACACACCTGTTCAGCAGGCCTTGTGTCCTGCTGTGGCAGATGCTTCTCATTGGAATTGGTCTCTGGGTGGCTGTGGCCTGCAGGGGTCACTGGGGTGGTCACAGCTGCGGCAGCCTCAGGCTGCTGGGGAGTCTCCTCCTGAGCCTTCTTCACCTCAGAATCGGGGCCTGTCTCTGTTGTCATGGTGACCAGTACGCCTGCATTGGAATGAAGGAGAGCATGTGACTGGGAGAAGGATGATAATGTGACGACAAGGGGGCAGGAATCGCGGGCGTGCGGCAGCGAGGGACAGATGGAGAGGCCGGACAAAGAGCCAGAGGGAGGAAAGGGGAGAAGGGCAGAGGGAAAGCGAGAGTGTGAGGGGTCGGCGGCCCTGGGGGAGACCTGAGGCGTCCTTCCCTCTGTGTCCAGTCATAGAGAAGCCCAGGTCTCAGATCCGGACCCTTTCTAAAGATGATGAGGGTCTCTCTAGGGTGTTTCGCTCCACACCGGGCGCCAGCAAGGCCCTGGCCAGGCTGACGCCCCTGCTACACCTGGCGCACAACAGCCCCTCAGTTAACACAGGACACACTGAATGCAAACTGAGAAGGCCCTGGATTGCAGGCCTGAGTGCAAGAGTTTAAGCAACTCTCTTCACTTCCCAAGCAACAATAACAAACACACAGATACACACACACACACACACACACACACACACACACATCAGCCCCAGCTTCACAGGATACTGTCAAGATGGGGTCTCATGGGGTAGACACAAGTAGAAAACACTCCGTGCTGCCCATGGAATGCTCAGGGTAGCAGGGTTCAGGCTGTCTGCCACAAATGTGTCACCTCATCTCTCTGAGACTCACCCACAAACTGAGGGACAGGCTGTTCTTTTTTTAAATGTGTATTTTGAAGTGTTTGGATGGAATATTCTTTTTGTTGTTGTTGTTAAGACTTATTTATTATTTATACAGTGGTTTACACACACGGCATATGTGTGTGGAAGACAGAAGACAACTTTTCAGAACTTGGTTCTCTCTTCCATGATGGGTTCTGGGGATCCAGCTTAGGTCTTCAGGCATGCACCACAAGCACTTTTATTCACTGAGCCACCCAACAGGCGAGGCCTTGGGCTCCTGATCCTCCTGCCCGCCTCCCCAGTGATAGGATTACAGAACATGCCATTGCATCCAACGTTTGGGTGTTTGTAATAAGGATATTAACTTATAAGTGTGTTTTGTTTTAAAGGCAAAAGCATCCATTCCCTGACCACAACCAGTGTAAGGGAACTGGGCAGGAGCCATCACTCTTTAGTCTAGACCTTTCCTCTAAAGTCACTGAATCATAGTATGTAAGAAAGATCTACACAAGACATGGCGGGAGCCTCTCCTCAGCCATCCACCAGGAAAGAGCACAGACAGGCAGGCCTCCTGGACATTCTAAACTATCCACCCACTCCAGGACCTACACTTCCATTTCTTTATCTGTGCCAAATATGGATCTTACGCCTCTATTACCAGCTCTTGGGAAGCTACGGCAGGATTATCACAAGTTGGAGGCCAGCCTAGGCTACAAAATAAGACCTATCTCAAAAACCCAAAGTCAGACCACATCAAACAAAACAAAACATTTAAATGTATTTACTTATTCAAATTTGCAGAGGGGACAGAGTGTCCAGGGCCCCACATATACTAGGCAAGCACCCTGGCCATTCCTTTTTGCTCTGTGGTACCTCTCTGCATTCCCGTGGGCATGGGACTCGCCAAAGCAAAGGCAGACCACAGGTGAGCCCAGGGCCGGCCGTGAAGAGGGCACACGTGGAAGTGCTCATGAGCAGAAGCTGGCAGCACAAACAGGAGAAAGGGAAGAAAGATGAGAGGAAGGGAAGACGGCTGCACTGCCTCACTGCACTCAAGAGAGGCTCTCTGCCAGCCATGACCCGGATCTTGAGGAGGGGGTTGGGGGGGGGAACACAAAACTTCAAGCCAGTACATAAAGACACACCATCACTCCTGTGAGCTCTGGGCACAGCAGCTGCTCTGAAGGGGGAGTTCCCAGGCCAGGCAGGGTCAAACTGAGTCCTGTCTGCTGAGGATAGCCAGTCCTCATGTCAGATAGGGTCAATAAGCAAGTCATTTTGTGTTTTAAAAAATTCAAAGGCTGGGTCTAGAGAGAGAGAGAGAGCTCAGTACTTAAGAGTACCTGCCGTTCTTCTGAAGAACCCAAGTTCAGTTCCCAGGACCCATATCAGGTATCTCAGACCTGCCTGGAACTCTGGCTGTGGGCTGGGGAGGGATGTCTGACTTCCTCTTAGGGCCTTCACTATTGCCAACACACCCAGATGGCAAATAAACATAAATAATAAAATAAGTGTCTACAAATCCAAAAACTGGCTGGGCAGTGGTGGCACACGCCTTTATCCCAGCACTCTGGTGGGAAGTAGGGGGGCAGAGGCAGGCAGATCTCTGTAAGTTCAAGGCCAGCCAGGGCTACACAGAGAGATCCTGTCTCAAAACACAAAACAAAAAACAAAACAAAACAAAATAAAATAAAATCCAAAAACTTATGTAGACACTTTCGGCTGTGACAGGCAGAATCCACATGACCCTAGTGTCAGGCACCTTGTACATCACCCCTCCCCCTCCTGTGTCCTCTGTTTGGCTCCCACCCAGACTCCTGGAACTTTCCCCACCTGACGCTTCCTGGAAATAGCTAGGAAACCAATCTTCCATGAGTAGCCCAAATTTCCTGCAGAGCCTCTGGTAGCCACAGACTGGCGAGAGCTGGACACTTTCTGAGAAACAACCACTCCACTCCTGCCGCAGGTAAGACCTGAGTGGCAGTCACTTCCTCAGACAGTGTCCCTTAGTTCTTCAGGCTGCTCTCCTCCCCACTGGTTGCCTAGCTCTCCGGATCCGAAGAGCAGGCCCATCTTCTCTCTTCCCTGCGCTCAACCTATCTCCAGCAAAAAGTCCAATGTCACCTCCTCAAAGGAGAAAGAGCGCACACCCAGGCTGGACACCAAGGAAGTTGACTGAGGCCATGGCTGGGGGGCTGGACACATAGATGTTGGCTTGTCCTCTCAGAGTAAACGAAGTGGGATGAAAAAATCATAGGCAGCATTAACAAAAGAGCGAGGTATCGCTGATGCATACTTATGACCCCGTCTTAGTAAACACACAGATCATCACTGATCCATACTTATGACCCCCATCTTAGAAAACACACAGATCCTTAAGACAATGAGAAATAAGAAAAACCTGTCCTTATGTAAACTTGATAGAGGCTAATAAAAAAAAAACATATAAATAGCTAGGTAAACAAATGCTGAGGACCACCCCACCCACCACCTCGCCCCAGCCTCCATTTAAAAAGCAGAAGTGCCAGTACTCAGGGTAGCTTCAGTGCAGGAATATAAACACTTTAGTTAGCTCACCTAGGGGCGCTGTTGCGGGGCCCACCCCCGCCTCCCAGCTTAAACCTGACAGCCCATCATTTCTTGCATTAAAATTTCAAACTCCTTCATCTGCTCTTTCTCATCACGGTCGTCCCAGCACTCCTCAGGAATCTTCAACTACCTCCTTACGTAACACTCCCGACAAGGTAAACAGGGAAGTGCACTGCTCCTAAACACACGAGGAGGTTCACGACCTGCACGGTACAGCCCAACTCCCTCAAGCGTTCTGTCTAGTCCGTGTCTTTTCCTGAATATGTGGCTTAACTGCTCCGTCTTCCACGAAGCCTTTCCCAGCCACCTCCCCACCAAAAATACCTGCACACTTTCACAGCCCTGTGGAACATTCCTTTCCTGCACGTCTTTGGCAGGCGTCACCTGGACTGATTTGCTGTTGGCTTTTCTCCTTGGCTAGTTGACCCCTGTGCTTGTTCACTGTGTTATTCCTCCCAGGGTCAAAGGTCACATCTACTGGAAACTAGAACTGCTGTAGTCATATGTAATGCTGGTGAGGTAATAAGAATGGAAAGACAAGGATTGGTGGGATATTTTGGGCCTCCAAAAACAAGAAAACTAAAGGCCCCTGTGACTTCCATGAGAACATCCTGCTCCTGGACCACGTTCCCCAGAGACATCAGCCATTTGTTCTTGGCCCAGTCATGATGTCACCCTCACTTAATCATCTACCTGCAGCAATTATATTTCCTTTGGTGGATGTGTTTCAAGACTTAAAATTACCTAGCCGGCATATTGTACAAGTAAACTTATTAAAATACAGAGGCTTTTATATTTGAAAACTCGGTACACCGTTTCTAGAGGTTTTTAAATTTCAGGACAATGCTTTTCACGACTATTATTTTCTTCCTAAGGACGATGGCGGTCTCCACGCCACATCAGGCTGGTTTATTCTCACCCCCTGGGGTTTCCTGGTAGTTGCTAATTCTTAAAACAAATATGCCGGAGAATACACATCACCACCGTGGGACGCACTTCTACTTCCGGTCTGCCACTGTGTCTCGTTGGGAAGTCCTGGTTGTCTTTATTATACCATCAGTAAAATGGGAATACGAAAGCATGGGCTTGTTTTCAGCTTATGGTGGGCTGGTCAGGATATAACACACTGGAAAGTCAAATGGCACCTACAAGGGACATTTCAGCCAAGTGCCAGCTATGCTATCTCCGAATGACAGACAGACTAACAGTTTCTCTCTTTTTAACTGCAGCTGGTTCAAGACCAGGCTCACGTCAAACACCTGGCCTCAGGTGATCTTCTCTCATTTCCCCAAGCAGCTGGGACTTCAAGGACTTGTCACCATGCCTATGTAGTCTGGTAATGAGGCTCATTGTCCTCTTCTCTCGCCATGCTCAGATTTCCCTTTCTTCTTTCCTTCTTCTCTAACTGCCGCCCCCCCCCCCCCCCCGCCCCACCCCAATCTCCTTCTACATCTGGTTAGTCCAAAACTTGCTATGTAGACCAGGCTGGCCCTGACTTCACAGTGACCAACCTGCCTCTGCCTCCCAGGTGCCACCACACCTGCTGCCACACCAGGACCCAGATCTTTACATGATTGCCTTAAAATTTGAGGTTAGCTAGGTATGAAAGCTCGTGTCTGTAATCCTAGCACTCAGGAGGCTGTGGCAGGAGGATTGCTATGAGCTTGAGGCCAGCCTGCATTACATAGTGAGTGCGTAACAAGATCTGGCCTCAGATGAATAAATAAATAAATCTACACACATACAGCCTAGAGGCTAAAAAAATTAATTTTTTCAGATACCCATCGCTACAAATAACAAGATGAAAAGGTCAATAAGTCCTGCTTAAGCCTATTTTTAAATTTTATTAATTAAAAATAAAAACATTTTTAAACATTTGCAAAAGGGAATCTTTCTTTAACAAGCCCAAGGATAGCAGCATTGTCTCTCACTAGGCCGCAGAAAGGGAGCCAAGAAGTGGGCTGTGGCTTCTGACACAGCAGGCCACATCACGTGGACATGGCTCTTGCTCAAGCTGAGGATGGCACAGACTGGGAGAGCTGCTGGGTGGCCAGGCCAGACTGGGCACAGTTGAGGGACCCTTGTGGGAAGTTCCTGCCTCTTTCCATGGAGCTTACTGCAGTAAGAGGATGGTGCGGCCCCAGGAGACACCTGGAAGGAATTTAGATCCTCCGGGGTATGTTTTAGCCTTGCGCAAGAGTCTGGGGACCTGCTGGTCCAGACCATGGTCTTGGTGCCCAATACAGGCTTCTGGGTAGGGGGTGGAAGTGGAGTAGAAACGTGTAGAGAGAAGGAGTCAAGGAGGGTCTGAGTCATCATGTGGCCTTTAAAAGAGCCAGTCCCGGATGTTGTGACACCTCAAGACACATGCAGAGGAAACTCCAGGCCTGGCAGGAGGGACGGGCTGACCAGGAAGAAGAGCGGCAACTAGGGTTGTGCAGGCCGCCTTGTAAGAGTCAGACGTGTCAGGGACTAACGCAGAAGGACAGGACTGCCCCCATGGGGCACCAGTGTGGCCGGGCCCCGGGCTAAAGACTTCCCATGGTTCACAGACCCCCTCACGGGCACTCAGAACCGGAGCGCAGCCATGTCTGGCCAGGAGAGAGGCAGAAAGAGAAGGCTCCACAAAACAAAAGCCGGCCAGCGGGGCCAGACTGGTGACACCGACATATGAGGGGCACACGCACAGGATTAGGAGAGAGAAAGGTCAGCTAGAATGTAAATGCTAACGGCGTGCTTGCCTATGCCACTGCTGTCTGGAGAGAGAGGCCCTGCATGGCCTGGGCTAGGGCTGGCTCAGCAGGATGTCAGCAGCTGGGCCTCTGTGACATTCCAGGACCACAAAGCATCCTGCACACACTCTAAGCTTTCCATCTGCGGGGAAATAAATGTCTCCTCAGCTGAGCCAGTATCCACTTGGCCAGGCAGCTGTGCCACCTCTTTAAAATGAATCAGGCGGCATCTGGCTAAACCTTCTAACTGGGGTTAGTGTGAGTCAGCATCTTCAAGGCCAGTCATCAGATTGGTTGTTTCTCAATTCTCCTAGCTACTGCCCGGGCCCAAACCTGCTCAATTCACTGTCTCCCTACGGTCATTCCTAGGATTTATTCTTCAAGAGTAGCCATGGGAATCTTTACAGAAGTGGATGTCCTCATTAAAACCTCCAGTGGTGGCCGGGAGTGGTGGCACACACCTTTAATCCCAGCACTTGGGAGGCAGAGGCAAGCGGATCTCTGAGTTCGAGGCCAGCCTGGTCTACCAAGTGAGTCCAGGACAGCCAAGGCTATACAGAGAAACTATGTCTCGGAGAGGAAAAAAAAACCCTCCAGTGGTATGTGGAAACACAAGCCTGTAATCTAAGCACTCAGGAGGCTGAGGCAGGAGGATCAAGGCCAGTTTGGGAAACATAGTGAGCCCCCGTTCAATAAACCCCAAACAGCTCTAGTGACTTCCCAACAAAATAAGACACGCTCTCCTTACTAAACTATAGCCCACACCCCCTGCCCCCTCCACCGGCGACCCCTGTCCATCTGTTTAGCGCTGGCTCCCAGCCCTGCAAGCCTGTCCCTCCAGTCTCTGTCCCTGCATCAGGGCTTTGTCTTCCCTGGTCACGAACAGTAGTTGTCCCCTCTCTTGGTATGACAACTTTCACCTTCTGTATGTTCTTTGTCTGCCCTATCTACAACGGGTCTCTCTCCCTGACACCCACTTGTTACAGAAGGCTAACTTGTTTGCGATTGTATTGTTCTAAATACTTTGGTTTGTTTTTCCAGTGGGCTTTTTTTTTTTTTTTTTTTTTTTTTTTTTGAGACCTCACAAACTGAACTTACATTTATTGGCTGATCTACTTATTTCCACTTCTCTAGAACATGAACTCCATGAAGATCTGTCTCGTTCCTCATTACCGTCAGGCCTTTGTGCAGTTTTTTTGTTTTGTTTTTTGGTTTTTTGGTTTTTTTTGATAAAATAACCATAAACATTGAATGAGTTGTATAGTAAAATGAGTTCAAGACCAGCCTGGATGACCTCAAGACCTCACCCCAAAACCAAACAGAGCCCTGTGCGGTGACTTATGACTACAATCTCAGGGCTCAGGAGGTTGAGGCAGGAGGACATGAAGTCCAAGGCTAGCCGAGGCTGTAAAATGAGATTGCCCCAAAACAAAACCACAAGAAAGATTAATATCGTACCCAGCAAATATTCATAGTTTGCTGTGTGCCAGGTATCTATCTCTGGACCCCGCCTAGTTAACCCTTACACCAGCCTGCAACAGGTGCTCTTATGATCTCCATTTTCTATATGGGAAAAATGAAGCAGAAAAGTTAAATAACTCGCCCAAGAGCACATAGCTGGCAACAGTGCCAGAATCTCCGGGCTACATTCACCTCAGGAGCCTTCATGGCCCCGAGCCAGGCAGCCTCTCCTCCAATTTATCAGACCTGCATCACAGGACTTTTTATCCAACCTCCTGCCACTCTCCTTACTGCACTGACAAGAGCCACAGCTGCCAAGAAACTGATTTGTGCAAGGACATGATGCTAGGCCAGATCGCTATGATTTCAGAGGCCTTCCTACTGGGTAGCATTTCACCAGGGGAATGGGGAGCTCATTGGATGCTGATTTTTTATTTTTATTTTTATTTTTATTTTTTTTGTAAGAGCGGAGCTGGCAAAGAGCAGACTTCTCAAGGCTGAGAAGCAAAGCCGCTGCCCTGGGAAGAGCCATACTTAGAATCTGGACCACTGTTTTTCGTTTCATGGTGGCCACTTCCTACCTAAGGTGCCTCCAGGCAAGGCCTCTGCTGTCAGAGGAGAGGGCAGTCGACGTGTGTCGGAGAAGCGCATCTTTGTGTGCTCAGAAGAACGTGAGCAGTCACCCACTAGAAGGTGAGGCTATCTCTCACTGATGGCACCAAAGACTTTTGCCCAGGTGCGGTAGGGAACTCTGATTCGGGAGTAAGAAGCGGCAGGCAGAAGGAGGGGGAGAGAAATGGAGAGGAAGGAAGTGGGGAGGGTAGGGAGGGAGCTGGGAAAGAAGGAAGGCTTCAAGAAATGGGGTCAGAGGGTCAAGAGACAACTAAAACACCAAGAGATTCCAACAAGATGTTTTCAACAACCAGTTACCAAGACTTCTTTCTTTTGGGGAGGTCAAGGGGACACATCTCTCTCACCCCCCTGGCGACAATGCCTCCGGGGTTGGCAGCCCCATGTGTACTTCCAGACCCACACTGTGTATGCACGAAGCAGGAGGCTAGCCCACTCAACTGCCCCAAGCTCCCATGCCTGCAAATTCTGGAGGGTTTGGCAGGAAGGTAGGAGGAGAGATACAGTGGGTGAGCTGAGCTGCCTTCGCCACTTGCCTCACCGTGGTGAAAGCTCTTCCGCTCCCTGCCCTGCTCCAGGCATTGAGGAGCTCAGGTGACCCTGTTTCCTCCTTTGGTTCACCTAGGCTGCGGGGTGAAACCCCTTTCTGTCCTTGCTGGTGTGGATGCCTCAACGCCTGTGCGTTCCCTTAAGTCTCCTCTCCTGAGCATCAGCCGGTCCTTAGCAGAAACATTTCGGTCCTTAGCAGAAACATTTCGTGGAATTCTGCTTCCAGCCAGGGTCTGGCTCCTGCTCCCTGGGGGTGGGTGGGGGATGGGGGATCAGGGCTGGTGGTGGGGAGGGCAAGGCTGGGGGCCTGAGGGTTGAGGGCTGGGAAGTGGAAGCTCAGTCTCCACAGTTTACAATACATACAGCACGACACCTTCTGCAAGTCTCTAAAGCCCCTCCGCAGTGCCTCGAATTTCTCCATTTGTGAAACAGTGAGGCTAGCTCCATCCCAGGTTCCTGTGAAGCTAAGCGCCAATACAGCACTTAGTGACTCCAAGCCCCACAGTTAGTGCTCCAGAGAGATTCAACAGCCTTACCTTTGTTCAAAGACCAACATATTAACACTTGTGGAAGGAAATGCGGGGCTTCTAGTTTTTGCCTGTATGCGTCCAGTTTCCCCACTATGAACATGCACCGCTTGAGGAGTGAGAAAAGAGCATACACGTCGGGAGGCTTTCTCTTTCTTCTGGCAGCGGTGCTCCGTCCCCACAGGGATTTCCCCAAGGCTGAACTCTAGCTTCCTCCAGCCACACGGAGTGGCCATGAATGAAATGATGGGAGAGTGCAGGCTATGCTCTATCTGTCTGAGCCAGGCTCACGTCGTCTAAAAGGATCTGAGCCTCCAGTCATCCTAACGGTTGGGTGTTCAGGTCTGGACGTGGCACTGGGACAGGACAATTTGTCAAAGGCCTGCGGTACCCATAAGAACTGCATTAAAGAAAATCAAACAACACAGCGAGGCCACCACCTACCAGCACTGGTTTTATGTCTAGAAGTTTCATAGACTACCGAGGAGCCACAGACTGAGGTGCCAGTGTGGGCCAGGGACCATGTGACAGCCTCGATCTGTAGAGTAAGGACATCAAAGAGGAAAGCTGCCTCCTGCTTGGACCACTAACAACTGTGGGAGACAGCAAGACATCCTTTTGTCAGTCTGAAAGCCTCTCAGGATCATACCTCATCCATCCGAGCTGTGCAGGGGTGGAAGGGTTACTCCCCTGGCTGGATTGGGTGGCGAAGGTCACATGGCTAGTCAGCTTGAGCACAACCAGGTCTGGACCCAGGTCTGCTGGCCTGAAGCCCACTGGTCTCTCTCCTTCAATCCTGCTACAACCCATGACCTCTAACTTGCTGTTAACCCATGTAGCCAAAACCACTGTTGCCCTGGACAAAGAAATAATCACAGAACTATCACTCCCCCCCCCCCCACATGTACAGTACACTTTACAATTTAAAGGATTCTTGTTTTGATTATTTTTGATTTATTTGTTCAGTCAAGGTCTCCATATGAATCAGAGACTCCTTGGCCTCTAGCTCTTCCTGCCTCAGCTTCCTGAAAGCTGAGATTATCTCCATGCCCTGCTAGAATATTCCTTCAATTTATCACTTTGCTTAGATCTCGCTGATGAAGGGCCATAGAAAACAGTAGCTCTGAGAACAAAGCCAGAGCTGAGGTCACACAATTCATAGGCTAGGTGACCTTGGACACACTATTTAGCCTTCCTGGAAGCCAGTATGAGCATGTACAATGGGACTAACACCCCAAATGTCGAAGGAGTTTAATGAGAATGAGACAACTTAAGCCCACACAGCCCCTGCTGACCCTGGCACAGTAGTCAACACACAGTAGATCCCTACTGGTGCCAGTGGTGGCTCGATCAGAAGACACAGATGGACAAACGGCCCAGAAGTAAAAACTTGTCCAAGGACATCGAGGGCACAAGCCACAGCAAGAGCCAACAGGGAACATACAGCACCCTAAGAGAAGCCGAGGACATCGCAGGTGAGGGACAAACTAGAGAAAAGAAAGATGGGGTCTCCTGGGACATCTCCCCGCTTTGATGGTGACAGGGAAAGGTTCTGAAAAGGATGCAGGAAGAGATAGAAGCAACAGACCTTCAAGGAAAACTCATAGCCTCACAGTTCCTCCTCCTCCTCCTCCGCTTCCTCCTCCTCCTCCTCCTCCTCTTCTTCTCCCCCCCCCACTTGAGTCTTAAAGACTGCTTAAATGCCAATAGAGTTCTCTTATTAGTATTGTTGAGAACAGGGTAGAACTAAAAACAACCTCAGAAGCCCATTAACAGGAGGCTAGACAGACCAGCCAGGATTTGTCCAAAATCACAAAAGCATTACATGTCTATTGTGACTGTTTTTCTTGTGATTCTGAGGACTGAGCGCAGGTTAGGCAAGCACCCACCACTGAGCCATGTCCTCAGACATGAAAACTTGTGAGATCTATCTTATTTATGCACACAAAAAATAACAACAAATAGTCAAACTAAAATGCAAATTATAAAACAGGAATCTTGTTCATGACCCTCCTCTTGTGATACAGAACATACGCTGGGAGGGTTTGCACTGTGCCCAGCTTCCTCTATAGCACAGGGTTTTGATGTAAAGGATGTTTGTGAATTACTCCAATTTTTAAAATATCTTTTTAAAAAGTGTGTTTTCTTATTTATTTGTGTATGTGTATGTGTGAGGTTCTTGGGTGTGTGTCATGGAAATCGGGGTAATTTTTAGAACTGGTTTTCAGTGAACTCCACCATGTGCTTCCAGGGAATCCAACTCACCAGGCTTGGGGCAGTCACCTTTACATAGCTGAGCCGTCGGTCTAGACCATCTTCGTAACTGAACTAAGAGACCAGGAGGGGAGCTCAGCTGGGAAAGGCACCTGTGAGCCTGACAGCTGAGTTCAGCCCATGGAGCCCATGTGAAGATAGAAGGCTAAATTATATTGAATTAATTAACACAGCAAACCCACTAAGGACCTGGAGAGGTGCCTCGATCAGAACAAGCACTTGCCACACAGGCCTAATGACCTGAGCTGGGGGCTCTAGAACTCCCGTAAAAAGCCAGGCATGGGAGTTCGAATCTGTAACTCCAATACTTCTGTGAGGTGAAAAGGAGAGATAGGTGCCCGGAAGTCCACAGGCCAAGCAGAAGAAGGAAGAGAGATCCCACCTCAAAACAAGGTGGGAGTTGAGACCCGTGTCTTTTAAGTTGTCCTTTGACCTCCATTTCTGTGACGTGTGTATCTGCCCTCACACAAATCACATATACATACATTCACACACGAGAGAGAGAGAGAGAGAGAGAGAGAGAGAGAGAGAGAGAGAGAGAG
>OU015742.1:78317947-78335672 GCA_907169655.1 Acomys percivali
AGAGAGAGAGAGAGAGAGAGAGAGAGAGAGAGAGAGAGAGAGAGAGATCAGCTGTTAAGAGCACTGTCTGCTTTTCCAGTGGTCCTAAATTCAATTCCCAGCACCCACATGGTGGCTCACAACCATCTATAATGGGATCTGATGCCCTCTATAGGGCACTCATATACACAAAATAAATAAGTAAATTTAAAAAAGAAAGCTGAGAAAAAAATTAATATAGCATTAAAGATTTGTTTGGGCAGCAGTGGCGCATGCCGTTTAACCCACACCTTGGGAGGCAGAAGCAGGTGGATCTCTAAGTTCGAGGCCAGCCTGGGCTACAGAGTGAGTCCCAGGCCAGCCAGGGCTGTCTCTGGGTGGGTGGGTGAGGGTGTTTGCTTGAATCAGTCTTACTTGCTTCTCATTGTACTTGTGTGACTCCATTTCCATCCAACCCAGTGTTTATACCATTGTAATCTGGACGTTGGTGAGTTTTGTGCAGTTTCCCTTTTAACATCAATAGTAACAGAAATATTTTGGCCTTCTTCTCATGGTGCTCCTGTGGAGTAGTTAACATCTAAGACTGTGCATGTCTTAGTGAGTGTGTGCTAACATCTGAGGACCTGGTGTGTGGACGAGCCACATTAAAGGTGGGGAAACCATCCTAAAGAGATTAATGGAGTCCCCAAACCTTAGCAGCTGGTAAAAATGCAAATAAGACTTCAGGCCTGCTCTGTGAGAGTTCCAAGTCCTCATGTGATGTCTTTCCATTCTCCTTCTCAGTACTTCTCCTCAGCCAGTACTGCCTTCAGTGCTCCAGCCAGTACTGCCCTTAGTGCTCCAGTCAGTACTGCCCTCAGTGCTCCAGCCAGTACTGACCTCAGTACTACAAATAGTCCTCAATTTATGATTTTTGGCTTTCTAAAGCTATGAAAATAATATGCATTTGGCAAAATCATAGTTTGAATTTTGATCTTTCCCTAAGCTAGAACGTGCCACAGGGTGCCCTCCAGGGATGCTGGGGCAAAGTAGTAGTGAGTCCCAGCTCCAAGCCATCCATCCCTTTGATGAGGAGGGTGAACAGCTTGTGTTCTACACTCCACTGTGCTGCTCAACTCAATACATCCTCAACATAGGGTTTGTTTCTCGTTACAATGGGTTTATGGGGATGTAGTTCCATGTCAGTCATGGACACACACATTGAGTAGTGACTGTGGTAAATGGAGGTGGTAAGAATGTGGCAACGCCTGGATCTTACAACTTGCACGACTGCACTGTTGCCATGGCTCAGCCGATAAAGGTGCTTACGTCCAGGCCTGACTACCTGAGCTCAAATCCCAGAACCCGCACGTGAAAAGAACCAGTTCTCGACGGTTATCATCTGACCTCCACATGCATGTACACGTGTGTGCGCGCATGCGCGTACACACACACACACACACACACACACACACACACAGTTACAAACAAACAACAAAGGAGAGCTCCAAAGATGCCCTTTGAAGCATTTGGTTAAGAGCACTTCCAGAGGACCAGAATTTAATGTCCAGCCCCAACTTGGCGGCTCACAACCACCTGTAACTCCAGTCCCAGGGTATCTGATGCCCCCTCCCTCTTCTGGCCTCTGCAGGCACCAGGAATGCATGTGGGGCACAGACATATATACTGGCAAAACACCCAGACACATAAAATAGAAATAAGACTTCTTTAAAAATTAAAAATAAAGTTTAAGCCAGGTGGTGGTGGCTCACGCCTTTAATCCCAACACTCAGGAGGCAGAGGCAGAGGCAGGCAGATCACTGTGAGTTCGAGGCCAGCCTGGTCTACAAAGTGAGTCCAGGACAGCCAAGGCTACACAGAGAAACCCTGTCTCGAAAAACCAAAAAAAAAAAAAAAAAAAAAAAAAAGTTTAAAAAGTACATGACCTTGAAAAAAATCACTCCTCCCGCCCTTCATTTTTCCACTAGTCAAGCATTTCTGAGCACAGAGTAACATGTCAATGACACAGCAAGAAATAAGACAGGAGTCCCGCCCTCACGGGAGACTTGGGCAAGACTTTGCTTTTTCGGGCCAGGAAGGAAGGACGGCATCCCTGGCCCTGGGCAGTCGTAGGTATGACACACGTGAAGGGTGCAAAGGCTCTGCAGCACCCAGCCCCGAGCTCTGAGAGCAGGACATCTGCTGCTGCTCACGCTGCAAATTATTTTACCCAGTGTATGTTCCAGAACATTCTCAATCATCTTCCTATTGTTGGACATTTAGTCCCAATTTGCTGCTATTATAGACAAGCTCTGATGGGGATTTATCTAGAGGAATGAGAGAGAGAGAGAGAGAGAGAGAGAGAGAGAGAGAGAGAGAGAGAGAGAGAGAGAGAGAGGAGCCAGATGCTCAAATAAGATGCTGCCCAACCCATGGAATGGAATGATTGACAGGAGACTAGCCCTTCTCCATCTTAACACGCCTCAAACTGAATTCCCCATGTCTCTCCCCGCCCCCACACTGTTCCTCCCTTAATCTGGCCCTGGCGAGCCACACACCATGCCATGGAGGGACACCTTAATGCAGCTTCAACCTTCCTCCCTCACCAGCGCATGTCTCCAAGAGGAGGCGTCTCTGCAAGGTCAAAGTCTGGCCCTTCTCTGTGGGCCAGACACCTGCCAGAGACCTTCCCCCAAACACCATCCCACCACACTCCTTCACAGGCCAAATCCTTCCAAAGGTCCCCAGCACCTCTAGGCTCACATCTAGCTCAAATACCTCAGCCTGACATTTAAGAGGCAGGAGAGGAGAGCTGCTTGTAGAGTTGCTGCGAGGTGCCAGCGCCATGGAGAGGCTTTATGCAATAACCACCATGAGGCCCCCAAGCCAGCAAAGTGACATTCCCAAGGCCATAGAGCTGGTACCAAGCAGAGCGGATTCCAGAGCTTACTGACAGACACAAGCACAAGCTGGCTTTCTAAGCCGCCTCTCAGCCCCTTGGGCCCTCCCTGGACTCTGCCTCCTGCACACGGCATCACCGGCCCTTCTTCCGAGGCATCCACTTCCTTCCCACGCCAACAGCCAAACTCTTATCTGGCATCAGTGTCCAGCTTACGCGCCGAGCTCTTCTTGGAGCCGTCCCTGAGCATCAAAATAGGTAGACACTATAGTGCGCTCTTATCTCTGGGGCCAAGATGGCCCTGACAACCAGGACTTGCTCAGACTTTTAGAGGTGTGTGTGTGTGCATGCACACGCATGCAAGTTTGTGTGTGTAACACACGCATGCCCTCGGAGGCCAGAAGAGGATGCCGGGTCCCCTACAGATGGAATTACACACAGCAATACCCAGTGTGGGTGCTGGGAACGAACTCTGGTCCTCTGCAAGAGCAGCAAGCACTGCTAATCACTGTGCCATCTCTCCAAACTTTTAAAATTGTATTTGTTTTATTATCATCATCATGATCATCATCATCATTACTGGTGTATTTGTATATGGGCATTGTAGGTGTGGGTGTGTGCGCCGTGGCACACCCATGGCAGTGAAAGGACAACTCAGGAGCCATGACTCCTCTCTACTATAGATGGAGCCCAGACCACCAGGCTTGTACTCACTAAGCCACCTTGCTGGTCCCTCCCCCCCTTTTTTGTAATAGAATCTCATTTTGTGACTTTAGCCTGGCTGGCTAGGAGCTTGCTCTGCAGCCCAAGCCAGCCTCAAACTCATGGCAATCCTCCTGCCTCCGCCTCCAGGATTCTGCTACTGTAGCCATGTGTGCCATGCCCAGCTTGCCCAGCTAGATCTGAACCTTTTGAGGAGCGGCGTGCATCTGGTCGGATGACTGCTTCCAAGTGAACCAAACTGAAGATGGCCTCTGGAAGGTGCAGGCGGCTGCCTATAGAAGATCTAGAAAATGGTTCTGACCCAGCCTGCCTCTTCCACCCCTTGGCTTCCTTCAGTAAGCCTATAACTCTCGATTTATAAAGTGGGAAGAAAAAAAGAAAAAAAGAAAAAAAAAGGAAAAATTGCTACCTCACAGGGTTTTGTGAGAAATGTAGGAGTCGTACACGTAAGACATGAAAATAGTTCTTGGCATGTAGTAAGAGCTCAATAAATGTTAGCTGTTGCTATTCTTATCCATAAGTCTCCTTTCTACGAAGAAAGCAGGGCCAGCTTGCTGCCACCCCCAGCCGGGCACAGGTCCCTGCTGACAGGGATATTGTCCCAGCTCCAGCTTCTACATTCCCTCTGTGTGGCTTCTGGCTGCTGGAGCCCTGCCAAATGTAGCAGGGGGCACGCGGGCAGGGCCAGCTAGCAAGCGGGAAGGCCGGTACGAAAGCCCTCCCGCTCACACCTCTTGACTCTACTCCTCAAGGCCTCGGTAGCAATCAGCCCACAAAGCTACCTTTGCCTGACCGCCAGACTCAGCAAATGTGCACGGACTTCTCTATCGGGACCAGTCCTGGTCTACCAGCTAATTACGGAGTTCAACTGGACACCACCAGGTGCTCTCAGACACTGTCCCAGGCCTAACGTCATGGTAAAGGGGGAGGCTCTGGACTCCTTCACACACACACCCCACACTTTTCAGCTGTGTGACCTCTGGCAGGTAATCTCTCTGAGCCTCCATTCGTCTGTCAGAAGTACGTAGTAATATTATCTAACAGTGCTGTTGCGGGGAGGATGCAAAGCACCTATCAGCGCATGGCATGCAGTAAGTGCTCAGTGAATACCATCTCTCTGACTGTACAGTTGCTAGCATTGCTCCAGGCTGAAGCGATCATTTATCTCCCTTCCACAGGGAGTGCAGAGAAGCCTAGGTGGAAGTGTGAGGCCGGAGCTAACAGAGGCTAGCTCACACTGCAGCTCCTCTAGTCCAGACACCTTTTCTACTGCTCCTCCCTGCCCCCCTGTCCCCCTCCTCCGCCGCCCCCCCCCCGCCACGGCTCATACTCAAGAGTATCTCTGGACCCCCAGAGTCCTTCCTATTTTGTATACTCCAAGAAGATCCGAGGCCCTTAATGACCTGGCCTTCATCGCTTACCTCATGAGGGAAGAGCTCGGAGGCAAGTGTAAGGGCTCTGGTAAAAGGCAGCCATGGCCTCCAGCCTGGTAAGAGTGTTATATATGGAACAGCAACCACAGCAGCCAGGAAGCAGGCATTTGGGCAAGGAAGAGACCTTAATCGAAAAGTTTAAGTCCTGAACACGTTGCCGCTGGCTCTTGCTCAGGAGCTGTGTGACCTTGGACTTGTCACTCTCCCTCAGACCTTTACCCACCTTTCTACAGAACCCAACGAAAATCATAGGGACCAGCCTCGTTCTCACGCGGGGTCCACCAAAGGACCCCTTCAGGAAGCGCACAGAGCTGGGCCCAGAGCACTCTCATAAGGCCCAGGGGCTGCCTTTTAACAGGGCCCAGGGCCCTCCTCCAGGACTGCTCTCAGGCGTCCTCCAAATCGTAAAGACTATGCTCTGTAAACCGTAAATTTTGTACATCAGTCTCCAGAACCTCAGGCTGGCCACCAGAAGCTAGCTCCATAGCTGGGAGAGCCTCTCTGGGCCACCACAACTGAGAAGAAGCTGGTACAGGCTGCCTCTGCCACCAGCTCCATCTGGAGTCAAGGATGGGAGGCGGGCACAGAGCACTTCTATTCTACGCACCATAGCCTGGGACAGGAGCTACCATCCAACTGCTACAATTCTGGAAAGCTCATAGGACTCCCAGAGGCCCAGCTGATGGAGCAGCTGGACCCTACACAGCCCCAGAGAGGTCCTAAATCCACTCCTACCCTGGGGTGCAGGGGAGGTGACATGCCAACCCAGAGTGATGGTAGGAGCACGTGGCTCCCTGCTCTCCCCCACCAATGCATCACAGAACTCTGGGGGAAGCCAGAAACCAGAACCATGACTGGCAGGAGAGAGGGTGGCAGCAGCTCCAGACTATTTCCCGAATGCTTTTTTAGCCTCTCTGGCCCATACAGCCAGTCAGTGGCTTCAGCGCCCAAGAAATACCATAGTGGCTGGGGTCACCTCCACCTCTATACCTGTCCCCGAGACCCCAGCCTCTTGAGGACTTGACCTCTCCAAGTGTGAAGGTTCCAGGCGCAACTGGGAAGACACACAAGCCATCTACCTCTGATCAGGGGGTACAACTACCAGCCAGGACAATGCCAATGTAAACCCCTCAGAGGACCTGGGGGGTAAGGTTCATACATCCAGCTCAGGGAGGGAAAGGAGGAAGGATGGGGAGTCAGTGCCAGTGAGAGAAAAGGGTCTGTAAGCAAAGGACGTACTAAGAACTCTCCAAGCAGGCAACATCTAGCCAAGACACTGTGCTAGGGCATCGCATCGTTAGCTTGGAGAAGAAAACCAAAAGAGCCTTAGGCAACCAAAGGAGGCAGCTAGGGCGGCTTTCCAGAACAGAGTGGGCCAGCTTCCTAAGCCCATCACCCAGCGCCGGCTCATACTACACCAAGGTGCCAGCCGACACCTCTGACTCCTGGCACTGAAGAGGCTGCAGAGGTGAGAGGACCAGCAAAGGTCTCCTCCACACTGGCCGAGGGGGACAACAGCCTTCCGACTCCGCTGCTAATCGCACCCCCTGTCCTCCCTCAGGGCTGGAGGCTGGGCCTAGATGTAGCACACCCGAGGTCCCCAATGCCATCTGATCACCGGTCCCCACGTGCCTACCTGGGCCTGGGGGTCCCCATCTTGGGCCGGCTAGCGAGGGCCGGGTCCCCTCGGCTCCTCCGGGCCCGCAGGCCGCGGGGCGGGGCGGCGCGGGCGGGCTCTGCGGAGCAGCCTGTTCCGCGACACCCCCGCCCGCTGATGGATGCCGACTGCAGCAGCAGCGGCGGCGGCGGCCGCGGCGGTCGGCGTGCGCCGGGGGCTGGGCACCGTGCCCACAGCCCCGGGCCTGGCGCCCGCCGCGCGGCCCGCCCCCGCCGCGGCCTCTGCGCCCAGCCCAGGGGCGGCCGCGAGCCTGCCTCCTCGCGAGCGGTGCCCAGCCCCGGCCTCCGCCTCCTCGGCTGCCTCCCCCGCCACACGCTGTCCACTGAGGGACGAGGTGGCCGTCTCCACCCTGGTCCTGGTCAGCCGGCCTCCTCGCTCGCTTCCTTGCTCCTGGGCTCTCCGGGCCAAGCCCTAGTGGGGGCTCGGGGAGAGGGGGAGGGGGAGGGGAGAAGAAGGAGGAGGATCCCTGACTCAGAAGAGGTGACTCAGCCTCTGTGGGCCTCCCGTCCCACAGAGTCGGATCCCCTTCACTCCCCTGCAGCACAGCGCGGGGCAGAACCCGCTTGGGACACAGCGTTACTCTCCCACCGGGGAACCCACATGGCAACTGCCTTCCGGGCTTGAGTGTCCCCGGGGGTTTGTGTGTGCTCCCCAGGACCCATGTGCTTTGGTGACAGTAGTGTAACAGCGAAGGAATCCTGTAGGAGTTGGACCTGTGTAGCCATGTTTACTATATATAAGGACACAGGGTACTGTGCGCAGCCAGGAGCTGGGAAGGGGCCGCAGAGGTCATGGCTCAAAGCCAAGCTAAACCTTGCCTCAGCGGCGCTGTTACAACTCAAAAAGCCAGTTCCACCAGGTTACCTCCCTTTTATGCAAGCCTTCGGCAGCAAAAGAGCACTTGGAAAATAGAGGGCCCGGGTTCCAATCCAGTTCTGCTACTGGTTCAGCAAGTACTCATGGCAAAATTCTGCCATGCTCCAGGCTTCAGTTTGCAAACCATGAAAGAAAGGATTACATTTAGACTTAACCTGTCTCTGGATCCCAGAGTGTGGGGGAAGGCCTGGGAGAGATGGCAGTGACTCACCAAAGGTGGCTACCATGTGGGACCCTCACTCCCAACCATCACCATCAGCCGCCCCGCCCCACCCCCCACCCCACCCGCAGCATGCTCAGCCTCTTCTTTCATTCTTCCAACATAGTATACCTACTATGTGCAGGACATCCTGAAACATGTGACCTCATCTACCCAACCCCCCACTGCAGTTGTGTCAAGTCTTATCCTCTGGGGGAGGTGGGGGGCGGTTGCCCTCTCTCTGCTCAGCTTGTCTCGCATTCCCTCTCTCCCCCCCCCCCAGGTAACACTAGATCCTAGCTCCAAACCTAGAACCTTTTAGGCTATGCCCGCTCCTGGCATCCTTAGGGGATCCACAGAAGCAGCCTTATGCCTTTGCCCCACAGCCAAGCCAGGCCTTCTCTTTAGCGTAGACGAGTCCCTTCCTCAGGTGCCTCTAGAGTGAGCACCCAGGACCTTGCTGCTGCTGCCTGCTGTCCACTAGACTCAGGAGTGGGCGAGAACAGAATGACATGCCCTCACTCCAGACAAGAGGTGGAAAACAGATCAGCTCAAGGCAAGTGGGAGAGGCTCCCTCCCAGGCCTTATCTGCTGGTATCCCAGTGAGCCTCACAGCGCCCTCAGGTGTATGGCCTCCCAGCAAATCACTGACTCCCAAGGGTAGGCGCTGTTGGAGTTCAATGTTTATTCAAATTAGTGACTGGAACAACCTGCCAAACTCAGGAGAGGCATCAGAGGACCGTGCTGCTCTGTGGGCACAGCTGTGGAGAGGGCCACCCTCCACTGCCTGCCTCCGGGCATTTTGTTTCCCAGCTCACCCTTCTTCCTCTTCTACTTTCTTAACCACAAGCTCCCTCCCCATGCCTCACAGTTTAACTCTTTCCCAGACACCCCCCTGTCTCTTCCCAACAACACTGCCACCCCCCTGCCCCCCTCCATTCTTCCCCTGGGGCAGAGCCTGGTTCCCAGCCTCTTTGGCCACATGGAGCCTCTCTCACTTTCCCAGGAAACCCCAGGCTACTTCAGAATCAAAGCAGGATGTTCCCAGACTCCATTTTAGGTTCGTACCCAAAGGGCCCGGTTCACTTCCGGCCAGTGGCAACCCACTGAAAGTTGGGCTGCTTCTAGAATGATGTTTGTTTCTATTTCTATGGTTTTTTTTTTTTTATCGTTATTTTCTGTCATTATCTTCTAGTTCTATTATTAGCGCTGTCCAGTTTGCAGAGTGCTTGATTTCACAGCATCATCTGAGTGAATATCACCCCAAGGCCCAGAGTGGTGAGTGAGGTTACTCTACACAGAAACTCGGGTTGCTGGATCACATCCCTTCCACTTTTTCCACATAACCTCTCCAGAGAAATTACCAACAAGAGACAGCATGGCGACTCTAAAGAACGCATGGTTCCAGAGGTGGCAGCCCGTTACTTTCCTGTTTCCGGTCCCCAAGTGGGGAAATCGAGGCATGGAATCAACACCACCTCCGGGCCTCATGAAAGCCACCACAGGGGAACAAAGGGACTCTGATGACAAGGAGGCCATCACAGCACATCCTTACATGGGAGTTAGTCTGCTTGCAGCCCGCTTCTGTCTCTCCCTTCTGGTTTACTCTCAGGAGCTGTTTGACCTCTCGGAGCCTCGGTTTTTATCACCTATAAGTTGAGAGGACCTCCCTGGTGCCCATCCGTCTCAGGGATGCCATGAGAGGGGCTCAGCAGAGGCTCTCTGGAGAGAGAGAGGACTTGCTCTGGGCTCTGCCCAAGGAAGAGGACAAAGTCTTTCCTTTTCCATTTTAACAATAAGGGGACTTGTAGGTGTAAAAGTCTAAGGTCCCAGCGAGCCAGGACGCAGGGGGAAGGCAGAGGGGCACGGCCTCAGCCCCGGGCCTCTAAAACCACCAAACTCCAGACCGGACTCTTCCAACACCCTTTGACCTTCAGGGGAGGAACTCAGGCCCCAAGCAAAACAGAACTTCCCAAAGTTGCCCTCAGGTAGTCAGGGGTCCAGGGTTTCCATCATCCAGGACATCTTGGACTGGTAGAGGATGAGGGAGGGGATGAGGTGCGTTCTTAGTGCAGCCACAGGCATCTTTCCTTCAGTAAAGCAGTGATGCTTACACGAAGGCAAGCCCCGGAAGCCAGGTAAGGAAGAACTGGAGAGCGCAGCCCTGATCTCACAAAGGATCCAATGGGTGAGGACAGCACACGGGCCAGCACAACAGAGGACCCCAGAGAGTAACCTCTGAGCCTGGCGCTCGCATTCATGAGATCCCTGAAATAATTCATTGGCCCTAAAATTACTAATCCCTTTCAAAGCTCAAGTGACTGAGGCTGGGGGACTTGCCAAAGCTCACCCCCGCCCCCTAGTCAATGGCAGGACTAGGCTGTGACCCTCAGAGCCATCTGATGCCAAACTCTGGGCGTCAGCCCTCACTGATTCCCCTCTTGCCTCCAGGCCTGTGCTAAACAACACAGGAGCCGCCAGCCACGGGCGGCTAGCAAGTACCTGAAGTGTACAAATGGAAACGTGAAGTAAAAAATGTAAGACAGATGGTGGAATTTGGAGTCTGAGTGCTAAAAGTAAAGAGAATATTATATATCTCAATGATTTTTGTTTTAATATTATGAGACCAGCCATGGTGGTAATGGAATCTCACTCAGCACTGGAGAGACGGAGGCAGGAGAATCAGGAATTCAAGACTAGCCTGGGCTACTGTCTTAGATTAATTAAAATTTATAGATGTACCAGATTAAATAAAATCTCATTGGAATAGCATCACTGAGGGGGTGGGGGCGTGCTGTTTCTGGGGATCCAACCCAGGAGCTTGTACATACCAGACAAGCACTCTATCCCTAAGCTACAACCTCAGTCCTGGCTCTGTGTGTAGGTAGTACCTGCATAGATACATGTAGGTGTACATGTCTGAAGTGCATGTGGAATACACCAGGGGCCTTCCGTCTGGTCTTTTTGAGACAGAGTCTCTTCACTGGGCCCAGTGGCTGGACAAACCAGATTGGCCTTAAAAATCACAGGGATACCTGCCTCTGGCCCTGCCTCCCAAGTGCCGGGATTTAAAGATGTGTACCGGGCCCAGGAGTCCTGCTCAAACTATGGCACCAGCCAAGGACAATACAGGCCATAAACTACAAACCCCTATCCAGATCTAGCCAATGGACAGGACATTCTCCACAGTTGAGTGGAGAGTGGGGTCTGACTTTCACACGTACTCTGGTGCCTCATTCTGGTGCCTCATATTTGACCACATCCGCTGGAGGGGGAGACCTGGTGGCACTCAGAGGAAAGATAGCAGGCTACCAAGAAGAGACTTGATACCCTATGAGCATATACAGGGGGAGGAAGCCCCCCTCAGTCACAGTCATAGGGAAGGGGAGTAGGGAGAAATGGGAGGGAGGCAGGAATGGGAGGATACAAGGGATGGGATAACCATTGAGATGTAACAAGAATAAATTAATAAAATAAATAAATAAAAATAAAATAAAATAAAGATGTGTACCACACTGGGTTGTTTTGTTTGTTTGTTTGTTTTTACATAAAGTTTTGCTATGCTTCCCAGTGGACTGGACTTGAACTCCTGAACTCAAGGGATCCTCCCACATGAGCTTGTCAGTGCTAGGACTGAAAACATGTGTGAGCTGCTTTTTTGTCTTTTTAATTGCATGTATGATTTGCACATGTGGCTTGCACTGTGTTTCTTTTGGTCACTATGGACTTAGATACTCTGACATCCTAAGGGAGCCCACCGAGATGAGAGAAGGTATGTTGGAGGATGGGGTGGCCAAGATACACTGGATTAAAACAGAGGTCACACAACGAGGGCATTTCAGGGCAAGAGATCTGCAAGACATCCGGCTCTGGCCCCACAGGGCAGCAGGGCCTGGGTGGGCTGAGCTAAGCCCCAGGCAGCTGAGAGCTGGGCCAGAGGGAGGAAGCTGCTGGAGCCAAACTCTCCAAAGCAGCATCCCTCGGGCTTGGGAAGCTCTGCCTGGCAAGGCTGCTCTCCCTCACCACTGGCACTCTCAGGAAGGCACTGCGGTGCAGCGGGGTCTAACCGGAGGGAGAAGGCAGGGACCCCTCCCTTCTAGGTGCTCCCCACTTCCCTTCCTCTCCACTTCTCTAGGAAGCCTCTCAAGGGTCTCACCTCCCCCTGAACCTTGGCCTAGATTGGGAACCACACGCTCCCACATACCGTCTGGTGTAGATTGCTGCTGATGCCTCAAAGCTGCATGGTAGGCCATGAATATAAAGCACTAATTAGTCCATAGCTAGGACAACATGGTGGAAGAGCCAAACTCCCCTTGGGAAAGGCTGGTACAAGGTGGGGTACTTCTCAGTGATAGGAGCTCCACGCCCATGTCAATGCCTTGACCTGCCTAAACCTGGAGTTGCTATGAGCACCCCAGCCCCTCTTTTTTCTCTCTGTTTTTTGGTTTTTGGTTTTTCTGAGACAGGGTCTCTCTGTGTAGCCCTGGCTGTCCCGGACTCACTTTTGTAGACCAGGCTGGCCTTGAACTCACAAAGATCTGCCTGCTTCTGCCTCCCTGAGTGCTGGGATTAAAGGCGTGTGCCACCATGCCCGGCTTGAGCACCCTGTCATAGCACTGCTAAAAGATCACTTGGCATTACCCACCAAGGAGGCCTGGCAGCTCAGATGCCCTCCCCCACCACAGATGAGACCCCCTCAGTGCCTCTGCAGTACCCTCAGTTTCTCCCAAGTCCACATATCCTCAAGACTGCATTCCTTCCCAAGAAAACCACCCCCACCTCACCTCCTGCACTCTTCCCCCACCCTCTCTCTGCCTCCTCCACCCATGCTCTACCCAGCCTAGCACGCCTTCTCTGCTTGTCACACCTGTGGCTCCTCTTCTCTGCACTTCTGAACCCAGGCTCAGATGTGAAAGAGGGCCTGGGATTTGCCTTCTGCTGCCATGTCGGTGGAAGCCAAGCCCTGGGCAGATCTGGACATCCCCACAGCATGGACAACTGGCTGCTGCTACTGGCCTCCAGGAGCGCACCAAGGGGCAGCCTGCTCACCTTCCCAGTGAAGAGCCTTCAGCTGTGCCTCGTTCTCTGGTGAAAGGACTCACTTCAGCTTGACTCATGAGACCTTTGTCAGCCCGATCTCTCCTTGTGCCTCGGCTTCGGTCTCAGAACCTACATGATTTGCTCTGTCAGATGGTTCTAGGTCCCCAGGGTGCAGTAGCTCTGACACACGTGCTTGCTTTCACACAATTTTTCCTCTGCCTGGAATAACTTGCGCTTTCCCATGGTCATTCTTCTAGTCATTGCCCAGGAAGTCCTTCCTCGGTCCCTCTTCTCTCAGACAACCCCCTGTGGCTAGACAGAACATTGGCCTTTTTCCTTCCTCCCAGCACTCTGCCCAGTGTCTATGGGTTGTGTGACCTGCAGAAGGCTCTTAACCTCCTGATGCACTGTAGCTTTAGGAAAGAAGCCACTTTGCATCTTTCATACCAGGAGGGCTCCTCTTGGTAGCCATGTATACACAGTATGGTCACCTTCACCCCAGAATCAAAGGTCAGGAGGGGGGGGAGTCAGGAGTCCTTCCCCCCCAAAATGTCAGGACACACCCGAGGATGAGTTCCTCCACATCAATGTCACTTTGGCTACAGTTCCTTCTGGCATCCCCGTGCTTCCAGCCACTGCCTGGGAAGTGTGCCTTCCTCTAGGAGTCTGGAAACCGTGCTATGAGGCCTGAATATGAAAAATGTGCCCAAGTTCTCACTGGATATAGCTTGTCACCCAGCCTGCCATCAGGAGCCGGAAGTGTCAGATGAGGTTTCTCTGCTGTGGCATCACGGGTTCCTCACAGTCAGAGGAGATCTCAGGGAGCATCACATAGAGGCTGGGAGGAGGGAGGCGACAGGAGAGGAGCTGTCTGTGTGCCTGTGGTCCCTGGTGTGGAAAGAGGCTGCAGCATCACTATCAATCAGCAGCCTCTTTGCAGAGTGTTAGAATCCCTAGCTACAGGCTGGCCTGGTGCCTAGCAACTTGCCTACAGTTTCCATCTTAAATCTCGCAATAGCCTGTAAAGTAGAAATTACATTCACCTTGATTTTTACAGGGGTTGAAGCTAGTCACTGGTCCAGTGTTCCTTTGATAATGGATAGGGGACCCCAAGACTCAGCCACAGGCAAAGCTAACTCCAGGGCTTGTGTATGTCCCCTCTTTACCCTGCACTCATTTGGCTGAACACAAATATATTGTGGAGATGCTGAGATGTTTTAGGTCTTGCCAAGGGTCAATTTGTGATGTGCATTTTTTGCATCTATGTTATAACTCAATAAGCTATATCTTATTAAAGATATGTGTGTATATATATATATATATATATATTCCTGTGTGTGTGTGTGTGCGTGTGTGTGTGTGTGTGTGTGTGCATAAATGCATGCATGCCTGTGCCTGTGTGCCTGCAGGTATATATAGGAGTGTATGGCAGCTAAAGGATGCCTTGGCTGCCCTCTGAAGATGCTGTCTACCTTGTTTGTTTGTGCAGCAGGATCCTTCACAGCCACAGGGATCTGCTCGTCTCTTGCTCCCTCGCACTGAGATTACAAGCAGAGGCCACCATTCCTGCCTTATTTAAAAAGCAAAACCAAAACCATGAGTCCTGAGGACTTAACTTGTATCTTCAAACTATCTCCCCATCTCAAGAAAGCTGGGGTTTTTTTGTTTTGTTTTGTTTTTGAGACAGGGGCCCTCATTCTGTAGCTCTGCCTGTCCTGGAACTCACTATATAGACTCACAGAGATCCACCTGTCTCTGTCTCCCACGTGCTGGAATTAAAGGCATGAGCCATCATGCTTGACCTAAGAAAGAAAATTTTCTGACCAAAAAAAAAAAAAAAAAAAAAAAGTTTCCTATGAGCTGGAGATGTTTGTGGTGTGAAATAGTCTCAGCACTAGGTTCTCAAAATGTCAGGATGTCTCTCTTTGTTTCTTTCCAGCCATCTCCACACTCAAACAAGAACTGATCTGAAAACCTCATGAACCACCAAGCCAGGCCAAACAAAAACTCATCTGCTGCCCATTGCTCGGCTTACAAGCATGTGCTCGCCTCCCCGTCTCCGCCCTGGGACTACCCAGCCAATACTCCGTTTGCACAAGCTGGCACTGCTCTACAGTCTTTGCAACCTTCTCCTTCTCCATCCATCTGCAGAGAGCAGACGGCCAGACCAGGCACCGCAACACCACTTAATCCCAGCTTTAGAAGGTAGCCAGGCAGGAGATGTCTGTGTGCTCCCATCTACTTGTCCCAGGCCAGGCTGGGGAGAGAAAATGCTTGTGTGTAAACACAGCCTTCTGTTTCAACAGCTCCTGCTTGGACTCCTCTGGCCAACTGGGCCCTCTGTGACTTTTATCTCCCTGCCCAAAATAACCATTGGCTTGCACGGTTCTCTGGGCATGGATCGGGCTGGTAGGGTCTCAAGCAGCTTGAGGAGAGAGACACATTATCATCTTTGCTTTCCCAGTGCACCGCGCAAGCCTGTGGCATTTATCTAGCTCCTCTGTGTACTTGGAAGGGACTTGTGGTGAGAAGTAAGAGCTCGCTGCAGGAAGCGGACACGTGATCTCAAAGCTCACAGTTCAGTAGAAAATTAAATAGGGACGTCAGCCAATTGCAGCAGACTACAGAAGTCAGGAAGGGTGTGAAGGAAAGGAGGATGTTTGGGGGAATTTGGAGGGAAAGAAATTGGTGGAAAGCAGGTGTCAAAGGCTTGAAGCAAGAGGTGGCACTTGGACTGAGCTCGGAAGGCTGAAGAACAATCTAAGCTAGGAGCCGGCTAGCATAAAAACAGGCACGGTGGGAGAGCTCAGGGTAAGTGAGGGAAACCGGGCGCACGTGGTCTGGCACCTGGGATGCTGAGCATTGAGGCTGGGGCTCAGAAGGCAGATGGTGCCAATCAGAGCCTTGAGTGACATGCCAAGTGGTTCCCTGCCCTGTCTAGCAACTAGCCACATGCGGCCTATATTTAAATGAGAGAAAAGGAAGCGGAATGTAAAATGCACAGCCACACGTTCTCAGCGGTTTTCAGAGTGGACTCTGAAGATTCGAGCCAGTTGGTTGGTGCAGCAGCTTCTGCTGGGCAGTGATGGGAGAGGAGAGGAGAGCAGTCAGAAGGACTGGACTGGGGAAGAGGCAGGGGATGACTGGCCTGGTGTGTGCGGGCAGGAGACAAAGGGCCACAGGGTAGGAGAGGTGGAAGAGCAGTGCCGCAGAGCTCAAGATGCATGTCTCAGGTGACAGCTGACAGGGCGAGAGAGCTTGCCGCACAAGCCTGACGACCTGGGTTCAGGCCCCCAGACTGCAGTAAAAGCCAGGCCCAGGCGCAGTGGCGTGTATTTCTGAGGTTGCAGTGGCAGGCATGTCTATAATTCCAGAGTGCACATATGGGGGATGGAAGGACAAGGGAATCCCAAAAGCTCCAGGGGGCGGTTAGCCTGGCCAACGCTACAGTGAAAAGAGGGACCTTTTTCTCAAACGAGACGGAAGGTGAGACCCAAAATGTGTGGTTGTCCTCTGACCTCCACATGTATGTTGTGACATGAATGTGTCCATGAAAACACACACACACACACACACACACGCAAACACAGGAATAAAAATAAAGCATGTCATTTCCCTGTCCTCATGTCTTCCTGTTGGCGAGCAGAGGTTCTCCGTGTGTTGTCCCTGCACCTGGGGCTCACGGGGTGGGGTGGGGGGATGAGGGGGTGGGGGGCTGGGGAGGTGGGGGGTTGGGGGGTGGGATCCTTAGACTCCGCCCAGACCTCCTAAACTGGAAGCCAGCTCAAGAGTAGCCATCAGCCCTCCTGTTATGACGAATCGGCAGCACAGAGCAACACCACAGTTCCAAAGCAACCTTGGCCTCAGGGTCAGAGGACCCAGCTTGTGTCCTGCCTCAGCCATCCAGCGCTAGTCTCTTTGTGCCTCAGTTTCCTTGTCCCAACTCTATGTGCTGCTTCCTGTAAGGATTAACTGCATGATGCTGCTGCTGCTGCATCTTAGAAAATATTCGACTAAGCCACTGATGGTGGTGCATGCCTTTAATCCCAGCACTTGGGAAGAAGAGACAGGCATCTCTGTGACTTCAAGGACAGCCCGGTCCACAGAATGAGTTTCAAGATAGGCAGAGCTACATAATGAAACCCTGTCTTGTGTGTGTGTGTGGCGGGGGTGGGGGTTGGGGGGCTGTTAAGTAAAATGTCTAATTAAAACAAGTGTTCAGTGTTCAAGTGACATTACTTGGAAGGCAGAGACCGGAGTTTGAGCTAGCCTGGGCTATACAATAAGATCCTGTCTCAAGAAGAGAAAGAGTAGAGGAAGAAGAGAAAGAACAAAAGGGGGAGCAGCAGCAACCGCAGGGCGTGGTGGCGCACACCTTTGAACCCAGCACTCGGGAGGCAGAGGCAGGAGGAGCTCTGTGAGCTCAAGGCCAGCCTGGTCTACAGAGTGAGTTGACAGATAGCCAGGGCTACACAGAAACCCTATCTTTAAAAAAAAAGCAAAAAACAAACAAACAAAAACTAATAAATGAATAAAGAGCAAGCACTTGGTTTGCCCATGTACAGCACCAGCAGTTTGAAGGATCCTATCTCTTTAGGAGCCACGATCTTCTTGAAACTGCAGGGTTTTCTTTTGGAAAATGCACAGTACACATGGCGTGCAAGCAGACATGAGTTACACTCATGCCCTTACTGTAAGCTGAGGTAACAAGATTTCTTCTTATTTTGTTTTCATTTTGTTTGTTTTTGAGACAGGGTTTCTCTGTACAAGAGACTTCTTGAAGCCCATACATAAGTCACCCTCTGCGTCCATGAACAGTTAGGAACATGGGCCTAGGTAGATTCTAATTAACAATGGCAAGTCTCCCCCTCCGTGTGTGTGTGTGTGTGTGTGTGTGTGTGTGTGTGTGTGTGTGTGTG
>OU015742.1:78335682-78350108 GCA_907169655.1 Acomys percivali
TGTGTGTGTGTGTGTGTGTGTGTGTGTGTGTGTGTGTGTGTGTGTGTTGTATTCCTGTCTAATTTTTAAGAACCCTTTCTATGCATGCACAAATTGAAAGATGCATATCTTTCCAATTCTGTTATATATATTGAGATAGGATCATGTTTTATAGCCCAGGCTGGCCTCAAACTTGCAAATCTTTACCCTGCGATGAGGAGTCCACCGAGGAAGATTTGAACTATTGGCCTAGGCAGAATACTGTCATGGCTGTGTTTACTTCCCGGAACCTGCCCCACACCAGCCTCCCCTTCCCCAGCGTTCTCTGGGCTCTCTCTGTGGAGGGCAACATGCAGTCCTGAGACACACTTTGCCCCTCGCTGCTTCCCAAAGAATAGACAGATTGTCCCCAGCTCTGCAGTGCAGGAAGGGCAGAACCTGCCTGGCCTCTCAGCCCCAGCCGACTCCAAGTCCTTGGCTCAGAGGCCAACCAATAAAGAGGCTCCCCAATGGCCCCCACCCCGCCTCCGGTAACCACGCCAATGGATATACCTTTGGACACCTGGTAGCACGATCACTTGCAACAAAGAGTTATTATTCTCAGTGGACAAGTGACAGCGCATAGGGCAGTTCTACTGTCAGAACTACAACTGCCACCAACCAGCTCCCATGGGTCACAACCCACTTTGTGAGTGCTCTAGTCTGCCGACCTGGCCAGAGGAGCCATGCCAACTTCTAGAATGGATGGCTTGGGTTACTGACCATGCTTGTCATAACAGGCTAGGCCCAAGATCACAGCAGGGAAAAGGCGTGAGGAGGAGCTGCCAGACTTGACCAACAGACCAGCACAGTCTCCCTTGACCAGTGTGAGCCAAACGCCGCCCAACTGGCACAGGTAAACCCCAGCAACACAGCCCCTCCAGCCCTGCCAGGTCAAGCAGGGGCACCTTAGAGGGGGCTGATGTTGTTTCACCCCTTTCTGCCCATCACACTATTATGGTCTGGATATCAAGAACTGAACATTAGGAAACTGTACCAATTTGCACATTGTCAAAGCACTAAGGGAGCAGAAACAGACAGATTTCCAGAATTCGCTGGCTAGCCAGCTGAAGAGATTCAGTGGAGACCCAGTCTCAAAAGACAAAGTGGGAGCAACGGAGGAAGAAAAACGATGTCAATCTCTGGCCTCCATATGCACACGTACATGTGCACACACATACATGTGCACACACGCACACATATGACTGCATGGGCACACCCACAAATACACATCTTTTTCTAAGGGGGCTGGAGAGATGGCTCAGAGGTTAAGAGCACTGTCTGCTCTTCCAGAGGTCCTGAGTTCAATTCCCAGCAACCACATGGTGGCTCACAACCATGTATAATGTGATCTGATGCCCTCTTCTGGCGTGCACAGGTACAAGCAGACAGAGTACTGTATATATAATAAATAAATAAATCTTTAAAAACATCTTTTTTTTATGTAAAGAAAATATAGTGTGTATATGTGCATGCATACCGGCATGCATGTACGTGTGGAGAACCAGGTCTCTCGGTGGCCTGGGACTCCTTAGGTAGACTAGGTCAGTTTGCCAGCACTCCCCAGAAACCTCTGGACTTTCAGTGCTGAGATTATAAGTGTATGTCACCACACCCAACATTTAAAAAAAAAATGGCTCTAGGGTCAAATTCAGGTCCTTGTGTTTTTTGTTTGTTTTGTTGGTTGGTTTTGTTTTTTGAGACAGGGTTTCTCTGTCTCTGCGTAGCCCTGGCTGTTATGGACTCACTCTGTAGACTAGGCTGGCCTTGAGCGCAAAGAGATCTGCCTGCCTCTGCCTCCTGAGTGCTGGGATCAAGGGCCTATGCCACCACTGCCTGGCATTCATGCTTTAAAATATATAAATTTTAATGTTACCAGAGGGTTGGCTTTTTTTTTTTTTTTCATCACAATGCAATCATTTCTTTTTTGCTTGTCTGGGCTTTGTTCTGCTTGTTTTGTGGTGGACATGTGGACACGTGTTGAACAGAGATTAGAGACCATGCCCAGCTTCTGGCCAGAGCTATTCAAAGTCCTTCCTGGTATCTTGACAGAGCCCCCCTTTGCTTTTGAACTTTGTTGCCCTTCTCAGCTATTCCCTGGGGTGTCACTAGTTGGGAGCCCTCCAGCAGGTCCCCATCATCTCCTGACTTAGGGCCCGCCGTGGAAGTCCCCTCCAGAGCTCCCCGTCCATGAATCTAGCCAGGTCAGAAGGGGTCCAATTCCTTCATTCTGCAGCAAAGGCAAAAAGCAATCGTAAGAAATGCTGGCGTGGTGGCAAAGCCCCATCTGGGCTTGCTCTCCCCTCCCCGCCGTGGGGCACGTTTGAAATCATATCGTGGAAGGGAGCCCATCTTGCAGATGAAGAGGCTGAGTGGGGCACAGCAAGCCGAGCAGCCGGGTACCTCACCCGGGGCCACAGTAGGAATCGGGATGCCGACGCCGATCTGATTTTGACATATGAGAAGTAAGAAGCTAAATGGAAGAGGTGAACAGCTTGTACGAAGCCCGTGGTCTCCAGAAAGAGTCCGGTTCTCCAGAGTCTCTGCTCCCACCTTCTCCTCTCTCCCTGGCAAGGATCCCAATGGCTGCACCACCACCTCCTCCCAGAACCCTACAGAAGCCCATCTGGGGCCACACGCCCTGCATCGCCACACCAACCCATCATCATTCCCTCCCGCCTCTGGCAACCGGTCCTGCCGCCTCCTCGGGTCTCCTAGCAACAAGATACCCCCCCGCAGTGTCTCCACTCTCTCCACCTCTGGGCTCTTCCAGCTGGGCCTGTCTCACCCAGGCAGGGGACTGAGGGCTTGCTCCTCTCATGAGGATCGCTGCACCCACAGGGGGCAGGCGGGGAGGGAAGCAAGAAGGTAGAGCCAGCCTGCATGGCCCCCACTCTGGGCCTGCTCCCAGCCTCCACATTTGGGGCATGGGCTCTGGCTGTGGTGACCTTTTCCTGAGCCTCAGATTATCTGCTGACTGGGACAAAAAAAAAAAAAAAAAAGAACCAAATCCTAGGGCTTCAATTCTAATAGACTCCATTTTATTTTTGTACTTTTAAAATACATGGTTTCTTCCCACCAGAATACTTAATATTCAAAACAATAATAAAGAAACACTAGTAACAATAGGCCTGGGGACACAGACCATTGATAGAGTGCTTGACAAGAAGTGCGAGGTTCTGGATTTGATCCCTTGAAACACATACACCAAAAACAAACAAACAAACAAACATCAGCAACAAAAACCCTTTTGAAACTGCCTTGGCTAGGGCTGGAACGCAGCTCAGTTGGCAGAGAACTTGCCTGCCATGCAATGAAGCCCTGGGTTCAATCCCAGCACCACATAAACCGGACACAGGGTGCATGCTTACAATCGCACCATTTAGAAGGTGGAGGCAGGAGGATCAGAAGTTCAAGGACATCCTTGGCTATATAGCAAGTTCCAAGCCAGCCTGAGGTACAGGAAGCCCAGTCTCAAGCCAAACCAAGCGACTTCCTCCTTACGTAAAGCTCACAACCACACCAAAGAAGCAAACACTTCTATTTCTATACCCATTTTACAGGCAATAAAACCAACCACTAACTTACCTAAAGATACCGACTAACAAACGCAACACATGACCTTGAATGACTGTGTCTGACACTGGTGTGCATGCTCTTGCCATTGGTTCTCTTCGAGAGTCATCTGGTCCTCGCCTCTTACTGCAGTGATGGGGAAATGAGACTCAGAGGAGAGGATGGGTGTGCGCTGAGCCTGCGCACCTATTTACTGAGCACCTACTGAGTGAGCTACACACGCTGGAAAGCCATCGTCCAGGGCTGTGCGTGGTGACTTCTCGGAACTCATTACGCTAGTGTCTCTACTATTCTATATGTTTGAAATTCTCCACAACAAAAAGCAAAACAAACAAACAAACAAACGGAAAAAACTGTGACAGGAAGATGACAGCAAGCATGCAAATTTTAAGGCTGGCTCATACGAACGAGAGCCACAAAAAAATCACCCAAATTTTGTGATTTTTTTTTCTCTGACAGTTTTGAAAGTCAGAGAAGGGCAAGTGCCAAGGAATCTTTCTAGAGAATTTTCTAGAGAAAATTTTATGTTGCTGCCAGGAAATCTGGGAGCTATGAGAATGCCAGCCAGGTGGGCTGGGCACCCTCCCCTGACTCTCTGTAAGAGCAGAGGATCCCTGCAGACAAGGAGTTGGCTTGGGGCTGGTTCTTTGAGGATCCACAAGCTGGTCACCACATGATGCAGAAGGAGATCCCAGCAGCCACTATGAAGCCGGAGGTCTATGATTAGAAAGCAAATTATAGGCCTTGCCCTGTCGGTTTCCACCACACAAGACCTTCCTGGCAGTCAAAGAGCTTTCACTCGAGTTGTTCACGGTTTCCAGAGAGCGTGAACACATGCGAGGCAGGAAAATGGTGGAACTGTGAACGGGACAGAGAAACAGCATTACCGAGAGAAAATTGCCCAGACAGGTGGAGCTGAGGCCACAGGGAGGCAGCAGTTCACACAATTAAAAGCAGGGCTTGGGCAGCAGCCAGCTCTCCACTCTGCCTTGAGGCTTCCTAGCTGTTCGGCTTTGAGCAAGTAGCCAACTTCTCTGAGCCTTTATGTGTCAGCTAAAAATTGGGGCTGATTTTTATCGGTTATTCAGTTGATACAGAGACAGAATGAGACCACACACACACACACACACACACACACACACACACACACGCATATCTATGTATATATACATAGATATATAATCAAGTATCTAACCTAGTTCTCACCACATAACGGATAAGACATAATAGACACTGACTTTTAAAGCTCTAATGGACCAGGAAATGGCTCAGTCAATGAACCACTTGCCTTAAAAGCACGAGGATCTGGCCAGGCGTGGTAGCGTACGCCTTTAATCCCAGCACTCAGGAGGCAGAGGCAGGTGGATCACTGTGAGTTCCAGGCCAGTCTAGTCTACAATGGGAGTCCAGGACAGCTAAGGCTACACAGAGAGACCCTGTCTTGAAAAAAAACCAAAATAAAACAAAAAGTATACGGAACTAAATTTGGATCCCTAGAACCCACATGAAAAGCTAGGTGTGGTGGCATGTGCTGCAGTCCCAGCAGATTGTGAGATGGAGGCTGCCAGCTGGAGCCTTGGAAGGTCGCTGGTCAGCTAGGCTAGCTTATTCAGACCCAGGGCAAGGAGAGAGCCTGTTGGGGGGGAGGATGCCCAAGGTTATCCTCTGACCTACACACACACACACACACACACACACACACACACACACATGACGTGCATGTGCCCACACCAAATATGCACTTCTGAATATAAGTCCAAAAGAGGTGAAAACAGCATCAACAAGACAGTTCCACAGACCAGTGCTGCTGTTATTCACAAGTTATTCACAACAGCCAAGAGGTAAGGAAAAAAAAGTCTATTGATAACAAAATGTGACACATACAATGAAGTATTATTCTGACTCAGAAAGGAACACGGATGACCCTTAAGAACATTATGCTAAGTGAAACAAGCCATTCATAAAAAGACAAGTGCTGTGTGATTCCGTGTATAGGAGGTTTCTAGTCAAAGTCATAGAGGCAGAAAATAGAGTGGTGGTTGCCACAGGCTGGGAGAGACGGGGAGTGGGGAGTTATTGTGTAATGAATAGAGTTTCGGTTTTTCAAGATAAAGAAGTTCTGGAGAGCCAACAAGAAGACTTAGCAAGTAAGAAGAGACTCATACCTCATGGCCTGAATTTGATCCCCAGATTCCAATGTGGAAGGAGAGAGCCAACCCTCAAAAACTGTACTATGACCTCTCAACATACTATGGCATGCACACACCTGTACTCTTACACACAGACACACACACACATCATCATCATAACAGCAATAATGTTTTATTTCAAAAAGCTACAAAGATGGATGGATGGATGGATGGATGGACGGACGGATGGATGGACGGACGGACGGATGAATGGATGGATGGATGGATGGACGGATGGATGGATGGATGGATGGACGGATGGATGTATGTATGTGATGGGACACAATGAGCACATCCTTAACACTATTAAACTGTGCACTTAAAAAAATGAGGGTCAACAGGGCGCAGTGGTGGCACAGGCCTGTAACCCCAGCACTCTGAGAGGCAGAGGCAGGTGGATCTCTGTGAGTTTGAGACCAGCCTGGTCTACAAAGTGAGTCCAGGACAGCCAAAGCTACACAGAGAAACCCTGTCTCGAAAAACAACAACAAAAAGATGGTGAAATGAGATGGCTTAATGGATAAAAGCTTGCTTTGCAAGCATGAAGACCTGATTTTGAGTCTCTGGCACCTTTTTTTTTTCCAAAGCCAGGCATAGATACATGTGCCTGTAACTCTCACATTAGGGCAAAGACGGGACAACCCCAATGACCTAGTAACCAGTCATCCTAGCTGACCGGGCAGCTTCAGGGTCAGTCAGAAAAGGCAGAGAGTGTCGGAAGAGACACATAATATCCTGCTTTGGCCTTCACATTGGTGCACATGGGCAAGTGCCCCATATACTCACACATATAAGATACAACACACACACACACACACAAAGATGCCAAATTTTAGGATCTATGTGTTTTGCTAAAATTCAAAGAAAAACATAGTGCTACACAAAGAAATATGAACAAGAAGAAAAGACAAAGACAAAATGAGAAAGAACCAAGAACGCTGGGGCCACAGTAATACTGAGACACAGCCAGCCATAGTGGCTCATGTCTTAAATCCCAACAGGCAGATGGATCTCTGTGATTTCAAGGCTAGACTTGTCTACACAGGAAGTTCCTGACCTGTAAGACTCTGTCTTAAAAAACAAAAGATAAGGAGAGATGGCTCAGAGGTTAAGTGCACTGCCTGCTCCTCCAGAGGTTCTGAGTTCAGTTCCCAGCAACCACAAGGTGACTCGCAACCATCTATAATGAGATCTGGCGCCCTCTTCTGTCATGCAGGTGTACATGCAGGCAGAACAATATGTACATAATAATAAATAAATCAATCTTTAAAAAAAAAGACAAAAGAGAGACACACATTGCAGAGCCTGAAACGAGCCACTCAGCCTCCTTATCCACAGAGGTTTCCAATTTATTGCATCATCCTTACTGTTTTATGGGATCAAGTTTACATTTACACGGTTGTTACTACCCCAACAAGTCTAATAATTCTGGGAAGCAGCCTTAAAGAAAGGGTAAAAGCCAGGCAGTGAGCTGGGCATGGTGGCACACGCCTTTAGTCTGCACTTGGGAGGCAGAGGCAGTTGGATCTCCGTGAATTCGAGGCCAGCCTGGTCCACAAAGCAAGTCCAGGACAGCCAAGGCTACACTGAGAGATTCTGTCTTGAAAAAAATAAATAAATAAAGCCGAGCAGAGCTTTTAATCCCAGCACTCAGGAGGCAGAGGCAGAGGCAAGCAGACCTCTGAGTTCAAACCCAGTATGGTCTACAGAGTGAGTTCCAGGACAGCCAAGGCTACACAGAGAAGCCCTGCCTAGGGGCAGGGGATGAGAGAAAGTAAAGACTTTGGGGACAGAGAGACCTGTCCAAATACATACTAAAATATAGCTGGCCCTAGCTCAAGTCTAATTAGAGCACCCTGCCCTCTGATAGGCTCATGCCAGAAGCAGGGCGGGGCTCCATTGCTGTAGGACCAGGCCAACTGGGCCAGCAGCCAGAGTGGCGCCAAAGGCACAGCTCGGAGCCCTCTCACCAGCTACATAATAAAGTAATTATGGGATTAGGGATAAAATTAGTCACTTGTGTAATTATTTTCCTTAGAACAAGAGCAGAAAAGGCCTTTTTAAAAGAGTCGCTCCTTGGCCATCCCAAGAGCACTGATGCCTGAGTCGCAGATGAATACACACAGACACAAACACAAACACAGACACACATACACATACAGCAATGAGGTGCTGGCAAGAGAGGCCACAGTCATCTCCCTGTGCCTGGCCCGAGGCCCTAACCATACAAGACATCAGTGTCACACTGTCCCAGGAACACGGTCTCCTGTCAGGCACCTTTGCACGGAGAAACACTCTCTTCATATAAGAATGATCTCTGTGCATGTTGGTGTGTGTGTGTGTGTGTGTGTGTGTGTGTGTGTGTGTGTAACTGTGTTCACGTGTGCAGAAGCCAGAAGTCCAGTGGCCACTGAGTGTTCTCCTTGAGAGCCCTCCAGCTTAGTTTTTGAGGCAGGGTCCGCCACTGAACCCAGAGCTCATCAATTCAGCGAGGCTGACTGGCCACCTGTCTCCGCCTCCGTGGTGATGGGACTACAGATGAACCCTGCCACCTCAGCCTTCAGGTGGGTGCTGGGAATGTGAAGTCAGGTCTTCATTCTTGCTAAGCAAGTGCGTCACTGACTGAGCCACCTCCCCAGTTCCTGATGGAACCATGTCTTCTGTTCCTCCCCCTGCCATAAGTACGCCCTCCATCTTGGAAGCTGATGGCACAAAAAAACAGGCAGGATC
The DNA here is from genome assembly GCA_907169655.1 of Acomys percivali. Taxonomy (NCBI): domain Eukaryota; kingdom Metazoa; phylum Chordata; class Mammalia; order Rodentia; family Muridae; genus Acomys; species Acomys percivali. Next base: position 78,344,196 of record OU015742.1, read on the forward strand.
CTGGGGAGGTCAGAGGAGACCCTGGTATTAGCAGCTATGGTAGGTAGACTAAAGGCCCGCCCAAAGGCATCCGTGCCCTCACACCCAGAATCTGTGGGCATTACCTCACACGCAGAAGAGACTTTCCACATATGATTCAGTGACAGAGTCTGAGATGGAGGATGATCTGGGATTTTCCGTGGGGCCAATGTAAACACAGGGACCTTGTGGTGAAAAGACGAATACAGGAGAGGCAGAGACGTGATGGCAGAAGCAGGAGCTGGAAGGAAGCCTTGCTGACTCGGAAGGAGGACTCGTCAAGGAATGGGGGCAGCCCTCAGAAGCTGACTGCACAAGGTACTACGAACACCCCTGCCCACCCTCACCCCCACTCTCCCACGCCGCAGCCCTGCCAAAACCTTGGCCTCTGCCTTATAAGGCTAAACCAAACAGATTTATAAAATTCCAGAACTTTAAGATCCTAAATATGTGGTAACTTGGCAAGGAAGTGCTAGGATGTAGGTCAACTGGTAGAGTGTTTGCTTGGCGTCTATGAAGCCCTGAGTTCGAATCCCAGCACAACATAAAACTAGTAGTGATACATGCCTGTGACCCCAACATCCTGAGACATACAAGGACCAGAAGTTCAAAGCCATCCTGAGCTATGTAGAATCTGAGGCCAGAGCCGGGCGTGGTGGCACACGCCTTTAATCCCAGCACTCGGGAGGCAGAGGCAGGTGGATCGCTGTGAGTTCGAGGCCAGCCTGGTCTACAAAGCGGGCCAAAGAAACAAAGGAAAAAAAAGAAACCCCCGTCCCCAAAAACAAAAAAAAAAAAAAAAAAAAAAAAGAATCTGAGGCCAGACTAAGCGGTATGAGACCCAGACATAAAAAGCATTTGCTGCGGCAGCACTAGGAAACTAACACGTCTCCTGGGCCAGTCTTGGAACCCATTTTCCCCTAGGTTGAAACTCTGATAAAATTCCCGCTTTCAGGCTCAGCCAAAGAGACTCCCTGATGCCAGACATCTTCTAAACGTATCTATGAGGTCCACCCTCCTATCCCAAAGAGCTACCACTGGGGACAGAGCCCAAGAGAAGGTGACAGCTCCGGGGAGAAGACAGAGGCTTGCCTAGAGCTGCACTGCCTGCTTGTGACCCTCCAACATTATCTGCAACTGAGAGTCACTTTCCCTATAACCAAATGGGGTGTGGGCGGGCCTGCACCAGGGACAAAGGGCCAGAAGACACACGCCAGCTCCTCTTCCTCATTGCCATGGTTCACTGCACCTACAGTGTCAAGTCTAGTCTTCTATGGACTGAAAACCTCTGTGGGACCCTGTGAGATGACTCACCCTCCCGAGGCTCAGGGTCAGCTGAGGAGACTCAAGGCAGTGAGGTGAGGGGGGACTTGGTTTGAACCTCAGCGGCTTAGCTCCATACGCACATGCCCAGTCACCCCCTCTGAGTTAAAGACCAGCAGCAGTGATGAGAGGCTAGGTGGTGTGGTAAGAGGACCTGCTCCACACAGGAAATAGTTCTACGGGCTGAGGGAGGTCCCAGCCAGGTTCTGTCCCTTCCCCTGGCCCAGGAAGCAGAGGACTGAAGGCCCCACGGTATGGCAAGTCATCATGCTTGGCATCTACAGCCACTGCCCCAGAATTCCCCTCCTGAAGCCCCATCCCAAGAGCCCTTCTGTGAAAATAGAAAGAACAACATCTGCAGCATGTTCCTGGTGGGTCTCGTTTACCCACACAACTACAAACAACCTGCAAGACCATCAACAGGAAAAGGGATACATCCACTGTGTGCCAACGGTACACTGAGTAACACCACGGGATGGGCACAGTCGGGATTGCAGCTCCGTGAGGAAGCAGAAAAGAAAGAGTTGGGAAGAAACACACCAAACTCCCAGCAACGCTCAGGAGCAATTTTCCCCCTCCTCCTCCTGGTCTCCGAACTCTCAATACTGTGTTATTACTTTCATTAGGAATTAGAAAAACAGCAATAACAGCAGTCAGGCCCCAAGGAGCCCCAACACAGGGCAGATGAGGAAAGAGGAGAAGCGGAAAGCAGAGAGAAGGCCAGAGGGATGCAGGGAGAGCCAGAGGGAGCCAGAAAGATGGAGACCAAGCGAGGGGTGCTGCTGCAGAGGGAGTGTGAATGGGTCACTGTGACCGGGGGCACCTGCTCTCTGTCCCCACCTGCACTCATGATCAAGCCAGATGCCGAGAAGGCACTAAAGTCTCCATTCTAGTCCTCCCTCACTCAGAGGTCTGGGAAACTGGCCCCACCAGTGTAGACCCCAGGAGTGGCATTTACAACACAAACCGAGCTGCCAGGTGGTTGGTGGTGGCGCACGCCTTTAATCCTAACGCTTGGGAGGCAGAGGCAGGTAGATCTCTGTGAGTTTGCGGCCAGCCTGGTCTAAAGCGTGACTTCCAAGACAGCCAGGGCTACACAGAGAAATGCTATCTCCAAACAACCAAACAGCACCCAGATGAACTGCCACACCTAGCTACCCATGCCCACCCCTAGACAAACAGAGCTGGCTGCACAGAAAAGGGCTTATGACAATATAGGACCTTTGTGGAACCCACTACTGTCTCCAGGATAGTCACATCATTTATGTTCCCCTAGGGAGCAGCCAACGGCACACAAACGCACACTCACTTCTTGGCCCATCCCTCAGCCTCATGAGACATGAGCCTCTGCCCTTGATGTAAGCTACATTGTGTGCTCAGAGGGACCTCCCCATTGCATGTACTCTAGCACGCACCCACCCACACCAGCCTCCTTTCTTCTTTTCCTCCCCTTCCGCCCACCTCCTTCCCCACACCCTCCCCACTGACAAAGCTCAACACAAGAGCAAGGTCCTCCAGCACATCCTGCCTGACTTCAGTGTCCAGTTGCTGCTGCCCACTATATGTGGGATGGACACTGGCCAAGTCCCGGCTGCTGCAGCCCCAGAGCAGTGGTGGGAGGCGGGGCCAAAGAGTCCAACCCCAAACCACGCTCTGAAGGCCAATGGCCTTTGCAGCCACCTTTGACCCTCAATCGGGTGAGTCAAGAAGAAACAGGGCTGAGTCACTCCCAGATGTCCCCCGTTAAGCCCATTTTAAGACAACTGACGGTTGTGTGTACTGAATTCCACAGCCTGAAGATGAAGGTCACCCAGCAGGCCAGCCTGTGGGAGTAAGCCTGGCCGGGCCAAGATAAAGCCAGCGACACCTAGGCTACCCATTTGCCAGCAGGAAGCTCACTGTCGTCGCTTGGCTCCTCTTTCAGTGCACCTGAGCCGTCCTGAAGTGAGGTCCCAGGAGATTTAAAAGTGTGACTCAAACACCAGCTCCAACGCAGGCCTCCCCGCGTCAGACACCGTCAACACAAGGCAATGCTTTCCTCCCTCAGCTCTTCCGGAAGTGAGGAGCCCCTAAGCCCAGCTGTGGGGCACCACAGGTCCTGCAACTGAGGACTGCTCCCCAGCCCAGGCTTTCTCCTGTCCGTGCCTCTGATGGGAGAGACACCAGAGAGAGGTATTAGAGTTGCCGACTTGTCTGCCTTGATGACGACAACCCTGACAGGTGCTCTTCATACTCCTGTATTGTCACTGTGGAAACCGCAGCTGTGCTAACCTCCCAAGATCATCTGCCCCATGCGAGTTAGGCCTGGACGCCAGGCCAGCTAGGCCCCTCCTGCTCCACCAAGTTCCTCACTGCACGCTGCCCAGCCAGCTCTCAGAACGATGGTTCACTATTCCTTAGCTTATTAGCCTGAGCCTGGGTCAAGCTGACAAGTACAGCTGTGGGATTTGGGGACATCCAGGAGGGACTTCAGAGAATACAACTTCCATGGGGGGCGGGGGTCAGACACAAAATAGTGAATGCTATAGTCTCATTCATTCATTCATTCGCAGTGCTCAGGATCAAGCTCAGGGCTTGAATTTTCTATCACTGAATTATAACCCCAGCCCCTGGCTGGAGTTTTGAGGCAGGGTCTCGCTATGAAGCTTAGGTTGGCCTTAATGTCATCCTCTTGGCCTCTGGCTCCCCAGGCACATGCCACCGCTCCTAGCTTTACGTCTTGATCTGCATCCTACAGGGGAACCGATGAAACAGAATGGGACCAGAGCCTTGATAGAGGCCAGGTGAGGACCACGGAAAGCCAGAGAAGAGAAGGTCTGAGCTGTTCAGCTGGGGAAGAGGGGGAGCTGGAAGGACCAAAGGCTTTTTATCCCAGTTATGTCATTTTTCTAGGAAGGGAAACTGAGATCCAATGGGGGAGACTGGATCTCCTCAAGACCGGGAGTAAGTATATGGAAATATCAGCATCAGAAGGCAAGCCCGCCGACTTTTGTATACTTCCTGGAACCAGATGAGCGTTGCTTCCTGGGGAAAATGAAACAAGGGAGCCCAGACACCTATACAGCGCTTCATGGGGACCCCAGCCTCGCTCACTCTGTGCAAGGCGTGGGTAGAAGGAAGGACCCTTCCATTCACCAATGCTCAAACTCTGCTAGCAGCCAATCAGGACTCTGAAGGAGGAAGAAAGTTTTGGTTCCCCTGGCAACACACACAAAAGCCTCTCCTTAGCAGGGAACAGCTGGAGGAGGGGATGTGGACAGGATTCCACCACTGACTAGACTCTTCTCCCCTACCCTTTCTGTTCTAACTCCTGAACTCCAGCTGTGACTGCTCCATCTACAGAGGGGTGGGCACATGGGCCAAAGAGTCGGAGGACAGTGATGAGTCCTCTTCAGTCTTTCACCGACAACTAAGCTGTGCCTTAAAATGGGCCTGGGTCTGTGTAGCTGTTCATTGGTCCATCCCTTGAGCCTTCTTCCCCAAGGCAGCGTCAGTGCTGATTCCCACCTGGATCTCAGCATGCCCTTTCTCTTGCACCCCTACCCCGGTTGTCCTTGAGGGGAAAATAACTGAAACATCTGTGACCTGGGGTTGCTAGCCCACACTTCATTAAAAAACAAAAGGAGAGCCGGTTGGCAGCGCACATCTTTAATCCCAATCCCTGCACTTGGGAGGCAGAGACAGGCAGACCTCAAGACTAGCCTGGTCTACAGAGTGAGTTCTAGGACAGCCAGGACTACACAGAGAAACCCTACCTCAAAACAAACAGACAAACAAGCCAAAAACAAAACAAAACAAAATGTAAATAAATAGAACAAAAGAAGTGGGCAGGCTCCAGCCTCGCACCACCTTTGAAAAGTTGCCCAGCCCCATCCAAAGCCCTGGATCGCACAAAGCATTCTGCTAAGTGGAATTGCTCTACACACTTGGAAGGAAACTGATGGACTCTGAAAAGCAGCTTCCAAATAGAGTCCCAGCATTGCCACCTACTAGCCAAATGGCCATGCCTCTGCTTGCCAAGTCTCCAGGCCGTGTGGAGTGTCTCCATGGAGGGCTCTCTTGACTCCAGAGGAGGAGGCAATCACTCGGGGGATTTGGGGAGGATTTCCCACATCAGGAGCTAGAGCAAAGCCAAGCAGGGTGGCCCACGCCTGTAAAATGAACCTGGGAGGTGGAGGCAACAGGATGTGGACGTAGCTCAAGGTCACTCTGGTTTTCCAGAAAGTACAAAGCCAACCCAGGCTACCTAAGACCACGTCTCCAAAAAACAAACATGAGTGCTCAGAGGTTAAGAGCACCAGGCATGCGCATGGTACATAGACATACATACATGTGAAGCAAGTACCCATAAAGTAATAAAATAAAATTTAGGTTGGGCGTGGTGGCGCACACCTTTAATTCCAGCACTTGGGAGGCAGAGGCAGGTGGATCACTGTGAGTTCGAGGCCAGCCTGGTCTACAAAACGAGTCCAGGATAGTCAAGGCTACACAGAGAAACCCTGTCTCAAAAAACCAAAAGAAAGAAAGAAAGAAAGAAAGAAAGAAAGAAAGAAAGAAAGAAAGAAAGAAAGA
>OU015742.1:78350118-78372758 GCA_907169655.1 Acomys percivali
AGAAAGAAAGAAAGAAAGAAAGAAAGAAAGAAAGAAAGAAAGAAAGAGGGCTGGAGAGATGGCTCAGAGGTTAAGAGCACTGACTACTCTTCCAAAGGTCATTAGTTTTATGTCAACTTGACACTAACTAGGGTTATTTGAAGACTCCTCAATTGAGGGAATGTCTCCATAAGATCCAGCTGTAGGGCATTTTCTTAGTGACTGATGGGGGAAGGATCCAGCCCACTGTGGTTGGGGCCACCCCTAGGCTGGTGGTCCTGACTTCTATAAGAAATCAGGCTGAACAAGCCAAGGAGAGCAAGCCAGTAAGCAGCATTCCTCCATGGCCTCTGCCTCCGAGTTTCTACCTTGTTTGAGTTCCTGCCCCCACTGCTTTTGATGTTGAAGTGACGTTGTATGGACCTGTGTGTGAAATAAGCCCATCCCTCCCTAAGTTGCTTTTGGTCACATCACAGCCATAGTAACCCTAACAAAGATACTCTTTTCTCCTCCCCTCTCCCCTTTCTGAATGAACTGCTGAAGGAAAGAGCCCAGATGACCCCCACTGAGCCCAGGAAACGTCACTTCTCTGCTTGGCTTTGCCCGCATTACCTCTCCAACCTTTACCCGGACCTGGAAGACAGACACTAACACCAACTCATTTACAGACAGAGCAGCAAACTCAGAGCTGTGAATAAACCCAGCAGATGCCACACAGGCCTTTCGGGGGTGGGTGTCAATCAAAGCATCAACCCCTTAGGCCACCCTATCATCTGCCCCTCAAGAATACTGCAGGAGGGGCTGGAGAGATGGCTCAGCAGTTAAGGGCACTGACTACTCTTCCAGAGGTCCTGAGTTCAATTCCCAGAAACCACATGGTGGCTCACAGCCACCTAAGTACATGCAGGCAGAGTGCTATATACAGAATAATAAATAAATAAATAAATCTTAAAAAAAAAAAAAAAAAAGAATACTACAGGAGCTACCGGAACCAGAGTGCTCAGCATGTGCCCCACTGAGTTCTCCTCCTGGGCTGGCAAAGCCACATCAGCAAGGGGCTAGCTTGTTCCTCTCCAGGTCTACCTTTATCCATCCCACACCGTAGTACAGCGTGGACCCTCTGAATAAAGAGTGGCTGCACCTAGGCTTTCACGAGAGCTGTCCAGAGCAGGGTGCGGTGGCACACACCTGTAATCCCAGCACTTGGGGAGGCAGAGGCAGGTAGATCTCTGTGAGTTCGATGATAGCCTGGTCTATAAAGCAAGTCCAGGACAGTCAGGGCTACACAGAGAAACTCTGTCTCAAAAAAAAAAAAAAAAAAAAAAAAAAAAAAAGCGGGGGAGCAGGGGAAGCTGTCCAGGGGGCTGGAGAGATGACTGTTCATCCAAAGGTCCTGAGTTCAACTCCCAGCATCCACATGGTGGCTCACAGCCACAACCCTCTGTAATGGGATCTGACGCCCTCTTCTATCATGCAGCCACACATGCAAATATGGCACTCAACAACATAAAATACATAAATAAATATTTTAAAGAGAGAGAGAGAGAGACAGCTGTGCAGTTTCCTTAGTGGCCAGCAGTGATAACTTTCTTTCTTTAAGATTTATCTCTTCTAGCCGGGCGTGGTGGTGCACGCCTTTAATCCCAGCACTCGGGAGCAGGTAGATCACTGTGAGTTCAAGGCCAGCCTGGTTTACAATGTGACTCCAGGACAACCAAGGCTACACAAAGAAACCATGTCTCAAAAAGCGCCCCCCCCCCAAAAAAAGATTTATCTCTTTTTATTTTATGTGCATGAGTATTTTGCCCACCGAGGTCACAAAAAGGCACTGGATTCCTGGAACTGCAGTTACAGATGGCTATGAGCCACCGTGTGGATGCTGGGAACTGAACCCAGGTCCTCTGGAAGAACAGCAAGTGCTCTTGACCACTGAGCCGTCTCTCCAGCTCCATCAGCAACGATTTCTGGGCACCGCTCTTCAGATATTGTAAACCGCAGCTGGGCATCGGGGACCACAAGGATCCAATGCTAGCCTGGCTTCCCAGCTGCAATCGATGCTGCACCCTCACACCATACACAAGTGGGTATTAAGCTTACTTCCGTGTTAATTGCCTCTAAAAAAGCCGCCATTTACCAAGCACCTGCTATGAGTGATGCTGCAGTCCAGGCACCCATCAGAGCTCTCATCCCCTCCATCAAGTGCTTACTACATTGTGTTGTACAGTGTAAAGTTAAGAACGGACCTGAAGGGCTGGAGAGATGGCTCAGAGGTTAAGAGCACTGGCTGCTCTTTCAAAGGTCCTGAGTTCAATTCCCAGCAACCATATGGTGGCTCACAGCCATCTATAATGTGATCTGGTGCCCTCTTCTGGACTGCAGGTGTGCATGCAGACTGAACATTGCATACATAATAATAAATAAATAAATATTTTTTTTAAAAAAAGGTAAGGAGCCAAGGCTACAAAGAGCCAGAGTAAGCAGCCAGGGCCTGGTGGCGCAAGCCATTAATCCCGAGGCTCTCTGACTGAGCTCAGGGCCAGCCTGTACTACAGAGGAGTTCCAGGACAGCCAAGGCTACACAGAGAATCCCTGTCTCAAAAACAAACAAACAAAAAGAGTCAGAGAAAGAATTCTAAGTGACAGGAACAACCCATATAAAGGCTGAGGTGAGAATTCGTTAAATGAACAAAGAGAAAACTCCTGCGGCTCAATTAAGTGACCAAAGGGGAGAAATACTGTGTAAGGGGTCAGGGAGCTCCTCTCTCTGGCACCTTCACGGGAAGGTTGAAGTCTATTCTAAGGACAGAAGAGACAGTGAAGTGGCCAGGTGCTCTACAAAGCTTCCCTGGCTGCCGCCACTTGGACAGGAGTCAGGGTGCAATATACGCAAAGTAACCAATAGAGCCAGCACAGAGGAGACGCTAGGTCAACACGAGTTCCCGGTTTCCTCCTCTCTCAACCAGCCTCCCCATCCCAGGCCGGGAGCATCCTCTTCTCATTCCTATTCCTTCTCCCAACCTATACATCATCCAAACCTGCGTTTTTCTGAGGACAGGGGAGGCAATCTGTATGTATGCTCTCCTTCCCAGGGGGGGGCCCAGCTTACTTCAGCCACACAGCGGGGCTGCAGCAAAGATGGGCTGCTTCTCCCTACCCATAAACTGGCGGCTGGGTTGGCTGCAGACCAGGACCTGGCACCTGCGGAGATGCTCAGAAAGCCTGGCTCCTGGCCTTTAGGAGCTGGGGAAGTGGGGAGGGGAGGGGCCTAAGGAAAGCCCTCCCCTATTCTGAGAGGGTCACAGCACAGAAAGAAGCGACTTCCCAAAGACACTAAACACTCACTGGGACGCTAGCCGATCCTAGCATCTGCAGGAAGCCAGTGAGAGGCAAGGCTTTTGTTTTCCCATTCAGAACCTAGGACCATCAATATTTCACAGCTTGTCCAAGAACACAGAGACATGGATGACCTCTAGTTAGAATAGCAGAGTATGACTGGAGATCACTGAGGCCAAAGCCCTACAGATTAAGACACTGATACCCGTGAAAGCACTAGACTTACCCACAGGGTCAGGATGAGGAAATAAGTGCCCAGCCCAGGTAGAAAAGCTAGCTGAGGGGAGGTTGGGATTTGAGGGCGGAGGTCAAGGGCAGGGCAGCATAGCTTCCTCTGGCCTGCCCCAGTCCCAGCCTCCTGTTGCACATGCACACCACGCACGGGTGTGGTCAAACCTGCCGAACCAGTCCTGGTGCCAGGGCCAAATGGCAGAGCCTAGAGCTGCAGGAGCAGCCAAGGCAGCGCACAGCAGGAGTCTGGGATCAGAAGGACTCAAAGAGGCTCCTCCCAGACATGCTAGCCCAGGCCAGAGGTCCCTGCACTGCCTGGGGTCAGGTACTCAACTTTCCAACACTGGAATGCTCTGCATCAGGACCAACCAGGACCTCCCCCGACCACACACACACATACACACCCCGACTGTCTGGCTGTGTCACTTGAGCAAGGAACCAGAGGTTGGGCGGAGAAGGAAGAGAGAAAGGCAGGGAAGGTGGTAAAGATGACAGAAACCACCCTCAGGCCCCGTGGGACAAGAAGCATCTGCTGGGCAAGAAAGACTTTGCTGAAAGCCTGGCCTCCTATGAGCATGTGTGTCTCACAGATGCGAGGGACTACCTCCTATCTCAACCCAAATCCTCATGTGAAAGATAGGGAAAAGACCAGAGACAAGCAAGGATTAGACTAAGGTCACACAGCAGGACCATGGCAGAGATGGGGCCACAGCATAAGACTGACTTCCCAGAACCCATCAGCTTTCAGAGGAGAGGCACTTTTCCAAGTTCAAAATCACCCTTCACAGCAAGGAACCAAGAGACCCCTTCCTCACTGTACCCCGGGAACCAGCGAAGACTGATAGAGAGCTTTATTCATTGTACCAGCCAGGTACTGCCAGTCCCTGAGGGGTGCTGCTATACAAAAATACCACCAACAGCTGGCTTTGTTCCCCACACTTCCAAGGGCTGGAATGTCTAAGATCAAGGTGGCAGCAGATGTAGTGTCTGGTAAGGACTCTACTTTCTGGTACATAGCTGGCACCTTCTTCCAGCATGTCCTCACATGACAGAACGACAAGCAGGCTCTCCAGGATCTTTCATAAAAGCAGGCAGGCACACCCCTCACGAGGGAGGAGTCTTCACCCCCAGAAGCCCGACCTTAAAACCAGCACCCAGAGCTAGGAGGCCAGCACGTGAATTCTTTTTTTTTTTTTTAATATTTATTTATTTATTATGTATACAATGCTCTGTCTGCATGTACAGCTGCAGGCCAGAAAAGGGCTTCAGATCACATCATAGATGGTTGTGAGCCACCATGTGGTTGCTGGGAATTGAACTCAGGACCTCTGGAAGAGCAGACAGTGCCCTTAACCACTGAGCCAGCTCTCCAGCCCCCAAGCACGTGAATTCTTAGACATGAAGACAGCATGTGTTTACCCACAGTGTTCACTTTCTACACTCCAGGGTGCAGGAGACGCTCAACGAATATGTGTGACTTATTCAAAGCTCAACGAAGGAGCGAGTGGAGACTGTGCTTCTCCAGACACAACCACAGGGTCCAGAGCGGGAAAGCAGGAAATAGATAAGAAAAGGAAATTTTGAATCTAGGTGTTGAAAGCTGTCTGGTTTCCTTTTTTGTTTTGTGTTTGTTTTGTTTTGCTTTGTTTGAGACAGGGTTTCTGTGCTAGCCTTGGCTGTCCTGGACTCGCTTTGTAGTCCAGGCTGGCCTCGAACTCATAGCGATCCACCTGCATCTGCCTTCCGAGTGCTGGGGTTAAAGGTGCATGCGCCACCACCACCTGGCACTGTCTGGTGCTGTCTGGTTACGGAACAAACAAAGACACTATGGGCTCAGAGTTCCCAAGATCCTGGGCCCAAAGCCTGGGAGGCAGTTGCCCCAACCACATTGAACATATGGCCTTCCTGCCTGCGTGCGCTTCTGTCACTCTGTGCTCACCGACTCTGCAACATTCACAAAGTAAAAACCAGGGTAAAAATCAGCCTGATCTATGGTGCTGTGCTGCTCCCACAAGCAAGTCCCTCAGCACCTTGGCAGTTTTCAAAGCAGGGAGACCCAAGCTGAAGCCATGAGGGGCAATTAGCCTGACCATCTGTAAGATGGAGATGCTGCCACCTCCCTTAACGACTCTTCTGAAGAGCGTGCACAGTGATGGTTGGGGCGCATGGTCCGTGAACTGCCAAGTGCCAAACGCGTATGGAAATTGCCAGCAACCACACAGCCATCACTGGCTTCGCTGGCCCCATCAGACCCCAATATCTGGTTTTCAACCATCATCATGGTTTCAACCACACGTAAGAATCAGCTACTGTGCACCAGGCACAGAAGTAAGCAGAGCTGCCTGTGAAAGGACCATCACTGACTCCAGGCCACGGATGGTCAAATCAAGGCACAGAGGAAAACAAGCATCTCTCTGCAACCCACAGCAGCGAAGGAGGCCCGAGTTGCTGCGACGGAGCACCGAAACCAACTGTGATCCACTGCTGAGGCAGAACCATGCTGCTGTCAGATTAAAGCAACTCCCAGCAGCCAAAACAGGATGCACCCCTGAGCTAATGTGGTCATTTCACTGACTCATGCAACAGTAACTGCTAAAGAGGACACGAGGAGTCTCAAGTGGCTGGGACCAGTCCACTATCCACCAGCCCAGCCATGGGGCTGTGTTTTCTGTCCTTCCAGGCCTGGGTACCCATACCCACAGTCCCTGCGTGCACCTCCCAGCACCAACCACCTTATCTCAGCTTTCTATCAGAGTCTTTAGACTACTAGAAAAGAGAGACAGTTGTTCATGTTAAATGGCACATCCCCAGTGGCTGTGGCAATTGTAGAAAAAGTATTCAGCCAAGCCTTAGTGAGGCAAAGGTTAAATGGGGGAAGAGGACACCTATGCCAACTCTATAAAACTCAAAATTGCTCCAGATGAGCCGTTTCATCTTCCCCAGCCTCCATTTCTTTCCCTGTTAACTGGGGCTGTTCTTCTCGTCCTACCTTCTCTTGAGGCTGCTGTGAAGAACAAACGTGCTTTTTTGACACAGGGTCTCTCTGTGTAGCTTTGGCTGTCCTAGACTTAACCAGGCTGGCCTCAAAATCACAGTGATCCGCATGCCTCTGCCTCCCCGAGTGCTGGGATTACAGGCATGCACCACCACGCCTGGCAACAAACGTGTTTTTAAGATGTGCTGCTCACTAATGCATTGATTCAACAAATCCACTGAGCCCTAACATGAGGGGTATGGCCTAATCCAAACTATCCTTTTTTAAAAATGCATTTATTTCGTTGTGTATGAGTGTTTTGTTTGTATGTGCACTGTGCGCATGCCTGGTGCCCTCAAAGGCCAGAAGAAGGCATTGGATCCCCTAGAACCAGAGTTAAGAACTGGAGTTATAGATAGTTGTTAGCTACCATGTGAGTACAAGAAACTAACCAGGGTCCTACACAGAGCAGCCCTTAGGTGCTGAGCCATCTCTCCAACACCCCCAGTTATTCCTTTTTAAGAGAGAGAAAGAGAGGCCATTCACCTGCCATAAGCTTATCACCTTAAAGTATAACTTAAAAGCTCTTTGTGTATTTACAGAGTTGCACAACCATCACCCGTAACCCCAGCCATGCTTTGCAAGAGCCCCCAGTGCTCTCAGAAGCCTAAACCTCTGGTTTTGGCTCATACCAGGTGCCACTTTTCTGGGAAGCCCCAAAGCCCCTTAGCAAAATTGCTCTGGGAACAAAATGGAGCGCACAGTAAACATTCAACATACACTGTCTTATAGAGTATACCTACTTCCACTCAGAGAGACAAAGTCTTGGCTTCCTGCAGAGAAAAGCCAGCTTCCATCAGACCCAGCCCAGCCTATTCCCAGCTGTGCCTCTCTAGCTACATTATGGCGCTACTGTGCTGATCCTGGCCTCGGTTTCCCCATCTGCTCCTTGGATAGCAAGCTGGAACCCATGCTTCTAGCATCTCACAGAAGGAACTCCCCCACCCCATCAAGTGGCTACTCTTGTTCAGCTTGTCAGAAGGAAGCCCAGCCCTGTTACATCAGCTAAGACGGAACAAGCAAGGCATTGGAGCTGGAGCTGTGGAACCTAAAAATACAGGAGGTCCAGGCATGGTGGCGCATGCCTGTCATCCCAGCACCCGGGAGGCAGAGGCAGGAGGATCTCTGTGAGTTTGAGGCCAGCGTGGTCTGCAGAGCGAGTCTAGGACAGCCAAGGCTACACAGAGAAGCCCTGTCTTGAAAAACTAACTAAATAAATAAAAATACAGGAGACGTTATGCTGCAGATCTCAGGAAGTCTGAGCAACTCTGGACTGGAGACATGAAATGCACATGCACACGCACACACACACACACACATACACACACACACACATACACACACACACACACACACACACACACACATCTGGATCAAGGAGAGAGTACAGGCAGTGGGGAAGAGCTGAGAGAACATTTCAGAAGCTCCCAGCAATGGGAAGAAAGAGCTAGATTCCTGAGCACTAAAATCTAGCTCTACTCTGGGAAGTGTGTACCTTTGAATAAGTCATTCACTTTCTCTGGGCCCCAGTGAAGCCACCCACACAAAGGGACAATCAGGGTTGACGCTAGGGCTCAGCACCATTTGCTTGACATGTGCAAAGGCCTGGGTTCAATCCCCCAGCCCAACATAATCCGGGGCAGCCAGTGCATGCCTGAAATCCCAGCACTCAAAAGGCATACGGAGGCGGGTCAGAAGTTCAAGGCCATCCTGAGCTCTAACCTGGGCTATCCATGAAACCCTATCCCAACAAGCAAAAACAAAACACTTCCTTTCCTGTACTCCAGGATTATGGAGGAAAATGAGAGGGAGGGAGGGAGAGAGAGAGAGAAAGAGAGAGAGAGAGAGAGAGAGAGAGAGAGAGAGAGAGAGAAGAGAGAGAGGAGAGAGAGGAGAGACTGAAGTCAGATAGTGGAAAATCTAAGGCACTTCCACTCTAGCCCTGATGTGAGCCAAAGAAGCATCAGAGAAACCAAGGACCCAGAGACCTGGGAGGGATCCAGGATAGTTGAGCTGTATCTGGGGAACATTTCTGAGCTCAGGGCTTTCCCTAAACGGCCCACCTGGTTCCAGACCTATCCGTGCATGGGAGAGAGGCTGGGGAGCAGTGTAGGCAGCTGGAGGGAGGAGGCAGGATGGAGGGCAGGATTCCTTGCTGAGTCTGTCCCTCCTTCAGAAGCCAGTGACACAGCCACCTTGCTTGTGACAAAGACATTCCATTGCTTTCTTTTGAGCTTCATGGTCTGTAAAAGGGGGGCAATAGTGACTGACCTAACATGCTGTAAGTCCCTCTCAGTAAGTGTGACTGTCGCTAAAAGCAAACTCATCTCTCAGTTCTCTCAATCGCAGAGACACTTTAGGGGAAGCAAGTCCAGGCCTCTAGGGGCCTTATCCATCTCTCTATGCAGTATGAGCAACAGTGAGAGAGGCCTCTCCCAGGGTCCTTGATACCTGTAATCCAGAGTGGGGCTAGGGAGCCCTCTCTCCAGCAAGGCTACCAGAAGCCACCCTGGCCTCAGAGGTCTGAACCCCTAGGCAATGGACCAATGGCGGATACTCCCCTCCCACCCCCCGCAGGGAGGAAGGGATGCTGATTCCAAAGCCTACCAGTGAGCATCCACCATCCAGATGGAGCTAGACTCCTCCTATCTGGAGGGAGGGAAAGCAACTGGGTATCTCTTTCAAGTACTAAATAAACAGAATAAACAGAATGGGAAGAAGGGGCTGAAAACACAGCCTGTGGGCCACCATTTTTACCTGCAGCTCTCCAGTCCTGGGGAAACCTAAGAACTGCTGTTTCCTCCCTTCCCTGTCACTGCTCAGGCACTCCCTTCTCATGGAGAGCCCCTCCTGAGTCAAATATTCAGATCCCAGCTCCATTCCCCTGGGGCCAAGGCCCCCTGCTCCCTTCCTTGCTGATCTCTCTCCTCAGAACTCCTACTGGGCTTTGCCTTTCCCTCTCAATGGCAATTTGCATACTGTGTCATAGTGACAGCTGCACACCTTCATCCCCCTCTGGAGGACACAGGGATGACAGTAGTTTTAGCTATGGCTTTGTGGTTTCTCGGCCCTGTGACCCTAGGAGGGGAGCAGCTTTCCTCTCTGAGCCTGCTACCTCTAGCAAATGGGGCAATAACAGTTCCTCCTCTACTGACGGGCTGGTGTAATTTAGTGAGATAATATGTCCAGTATGTGAGGCTTAACTTGTGGGCCAGTGGCCCCCACTGCAGCAGGCTGCCTGTGAAAATCAACTCCCTCATATACTTCCTGGCTCCCTTAGTAAACAGCTGGTGGCCAATACCTATGGTCTCTTCTCTCTCCACCCTGAGTCCTGCAGAGTTGCTTTGCCTATGAGCCTGGGAGAGCTTGAGGAAGGTGAGGAATAAATGCATGAACAGATCTCTACTTCCCCATATTGTGACCCCACCTCCCCACGCACTCAGGAGCTTGCCCTAACGTCAGGCAACTGCTGGGCAGGCCCCCTCCGGGGGAGCTCCTAATCCACCTCCTCATCCTGGCTGCTCCCTGGCCGTGGACAGAGAATTCCTTGTTTCTAGTGCTTCCTGCCCAGAGATCTCCGTGGGGCCCAGAGTGCTGGCAGGAAAGAGCCAAATCGCTCCTCTTACATGGAGTTAAAACCACCCCTGCCCCCACTACTTAGGGATAAGACACTCTGGCTCTGTTAGCCAGTCATTCTACCTGCCCCAGCCTGGCTCAACACCACCGCCAGCCCCTCCCCCACAGCCCCTGTACACACACACACACACACACACACACACACACACACACACACATACACACACACACACACCTCACATCTATGCAAAACCAAACCAGAAGATCCTAGAATAACGTTGCAGTTCGGGCAGGCCTGCCTACTAACAACCCCACAGTGACACATAGGCGTGTGACTTTGCAATTTCTCAATCAATGTAGGTCACTGGCGTTTGTCCTCTCTGTAACCTCACTCTGCTGTGAGCCAGCAGCGTTTTTGTTTTCTCTTTTCTGTTTGTTTATTTTGTTTTTGTGAGTTGAAGCCTTCTTGGTAGCTTGTGTTGGCCTGGAACATTCCCTCAGTCTCCTTAGTGCTAGGATCATAGGCATGTGTCACTGTGCCTAGCCAGGCCAACGAATTTCAAAGTGTCTAAACCAAAGAAAGGTCTGTGGAATTGCTTGGCCTGAGGAAACAGCCAATTGTAATTTCTAGCCTTACCTCAACTTCAATAGGGGCTACAACCCACTTAACTATTTTGTATGTTGAAATTCTTTAAAGTTTATGTAAAATGAGTATTTCCCTTAGTGCCGGGTGTGGTGGTGGCACGCGCCTTTAATCCCAACACTCGGGAGGCAGAGGCAGGCAGATTGCTGTGAGTTAAAGGCCAGCCTGGTCTACAAAGTGAGTCTAGGACAGCCAAGGCTACACAGAGAGACCCTGTCTGGAAAAACCAAACCAACCAAACAAACAAACAAAAAACCCTATCTTAAAAAGAAAGAAGGAGAGAAAGAAAGAAAAAGAAAAGGAAAGGAAAAAGAAAGAAAATGCATTTTCCTAGTTTTCCTAGCAGAAAGTTTAACAAATGCCATTCACCCCAACCCTGGGTCCCCCACTGCCTGCCTGGACCATGAATACACACTTCTAGGACCAACATAACATGAGGTTCCATTGTGCTCCGTGGCGAGGCAGAGAGCAGTCTATACTCAGGAGCGGCTGAGCAAAAGAAAACAAGGGCCCACAGCCTGCAGATCCAACTAGATCTGGCTTCCAGTCTGAGGTCTCCATCCTTGGTGGGCATGTGGCACAGGCAGCACATATCAACAGTGTGCTTAGGGAAGGAACGCTTCAGCCTCAGCATCCACAGGGGCAGCCTCGGCAATGCCCCCACTGTCAGCCTCAGTAGAACCTGAGGCCTAGACAAACCCTCACGCTGACCCAGCGGTACAACAGAACAATCTGGAGCCTCAGGCCCAACCTCAGCTGAAGTGGGGAGCCCGCCTGGGAAACACTCACCCTTCCTCGGCACACTGGCTCCGTGGGGAGGACGTCCTCAGCTAGGCACCTGGAATGAGATGGGAGGGTTAGCCCCTGTGGCACATGGCACGTGATGCTGGCACAGTAGGGTCGGAGGAACCTGGGAACAGAATCTGTTGAACAGAAAGGCCAGAGAGCAAACAGAGAGCCCGAGGGCAGGCGGGGAATCTCCAGGGCATGGAGGTGAGGATGGACCTCCATTCTAAGGGTGATGGGAAGCCACAGGCTGGAGAAGGGACTGGAAAAAAGTCAAGAATAACCATGGGAGAATTAACGAGGGGGAGGGAGCCTAGGCTGGGCCAGCCACAGAGGGGGCAAAGTGGGTGGACTCAAGAGACACTCAGGGCTTTCCTTCATATCAGTCCAGTGGTTTCTGGCACCCCCCGGGAAAAGAACACCCATAACTGCCTCCACCTGACTGTTCTACCTCAGTTTCCCCATCTGGGACATAAATGTGGCTGGGCTGAGGCATCTCTCAGGGCCTTTCTAACATTAGTGCTCAGTTCTGGTCTAACGCCTTCATCGGGCTTATGCTCCTCTGCATCTTCCCTGAGCTCCACTGCAGGCCCAGCCTGGCACACAAGGGGCAGTGCAGTTGGAAGGAAAGACTTGAGGCCTCAGGCTCACACACTCGGTAGCACTGGTCTACGTGTCTCCGCGTCATAAGGAACATAGTGAACAGGCGGGAAATAGACAGTGGTTTATGAACGTGGGCTCTGGAGTTCTGTGGTCTGGCAGGTCGCTCCCCTTCCTAATCTAGAGAAGGTGTGAGTGCAGCATCAGCTCCTGGAACCGACAGGGGTTAGAGGAGATGACCCTATGGGGAGGTCCGTCCATCAGAGAGGACCAGGACACACACACATGAAAGCCAGGAGCTCCAGAGAGTGCGCTGACACACTGAAGACTGCAGTAATGGGTGGCAGGGCTGAGACTGCCATTCGGCCACTAGGCTGCAGGACCCAGGCTGTCGCCATCATCATCATCATCATCTCTTCTTCTTCTTCCTCCTCCTCCTCCTTCTCCTCTTCCTCCTCCTCTTTTTCTTCTTCCTCTTCCTCCTCCTCCTCTTCTTTTTCCTCTTCCTCCTCCTTTTCTTTTTCTTCTCCCTCTCTCTCCTCTTCTTCTTCTGAGATAAGGTGTCTCTATGTATGTAGCCCTGACTAGCCTGACACTTACTGTGTGGACCAGGCTGGCCTTGAACTCACAGAGATACACCTTCCTCTGCCTCCCCACTATTAAGACTAAAGGTGTGCCCCCACACCATATGTGCCCACACACACATATATATGTGTGAATATATATATATATATGTATATGTATATATATATATGTATGTCTGTCTCCAAAAGGCCTGCCTAAGGTCACAGGGAAAATTAGCTTCAGGAGAGGAATTTGACCAGACCTCCTTAGTGAGAAAGCCTGTGGTCCCCAGTGCTATCCACAAAGTAGATGGTTACAGAGATGCTCTGGTTTCAGGGCTTGGAATGGGGAGGAATGACATCAGGCAGCCTTGGCTGTGTGCACCATGCATCCCTGAGCACCAACGTGCGCATGCGCCCCAGAGCTCCCTCATGTACAACTACCTTAAGAGGAAAACAGAAGTTGCTGGTGGAACAAAAGCCTCTTTCTTAGAAGCCCTCTCTGGGGACTAGACAAGAGAGAAGGCCACAGTCCTGCCAAGGGTGAGCAGAGGGCTGGATCTAAATAAACAGAAGCACCAACTGGCCGCCATCTTGCTGTGATCCGGCCTGTTCCTGTCACGTCTCTACCCTCCTTGCTCCCTTCCTGCTCTGTAGCTCCAGAATGGCACAGCGGCTCTACACAGCGCCAGGACTCTCTTGGAGCCGGGAGAGAGGTGCCAGCCTGTAACCACAGCACTCCAGAGCCAGAGGCAGGAAGATCACTGCAAGCTCAAGACCAGCACATTCTACAGACCAGGGTCCAGGACAGCCAAGGTTATATAATGACACCCTGGCTGGTGGGCGGAGTTGGACAGAGACATGGAGAAAGGATGGCATCTGTGGAATACCACTGACAGACTATCCTCTAGCCTCCAAATACGTGCAAACACACAAACATGCACACAAATATGCACACATACATACACATCAAAAAAAAAAAAAAAGACACTGTGCTGGTTGGCTTTTTGCCGACTTGATACAAGTTGAGCGTCATCTGAGAAGAAGGGACGTCAATGAAAGAACTGCCTCCGTCATACTGGCCTGTGATAAGTCTGTGGGGCCATTTTCTTCGTTAATGACTGCTGTAGGAGGACTGCTGTGGGAGGACCACTGTGGGTGGTGCCACCCCTGGACAGGCGGTCCTGGGTTGTATAAGAAAGCAGACTGAGCAAGGCAGGAAGCAGCACCCCTCCATGGTTTCTGCTTCAGAGGTTGCCTTGAGTTTCTGCCCTGACTTCATTCAGAGATGGACTGTGACCTGGGATGTGTAAACCGAATAAACGCTTTCAGTCATGGTTTTTATCATTGCAAGAGAAGGCAAACTAGGACAGCCCTCTTCTGTGTCATGAGACCAAGAATGCCGTTCCTGACCTGCTACTGTCTTCCACAACAACCTCGAGGGAAGACGCCCTCCTAACACTGGCCCTGACATCACTAAAACAGGGCTGGGAAGCCCTGCACTTGCGTTCTGTCTATGAGGCTAGGAAGTTTTCCTTGGCAAGGCCTCTAGTTCCCCATCTGCAAAAGGGTGACTTATCTTTGCCTGACCACTGCCATAAAAGGAGAGGCAAAGAGGGTCCCCCAAAGGTAAGCCATTTGTGAGGTCCCCAACTCCCCATCCCAGCTCTCCTGCTTCCCTCTGGTCCATTCTTCCACCAAACAGGTGGTACAGCAAAACCCAAGCGGCGGAGCCGGGCGTAGGTGGCGCACGCCTTTAATCCCAGCACTCGGAGACAGACACAGGTGGATCGCTGTGAGTTCGAGGCCAGCCTGGTCTACAAAGCGAGTCCAGGACAGCTAAGGCTACACAGAGAAACCCTGTCTCAAAATTAAAACAAAAACAAAAACAAGCAGTGGATGTGGCGGTGGTAGCAACGT
Source organism: Acomys percivali (assembly GCA_907169655.1). Lineage (NCBI taxonomy): Eukaryota > Metazoa > Chordata > Mammalia > Rodentia > Muridae > Acomys > Acomys percivali. The sequence continues at coordinate 78,364,784 of OU015742.1, forward strand.
CCTCACGATCAGTGCCAACAGCAGCCACTGCCAATGTGAATCAGGTGTGCAGACTATGCTAGGCACTTCCTGGGATGACAGACTAAGCTTCAGCAAAGTAAAGTAGCCAGTGTCACATAGGGCAAGTGGCATGGCCAAAATGAGAAAAAAAAAATGCTACCCTGGAGGCTATGGGATTACCGAGGGCAGCATCTCACGAAGAGGCAGGCGTCCATGCCTTCAGGGCTGGAGGTGAAGTGAGCAATACCAGGCCTGCTCCGACTCCTCAAATCTCCTCAAGTAACTCTTGTCTTTGCAGAGCCTTATATTGCTATTGGGATGTGTCCAACTCAAGCTATAACAACACCGTCCAGCAGAAATATGATGAAAGGCAGGCACCGTGACAGGTGCCTGCCTTCGCGCAGCTACTGAGGAGCCCTGGGCAGGAGGAGAGAGAGATGTGCTGACTAGTTTTATGTCAGCTTGACACAAGCTAGAGCTATCTGAAAGGAGGGAACCTCAACTAAGAAAATGCCTCCGTAAGATAAAATTGCAGGCAAGTCCGTAGGGCATTTTCTTAATTAGTGATTGATGAGGGAGGACCTGGCCCATTGTGGGTGGTACCATCCCTGGGCTGGTGGTTCTGGGTTTTCTAAAAGAGCAGACTGAGCAAGCCGTGAGGATCAAGCCATTAAGCAGCACCCCTCCATGGCCTCAGCTCCTGCCACCAGGTTCCTGCCTGTTTTGAGTTCCTGTCCTGACTTCCTTCAATGATGTACAGTGAGTGATATGGAAGTGTAAGCCAAATAAACCCTTTCCTCACCAAGTTGCCTTTTTTGGTCATGGTATTTATTACAGCAATAGAAACCCAAACTAAGACATACATAAATTCAAGGTATAATGCAATATATACGGGGCTGGAGAGATGGCCCAGCAGTTAAGAGCACTGACTGCTCTTCCAGAGGTCATGAGTTCAATTCCCAGCAACCACATGGTGGCTCACAACCATCTATAATGTGATCTGATATCCTCCTCTGGCCTGCAGGTGTATATGCAGGCAGAGCTCTGTATACATAATAATAAATAAATAAATCTTAAAAAAATAATGCAATATATACATAAAATACAAAAACTTAATTAGCCACAATTTAACAAATATGTAAATGCCAACATGTAATCAATGTAAACTATTTAGATATCTTTTTTTATGCTAAGTCTTCTAAATCCAGTATGTATTTTCAAGTATTTAGCTTTTAAAATTGAAAAACTACATTCACAAGTCTAACTTCCCAAACGTTCATAGGGGCTTGTCTGCAACTGAATGGAGTATTGCTTTAAATGTCTAATTGATAAATAAAATGAAATAGCTAACAGAATTTAAAATTCGGCTTCTTGGCCTCACTAGCCACATTTGGGATGCTCAGTAGCCACATGGGATTAGTGGTTTCTGTTGGAGCTAGTTCTCTACAGGAGGTACTTGGGGTGTTGGTGTCGGGCTGTGGCCTCCATGGCTCTGGCCCAGAGCTCAGCCTCAGAGGCTCAGCTGCACCAGACTAGAGTGGTGTCTATTCATTTCACAGCCCCTGCCGAGCCTGATAGCAATAACCCACCTCTGGTGTCTATTATATTCCCAATGCTGGCGATAGAGGGACCAGAGTTCAGAGGATGGCAACGTAGCTCAGAAAGTGGTCACAGGAGCTTTGACAGGGCCTGATGACCTGGCAGTTTGAGCTGAGCTGTCCCTAACACTTGTCAGGTGCCTGCCCCAGGCTCAACTTCTAGAGAAGAAATAAGCCTCTGCTACAGGGGGAGGTGAGGCCGAGAAAGGCAGGCACTGCAAGGCAGCATTCAGTAGAGTCCCTATAGACTATGGAGGGCTCAGGCCACTGTGACCCCCCTCCTTTTCTCGCCCCCCTCCACCCCCCACAAATGCCCAGCAGGAGGCAAAGCCTGCTCAGCACACTGACTTCCTGCATTCTGGGTGGGTCCCCTGGGCTAGGCACCCTATAATCTCCCAGCCTTCCCAAGAGCTCTCAGGCAGAAGGCCTTGGACCAGGGCCAGGCCTCATACCTACCTCCCAGGCTTACCTCTGCTGGAGGCAGGGGTAAGGTCCAAGTGGCAGGCTGCCCCCCCACCCCACCCCCTCCGGGAGGGAGAGGGCCCCAGAGACAGGCTTCACAGTAGGGAAGAGGTAGCAGGCACAGGCCAGAAAAAAAACTCAGGTGGCTCCACCCCTCTCCTGGGGAACAAGGCCAGCACAGCCCCTTCCCAGGCAGCCCAGCAGGGTGAAACTCAGCAGCCATTAGGTTTAACAATTAACTCTGGTTGGTTTTTCAGTTCAGCAGAGGGTAAATTCTGCAAAAAAAAAAAAAAAAGTCTTACCTGAAGCTAAAGGGACTCAGAAAGAAGTCAGGTGGCTGAGAGGAGGGGAGGGGCCTGTCCCTGCCAGTGTGGTCCGTCCCCCTCCCCCCCTCCCACCCCCCTCCCCCCCAAAGTCAGAGGCAATGCCTGATGCACAGGAAGTGATTAATCAAGAAACATTTTTAATAAGCAAATAAAGAGTAGAGAGGTACGATGGACTACAACAGGCCTGGCTAGGTGGGCAGACCAGCAGAAGGGGGAAAGAAAGGCTATCTTGAGCTGAATAGCCCTTCGTCCCTCATCCCTTTGACGTCACAAATCCTAGAACAGCAGCCATGAAGGGCATGCCAGGAGCATGGCTTTAAAGTCCCCAGCTCTGAAGGGCACTCCTGATCTGGTCTTCCTATCATGACCTTGGGAGCCCTCACGCCTTTTAAGTAGCAGATGAGATCCCACCATGGCACAGGCCAGCTGGCTCTGCTGTGTTCCCGGATCTCTGGCTGCTTGGCAACAGCCTCCTCTTCTAAGGCCCACCCCCTGACATCCCCCACATCTCAACATGCCTGCAGATCCCACCTTATCCAGCCCTTTCTCCTTTTCCGGAAGGAAGGCTGGAGTGATGAAGGCTCCAGCCCACACATCCCACTCACCTGGATCCCATACCCCCAGCAACAGATGGCTCCCAACCTGACACTGGATCAACGATTCCAATTCTCCTTGGATTCCTGGCAGCCACCTCATCCTTCTCCCAACCCCTAACACAGACCTAGACTCACAGCCCACCACGGGCTCAGGGGCCAGTTCCCACAAGGCTCTCGGGCAGTGGGCCTCAGTTCCCCATCTGTCTCTTGGGGCGGGCATTATGTTAGGAGGGCAGAGCTTTTTTTTTTTTCTGCTGGTTCTCTGACCTTTAGAGATTCTGACATTTTTTTGGGGGGGGGTCCCTTTTCACTTTGAATTTAGACAGAACAGGGTTCAAATCCTGACCTTGGCCAGGTACACAGGCACCTCTGAAAAGGCCTGGAACTGAGGATGACAATGGCCATTCGCAGCACCAGCCTGCACAAAGAAGATCTAAATGTCTATGGCCACTTCTGCTAAGCAACCTTCACAGGCTCCCCATTGCCCAGCTAAAGCCCCCCTCCCAGCCCCACCCCCACCCCTGCTCTCAGTAGTGGCATCAAGAACTGTCAGTCCTGCAAACGTATTATCTTATGAAGCTTGCCACGCCCCCTCCTCCTGAAATCTCCGCCTGGAGACTAGGGCTGTGTGTTTCCACTCTGCTCTTCCCTGCACATAAACACGTGCCCACGCCAGGCCCCAAGCCCGTGCCGCACAGGAAGCTCCTGCTTCCACAGGAGAGCAACCCCGGTTAGTCTCCTACTTCACGCCCTTCCAGCCCAGTGGCACCCCAGCTCCCTGCACCCCACTCTGCCAGATGCTGGCTCCTTGTGCTACAGTCTCGCCGCCCCTGTGTGCCCAAAGACCCTGAAGACCTTAGAGCTTCTTTAAAGGCTTCAACCTTTTATTCTGACCACGAGAACATCCTTTACTTGCTGAAGCAATAAAGGCAGTAGTCATTAATTTTGAAACAATGGATTATACCCACGTATTGGTCATTTGCTCTGCGCAGTGCTTTCCACGCACTGTACACAGAGCTTCGGTTGTAGCCCCACACCCCCATGTCTGTGTCTTTGGATAGGTTTGGTTCAGTTTGTTGGCTTTGTTTTGTTTCTGTAGGGGGAGGCTGAGATGGGATTTCTTTTTTTGGGGGGGATGGTTCAAGACAGGGTTTCTCTGTGTTAGCCTTGGCTGTCCTGGACTCACTTTGTAGACCAGCCTGGCCTCAAACTCACAGCAATCCGCCTGCCTCTGCCTCCCGAGTGCTGGGATTAAAGGTGCATGCGCCACCACACCCAGCTGAGATGGGATTTCTATACAGTCCCCGTTGGTGCAGAGCTCACAAACCCCCTGCCTCATTCCGGCAAGTGCTGGAATTACAGGTGTGTGCAGTCACTCCCACACCCAGTCCTATCCCTTTGTCTTAACCTGAGAAAATCGAGGCTCAGCGAGAGGAAGTCACACAGCCAGCAAATGGCAGCATCGGGAGTGGAATTCAAGTTCTTAGCTACTGCTCTGCTTGGCCTCTCTCCAGCCCACCAATAAAGGAGGATCGGTGTGAGAAGCTGACCTGACAGTCACAGGGGTTGAAAAGAAAGCTGGCCCAGCTCAAGGCTAGAAGCTGCCCTCAGCCCCTGCTCTGTGCCCAGTCCTGTGCAGGGGGCTGGGGAGCGAAGGATGAGGCATGGGACTCTTTAGCAGTGAAAGGGACCAGAGGCCCCTCAGATAAAGCAAAGACCCAGCAAAACTAGTCCCAGAAGGGACTAGCTGAGGTGCTATGGGAGTGTAGGGGAGGTAGAGAGACTCTCGCTGTGAGGTGGAGGAGGGCCACCGAGGCATTGTGGGCCAGAGGCTGGCGTGTGAGCAGAGCCTTGGAAAGGACAGGATTTTGGACAGGCAAGGCTGGCATTCTTGGCACAGAGGAACAGAGGAGCAAGAGCAAAGAGTGGTACGGGTGAGCACTGGGCGTGTCCCTGTGAACCCCAGGAAAGGAGTACTACACGCCGTCCACTTGGCACCAGTCCAGGCATCCAGAAAGCCCCGCAGAGAAACCACCTTGAACTTCCCCAGACTCACAGGCACCTGCTGCACTTCCGGTGACTGGGCACAGTGGGAAGAGAGCGAGCAGGGACCTGCGGGTCCAGGCATGTGGCTTGACACGTGGGAGGGGACAGGAGGAACCTGAATCCAGGCTCTGTCCATTCTCAGGAAACGGCAATGCTGAGGATTGGTCGAGGCAGGTGACACAGGGGCCCAAAAGGAGAAGAGCAGAGAAGACAGCCGGGGCAGCAGGAGACAAGACTTCCAGAACCTCAGATCAGGGCTGCCTGGAGCCCTGGTGTTACCCTGCTCAAGCCCCACTTTACATGGAAACCTGAGGTCAGACAGAGGAAGGGACCTTCCTAGCAAAAGTAACCAGCAGTGTAGCCAAGACACTAGATAGAAACTACATGGCCCTGCCAGTCGCCGCCTGTTGACCCCTTCTCTAGTTCTTAGTTCTAACTCCATAAAAATCCTGCAGCTGTGAGCCGGGCGTGGTGGCGCACGCCTTTAATCCCAGCACTCGGGAGGCAGAGGCTGGTGGATCGCTGTGATGGTCGAGGCCAGCCTGGTCTATAAAGCGAGTCCAGGACAGCCAAGGCTAACACAGAGAAATCTTGTCTCAGAAAAAAAAAAAAAAAAAATCCTGCAGCTAAAGCATGTGGCTCACACCTGTCTTCCTAGCACTTGTGAGGCTTAGGCAGGAGAAATGTCACAAGTCCCAAAAAGTCACCCTGAGCTAAGAGTAAGATCCTGCCTTAAAAATAAATAAACCAGGTGGTGGTGGTACATGCCTTTAATCCCAGCACTGGGAAAACAGAGGCAGGAGGATCTCTCTGTGAGTTTGATGCCAGCCTACATAGCAAGTTCCAGGACAGCCAAGGCCACATAGTGAGATTCTGTCTCAAAAATAAATAGATAGGGCAGTGGTGGCACACGCCTTTAATCCCAGCACTCATGAGGAAGAGGCGGGTGGATCTCTCTGAGTTCTGAGTTCAAGGCCAGCCTGGTTTGCAGAGCAAGTTCCAGGACAGCCAGGACTACACAGTGGAACCCTGTCTTGTAAAACAGACAGGCAGACAAGCAGGCAGGCAGGCAGGCAGACAGACTGACAGAATTAGTAATAAAATCAAAGGACCTTCCAACCTGCCCTATCACCTTCCAAAGATGGGTAGCTGACCAGAAGAAGGAGGATTTGGCCGTGGCCAGCCCTGGGGACACTGTGGCAAAGCACAGGCTTGAAGTCCCAGTGCTCGGAATGAGGAGTTTGCTCTTAGAATTTGAACAAAGTGTGCACCTCTGTGACCCCCTAAACATTTTCACAGGCCCCAAGAGAGACTCAAAAGTACCCTTGGGCTTTGGCCAGATCAAGATTTAAGCCCCAGCTGTGCCTCCTGCTGGCTGAGCACTGGGTAGGCCCTGGGCACGGTATGTAGCCTCCTCTGGTGTGACAGGGATTGTTGTCTGTGTCCTTGGGTAGTGAGTGGCAAGGATTAAGAGACAGATGTCCCAGGAAGCGCTTAGCATAGTACCTGGTGTGACAAAGAAGCCGATGATAAGTGACAGCGGAGATTTCTAAGTCTCCACAGTGAGCCTATGACAACCCTAGGCTTTCTAATTCTAGGTAGCCCCAAATCAGTTGCCTGAAGTGGCTCTGCCGACTTTATCTTTAGACCTATAATCTCAAGAGACGGTGGAGAGGGACGTAGAGAGAGGCAAAATGGAGAGAGTGAGAGAGAACCCAGAAGAAGGGGGTGGGGGCAAGGGGGAAGAATGAAGCAGAGCTCCCCAGCTTGGAAGCTACCCAGCTCGGAAAAACCCTCCCACTCTCATCCAGCCTGCAGGGAAGCACGGGCCTGGGTATGGGAGTCTTGGGTTACCTCCAGGAGCTGGTTCCCCATGGCAGCCTCCTCCCCTCCCACTAGAGCACGGAGAGTGGCCACTGCTAGGTCAGCCACACAGCGACCGCTTGTTCACTTGGCCCCCAAGGACCTCTGTCTTTTCTTCTTAAATGCATATGTGTGTGAGTGTGTGCCTGCATGTCTGTGCATGTCATGTGTGTGCCTGGTGGCCTGTGAAGCCAGAAGAGGGGGTTGAAGCCCTTGGAACTGGAACAGGAGTTTCAGTTATGAGCCTCTATGTGGCTGCTGGGAACTGAGCCTGGGTATTCTACAAATCCAGCAAGCACTCTTACACTGAGCCATCTCTTCAACCTCTGGGGCCTCTCACTTGCTGCTGATCCTCCCAGCTGGAGCCTCCCCCTCTATCTAGGACATGTACAGTACCCTCTTTAGGCACCCACACACCCTGAATGCCTGCTTCTGGAACGGAAGTGGCAACTGGGGAAAACACACTGTCCTGGAGCCACAGATAAGGTATTTCTTTATCTTTCTTTCTTTCTTTCTTCTTTTCTTTTGACAGAAGGTTTCTTTGTGCCCTGGCTGTCTGAAACTCACTCTGTAGACCAGGCTGGCCTCGAACTCATGGAAATCGGCCTGATTCTGCCACCCCCCCTCCTGAGGACTGGGAATTAAAGGTGTCTGCCACCGTGCCTAAGGCACTTCAATTGCCACTGACAGCCTTGGGGTGTCACTTGTATGTGGCTAACAGAAGGCAGCAACAGGAGTCATGCCCATGCCTTCCCCAACTCTGAGCCTGGTAATCCCTCATGCGGGGAGCCTCTACAGGAGGGAGAAGTGGCCTCCCTGGGGGAAGAGTGGGCTGGGCTCTGATGAGGTGCCTCGGATGTGGCAATGGCCGAGGGTTATTATGGTGATGAAGGTTATAATTAAAAATCACAGCCACACACCCTTAGGCGACTCATGAAGAGCTTTCTCATTATCTCCCGGGACTTGCAAACCTGGCAGGACTGGGTTTCATTCTATGCCCATTCTAGACTCTAGAAGATGACTCTTCTCATCTGAAAACCTGGCAAGGCTAAGGAACCTCTCAGCTGCTCAGTGTGGAGAAGGG
>OU015742.1:78372768-78387628 GCA_907169655.1 Acomys percivali
TGTCGCCTGGAATCCCAGGCCCCAGTGACGAGGAACACTGATGCTGGTGATGTGGGTATATACCAGAGAAGCCACAAAAGCGCTTTCTCTAAGTGAAAAGATGAACGTTCTCAACTCGATATGAAAAAAAGATATGGTATGTCCATGGTTCAGTACTATTCACTTTTAGACATCCCTCAATGGGGTCTTGGGCTAAATCCTCATTGGACCAGGAGGGCCTACTGCACTGAGAACACTCACCCCGATGCCTTCCTTTGATGGAAGAAGAAACACACAAAGAAAGACAGTGATGTGCCCAGCCACACCCCGTGTCTTTAGGTTCCTCATCCATCCTGAACCTTTGCACAGTCTTATGGGATCCTATTTCAGGAGGACACAGCACACAAGAGCTTTCCCTCGCCCTCCCAGGCAGAGCCATCCAGCTTGGGGGCACACAGTGGGAGCTCAAGTCTATAGCCAGGAGATGCAGGAGTGAAAAAGAAGAGGAACCTGCTTGGATAGTAGCACAGCATCTACCCAAGCTTAAAGGGAATCTTAAGAAAGGGCATCATTGAGCATCATCTCCTACTTTAGACATCAGTTCGTGCGACAGGCTTATGGAACACAAATTAAAAGCCAGACACTATGAGGGACACTAGGAAGATGAAGAAGCGAGTCCCTGCCCCAGATGGCATTTACAGTCTAGTTGAGGGAGACAAGTCAAACAACTAACAAATTCAAGTATAATTACACACGCTCGCAAGCCCTGTGAGACAGGAGCTCTAAGAATGTTTGAATACTTGCCTAACCTAGGGAGTTGGCAAAGCCCCGCCTCCTCCCCCAACGGCCTTGTTGCAATGAAGCCTGAGAAGCAGAGGGCCCCACATGCACAAAATCCCAGAGCCACAAGGGCAAGGAATGGACTGCATCCGCCTTCTTTTTTTGTTTGTTTGTTTTTTGTTTTTCGAGACAGGGTTTCTCTGTGTAGCCTTGACTTTCCTGGACTCATTTTGTAGACCAGGTTGGCCTCGAACTCACAGCCTCTGCCTCTGCCTCCGGAGTGCTGGGATTAAAGGCGTACGCCACCACACCCGGCTTTGCATCCACCTTCTTGTAAGCCGAGGTAAAGGGTGGATAAAATGAGCATAGCAGGGAAGCTACACTGTGGGATTTTGCTTTAGTCAGCAAAACAGTTACTTGTCTAAAATCACAAGGGAGACCCAGGGTGTGAAGCCAGAATCCCTACCTACTAAGGTCGGCTTTGGGGTTACTTCAGGCCCATGTTCGACAGACTGCAAGAAGGAAGGGGTTTCCCTCATTTCAACCCTGAAGCTCCTGGCTCCTCCACAGGCCAGAATAATTTGCACTTGTTAAAAGTAGAATTGCTAGGCCCCATCCCCAGATTTTTTTGGTATGGTGTAGGTGTACCAGGAGGCTCCAATATTGCATTTCTAATAAACTGGTAACCCCGCTGCAGATAGTAAAGCTTACCACACTGGGAACTGGTACTCTGGGCTCTAGGGAGGAAAATGGGACATGGCGAGGAGGGGCACAGCCAGAACCTCCAGGGGCAAGAAGGGTGAATTCCTGGCTAGCACGATGTCTCCTACCAAGCCTGATGACCTGAGTTCAATCCCCGAGGCCTACACAGGAAAAGGACAGAATCCTCTGGCCTTTGCCCCCCTTGCCCCACAAATACATATATAAAGTGTAAGAAAAAAAAATTTAAGGACAGTGAATTCCTAAATCTTGGTAATGAGTCTAGTGCTGAGAGCCGGAGTCCAGCCTCACAGACCCATTACCCTCTAATCAGAGAAACTTAGCCTCAGGCCGGCTAAAGTCTTTATGAGAAACAAAAATAAACACAAAAGTGGGGTTGTTGTCAGAAGGGGACCCCTGCACTAGACTGCAGCGCCTGTGCCCTGCAACCTCTCCTGAGCTGTGCACTTAAGGAAAGATAAGAACCCCAGCCTTCGCCGCTGCGGCCTCTGCTGCCTCTGGAGCAGGAAAGGGTTGAAGTGTGCCATTGCCGCCCACCCCTCACTCCCAAGTCTATCACTATACACTTGTCTTCCTTTGATGCCCCCAGCCCTCTCCCTTGCCACTCCATGTCCTGCACACAAGCCACGCAGCAAGGAGGAGGGAAGTTAGAAAGAGCCAGAAGGTTGGGCCTTACACGTCCTCTTTCCTTCCCTCTGTGAGTGTCTCTGTGTCTCTAGCTCCTCGTCAAACCCAGTCACTCTACACTTCAGTACCAGTAGAAGCCTGCAAAGCCAGTGACTAAATCCCCACACTTCCTTTTCCCCTTGTTTTTCAACACAGGGGGCTTTTTCCTTCTATTCCGATTTGCAGCAAAATGGCACTTCTCTTACTGCCCCCACATGCATGCTCGACGATACATAAACAGCTACACACACAGAAAAACAAATATACCATAAGTCATTTACTGTTCTTCAGTAAAATACACATATGCACCTAAATGCTCAAGAAATACACAGAGAGATCGAACACATGCACACAGCTGCAGTGCCCAATACATGGGGGGAAAGGTACAGACACACATCTCTCTCAAAGTACAGAGGTCTCCTGGTAGGGGATTCCTTGGACTGGGGCGCTGGCCCTTTAAGACAGTGATCAGTCTCACTAGTCCCTTTTGGGCACCTAGGCTTCTGTTCGGCTTGGCTCCGTGTCCGGGGTGAGGGTGTGAGTGTAGCGACTAGGCTGGGCGGCATCTGGCCCCAGTTACTGTCTTAGAACCCTCTGGGTCACTAGCCCAGGGGCCGCTGTTGCTGCTAACCAGCACCCCACACCCATGTCTGCACACACCTACCCCCCTCATGCCCAATCACCCACCCCACCCCTCACAAACACACACACCCGAGATTCTAGCAGGCCACGCCCTCCGCTTCAGCTCAGCCCAGAACCAAGGCTAGGCTGTCAGTAGGGCTCTCTCCCATACCCCGGGTGTGGCTGCCCACCTGCCAGCAGGGAGTCTCCATTCAGCTAGGATGCCCCCCGCCGCTGCTGCTACCCACTTCTTCGGCCAGTGCCGGGCTCCGGGCGACGACAGCGCCTCGGCCGCCGCCCCCACCCCTTTCCTCCCGGCAGTGCGGAGACAAAGCCGAGCACACGCACAGAGGGGCTACGCGGGTGCACACCCGCCCTCACACGCGCGCACACACACACACACGGGGAGTCACACTGGTGTGCTCACAGCGAAACACACACACACAGGCACGCACGCGCACACACCCGCTATAGGCTTCAGCCACAAGTGAAGCCATCCATACAGGCACACGCCCTCATCCAGATGTACACACTACTACACATTGGGACACACCCTCTCCAGGCACACCCGCGGATAAGCACACGCAGATCCAAGACCCTCACCCAGATTAGCCCACCAACCAGTCCCTTACTCAGTTGCACACGCGCGTACACGCCAAACAGCTACTTGAAAAGATCTACATACACATGCTCGTTCACATTTAAAGCACACCCAGAGTCGTGGACCCCGACACACGTACCCGCAAAGGCACGAATCGAAGCTCGCAGCTCCGGCCACGCACGTCCTCCAACACGCGAGGCTCGGGACGTAGCAACAGCCTGCGCGGTCTCCGCGCCTCGCTAACCTGGCGGCGGCGGCTCGGCTTCCGGGAGCCGTCAGTCTGTCTGTCTGTCTCTGTCGGTCCTCGCTTCCAGTGGCCGCCCGGGCGGGCTCCGAGGCGCTCAGAAGCTGCGCAGAAATGCCCCGCTCGCTCTCTCCTTCGCTCCCTCCCACGGCGCTCAGCCCCCTCCCCTCCCGCTCCGCACACCCCCTCTCCCCCTCCGCCCCGCCCCCGCGGCTCCCTGGGAGGAGGCGGCCGCGGCGATTCCGGCCAGCCAGCGTCCGAAGGACGTGCGAGCGGCGAGCGCGACCCACTGGCCCCAAGAGCTGAGCTGCCCGGGAGCAGCCGTGTCCAGTCCCGGGGAGGGGAGCTCGGAGGAACGTGCGCCCCGCGAGCCCGCGCGGTTCGCCTCCCCACGTGGGCCAGGTATCCACTTGAGCCTTGGTAGAGCTCAGAGGCCCGGCCGAGCCTCTCTTCCTCTAGGTCCCACCCCGGGGCGCTTGGCCTACCCTACCTTCTCTAGAGACGAGCCGCCCGCACCAAGCCCGCTTTTCCTTTTCCTTGGCCTTGACCGCTCGTCGACCAGGCCGGTAGCCTGGGCTAACCCGGTGGACCAGCAGCACCATTCATTGGCGTCCTCTGCCTCCGGCAGGGACTTAGCCGACGCCCACCAACCTCCAGTTTCCCTCCTATTGTTTGGGAGGCTGAAGCTGCGATGATGCTGCCGAAAACCTTGCAGCTCTTTCCAGCCAGTCTCAGGTGGCAGCCCCTTTGGCGCTCTCTGGGAACTCAGCAAGGGCCAAACTCCTGGTCCTGGGACCCTGGGAGCCACAGGCCCAAGTATGCCCAAAGTAAAGCACTTCTCTGAATTAGGATTAAAACCGCCCTGGACCTTATCTGGCTCCTGCCATAGGTCCTGCTTTGATCTCATACTTAAAGCCAAGCTTAGGAAAGGGGCAAACTAACCGAAGCAGTGAGCCTAGAATTGCATCCTGAGAAGGTCGGGCGCCTTGTCAGTGCCCCAAGGATATAGATGAAGAAACGGAGCTTAGGTTCCTAGGGCAAGAGATGGACCTCAGAAAGGTCAGGAATACGGAGCCTCCTTTGTTAGACTTTGAAGGGAAAAAATGAGGAAGAAGTCAATGTAAGAACTTACAGGACTTTACTAGAAGTCAGGGCATGGGTGATCACATGGGCCAAAGACACCTTCGCCTTCTTGTGTCACTTTGGCCCCAACCATATCTTAAGTCGTGCCTGTGATCCACCTAAGTCGCCCCAGGTAGCACAGAGTCGAAGCCAAGGCTAGAAATTCTGGTTCTTCCTTGTGGTCCCACCCCACGCCGACTCCAGTACAGGATGCTAAGAGCAGATTAGAATCGAATAGCTGTGTAGATAAATCCATGTGATAAACTAAGAGAGCAAAACTGAGGAAACCAAGGCCCTAACACAGGACTCAGCAGAGCTTGAGTGGCTTTTCTCTATAGCGTGGAGGAAAGTCCAGGATGCAAATTAAATTAATCATAACAATTGGCTTATTTGGAACACTTACATTCCAGACACTGTTCTAAGAGCCATATTTGCATTAACCCATTTAATCTCTACAGTTACACCAGGGGTTAGAAGTCAACACAGAGTCACTACGTAGCTTGAAAAGTAGCGCAGTCAGGATCCAGGAAGCTGATTTTGAATTCCCACGTTTAACCATCAGGCCAGCCCTGAATAACCCACCATAACAAGACTGTATTTATGAATGTTTTCTGTCTCCCTGTAGTTTCTTGGTACCAAGCACAGACCCTGATTCAGAGACCTAATTTATTAAAGAATTATTTGAAGGGGGGGGGGGCTGGAGAGATGGCTCAGTGGTTAAGAGCACTGGCTGTTCTTCCAAAGGTCCTGAGTTCAATTCCCAGCAACTACATGGTGGCTCACAACCATCTATACTAGGATCTGATGCCCTCTTCTGGCATGCAGATGTACATGCAAATAGAGCACTCATATAAATAAATATATATTTTTAAAAAACAAATAAAAGAACTATTTGATGGCATAGGTGTGGTTCCAGTGCCCTCTGCTATGGTTGGGGAGTGAGGGGGTGGTGGTTGTTATCAGTGGTTTTAGGTGAAGCTGAGGAAATATGGACTGCTAATCAGATCTGCTGCTGTCAGCATGAGAGAGAGAGAGAGAGAGAGAGAGAGAGAGAGAGAGAGAGCGCAAACAAGAGCGCGCTTCAGAAACCAGATCCAGATCTCAACAGGCTTGAAGACTGAACTGAAACTAACAGAAGGAGCTACCACCACTCAGAATAAGTGTAAAGTCCTGTCCTGAAGTCTAAACCAGAGAGTGCTTTGCACTGTCTGTAGCCTGCAGCTACCAGTGGCTACCAGTGGCTACCTAGCGGTTAGGACAGGGCTGGAACTTCGCACCTAATTTTACATACTTTACACTTAAGAGCCATGGGGGCGGGTAGTGGTGGTGGTGGTGCTGGTAACTAGAGAGAGTGTCTCCATGAGATCAACATGCACAAAAATATGGTATAGAAGACTCTAGATTCAGAACGTTTTCTTTTTTTCTTTTTCTTTTTTTTTTTTTTTTTGGTTTTTCAAGACAGGGTCTCCCTATGTAGCCTTGGCTGTCCTGGACTCGCTTTGTAGACCAGGCTGGCCTCGAACACACAGCGATCCGCCTGCCTCTGCCTCCTGAGTGCTGGGATTAAAGGCGTGCGCCACCACGCCCGGCTCAGAGCGGTTTTCATGAAAATCACTTCAAGATTTTTTCACTTGGCCTTGAGCTCAGTACTGCAATGGGAATGGGGGGGGGTGGAGGGTGGAGGAGCCTGTTGCCCTAGAGGAACCCCAGCTAGACCACAGGGCTCAGCTCTAGGCCTCCCATCTGAGAGAGACACTGTCATACTGAGGCATGTCTAGAGGAGGGGACCAGAATGCTGAGGACCCGGACATCTCCTGATAATGCTGTCTGCATAAGTGGCCTGGAGGAGGGTGTGGTGGCTGTTTCAGCCATAGCAGGCTGACACCCTCAAAAGGGGATGTGATCTGTTCCCTATACTGTATTTTATGTCTACTAAGCAAGACAAAAACATCTGTGCACATGAACCCTTAGGTTCTCTGTAGGAAGGATCCATGTGGAACAGATTGGCGTCCCTCTCAGCCCCTACTCCACCCCAGACCTGGCTCATATGAAACACCAATTACAAATTTTATGGTTGAATGAATTTGGCAGAATTACATTTAGTTCCTGTAGGTTGACATCCCAGAGGATGAGTCCAGCTCACCTTAAAGAGCCTTCTAGAGCTGGGGAGGGGCGGGTAGCTCAGTGGGTAGAACACTCATCTAGCATGGAGGGACACCTTGCGCCCTATCCTCCAGCACTGAGAAATGAGAAAGAAAACCAAATAAACAAAAACCTTCTCTGATGTTGAAGACTACCCCAAATTGGAATGGGCCACTTCAAGCAACTCCATCCTGCCAATAACTCTTCTTCATCGAGAGGCAGACCAGGAGCCAGGTGACAACCCCTCAAGGTGAAAACAAGCCAGTTGTAACAGGAGGGAAAACTCAAGATGGAGGCCAGGCTGCCAGACCATCATGTGGCGGTCTGAGCTGCCCTGGGTGTCCCACAGCTGAATCATAGGACTCACCTCGAGGTCCCACACATTCTGATGGGGACCCCATCACGGTAGGAAAAATCCACAGGGAAAGACTGGAGTCAGGTGGGATCGGCATGGAAGAATGCAATGGCCCAGGAAATCCGAGACTAGAAACCCACGGACAGTTGTGACTTGAAAGATAGAGCTAGGCTAGAGTTAGGACTCTGGGTTCTAATCCTGCCTCTGCTGTTTTGGTTGATTGCTTGTCTGGGGTGACCACCTTCTTTGAGGTTTCAGTACTTCCGTGTGTGGCATGCAGAGTGATCTCCTCCGGGCCCTTCCTAACTCTGGCTTCTCGGAATGGGAGACAGAGTGAAAGGTTACCCGGCTTTCAAAAGTAACAGTATCAGTTGCCTTCTTAGTGTAGTCATCAGTCTTTCAATAGGATTTGGTAACTGGGCTTGGTGGGGAGGCCAGGGAAGGGACAAGGAGATGACAAAAGTAGCATTGAGATGAGCAACAAGAGGAGGGTCAGGGAACATTACCCTTCCCCCCAGATCTCTAAGGGCAAACTGTGCTGTGCCCTGCCACCTCCCCAACTACGGCTTCCTCATTCCTTTGAGCCACACCCCATACTTGGCTAAAAGAATCCACCAGTTCTAAGAAGTTTGACTCTGTCCCTCTGTTTTTCTTTCCTTTCTGGGGGCTCAATCCCAGGGTCTTGCACATTCAAAGCCCTGAATCTGCTACTGAGCTACAGCCCAGACCTGCCCACCTCTCTTCACCAACGAACCCTCCATGACTTCCTCACCCTGGAAGACAGCTCGCTCCTTGTTAACTCCAGCTCAGCCTGTGGCTTGGCTCGTAGAAAGTCTACATTTTCCTGCAGCCACTTGGTCTGTCAGGGAGGTTCCAGCTCAGGTTCCTGTGTTTTCAAGGTTGCATTCCTGAAGATGCCCAGCACTTTACTATGTGTGTGTGGGGGGGGAGGAGTGTTTTTGTTTTGGGTTTGTTTGTTTGTTTGTTTGAGACAGGGTTTCTCTGTGTAGCCCTGGCTGTCCCGGAACTCGCTCTGTAGACCAGGCTGGCCTCAAATTCATAGAGATTCGCCTGCCTCAGCCTCCCGAGAGCTGGGATTAAAGGCACACCTGACCACTACCTGGCTTATAGTGTGTTTTAAAGCTAACTAGGAAGAAGGAGACCACTGTGATTTCCAGTTCTCAGGAGGGAAACAGATGCTCAGAGGTTCGGTTCAGCCATTTGGACTAGTTAATCAAGTTTCCCCGGAGCAGTGGGTACCCCCTCCTTCTCGGCTCCTGATTCTGCACTTCCAGGGACGTCTCTTCCTCCTAGGAGGAAACAACCCAGCCCACCAAAGGGAAGGACATCCTGTCTTCTTCCTGGGGGAAGGGAAGGACTTCTGGAAGGTGAACGTTATCTCCTCCTGCATCACACTCCCCAACCCAGCAACCCAGCGCCTGGTCGTGGCGGTGCTGAAGGCTCACAGGGTGAGTCATGGGGCACTGACCTGTCAGAGTCACCTAAGCACAAGGTGCTAAGCTCAGTTTAGAGAGGCGGAAAATAGGACAAGTGTTGTCATCCCCAGGAGAAAGATCCTGTTGAAGCATGTGCTTCCCTCTCACCTCGTCCCACCGTCCCACTGGTACTCTGTGAACACTGCAAAAGCCAGCAGGGGCAGAGGGCACCCATGACAAGGAAGAGTGAGCTGCCCCCCCCCCATCCTTCCAAGGAGGTAAGAGGAAGGACAAACTAATACTGGCATCCTCTAGGGCAGCGGTTCTCAACCTCCCTAACACTGCGATCCTTTAATACAGTTCCTCATGCTGTGCTGAGCCCCAACCATAACATTATTTCATTGCTACTTCATAACTGTAATTCTGCTATTGTTATGAATCATAATGTATATATCCATGTTTTCCGGGGGCCATAGGCAACCTCTATAAAAGTGTAATTCAACTACCAAAGGGATCAAACCCACAGGCTGAGAAACACTGATTTAGGAGCTTTTGGGGTTTGATTCTAGCAAACTTTATTTTGGGTCCCAAAATGGTGGTTGTTCAAGCCCTTTATATTAATTGACATAGTATTTGCATAAACCATACATATAACCTCAAGTTTATTTGTAAATAATACGTAGACAACGGGAGGATACAAGTGATGGGATAACAATTGAGATGTAATCTGAATAAATTAATTAAAAAAAGAGAAAAAAACAAAAAAAACCCCAATAACAAAAATAATATGTAGACAATTATACTGTGCAGCTTAGAGAATAATAAGAAAAAAAACTCAGCATATTCCATATAGATGCAATTCTTTTTCCAATATTTTAAAATTTGTTTTAGCTCTATCTAATGTGCATGAGTGCTTTGCCTCCTTGTATATGTATCACATGTGTGTGCTTGGTGCCCATGGAGGCCAGAAGACGGCACCAGATGCCCTGGAACTGGACAGCCCCAGATGCCCTGGACCTGGACAGCACCAGATGCCCTGGAACTGGAGTTACAGACAGTTGTGAGCCACCGTGTGGATGCTGGGGATCAAACCTGGGTCCTTTGCCAACAAGTGCTCTTCAGCACTGAGCCATCTCTCCAGCTCCCTTTTTCTAAGATTTTTAACCCTTGGTTCATTGACTCTGCAGGTGCAAATGCACCCCCCAACCCTGATATGAGGGGCTGACTGTATATGTTTACAAAAAACTCTGTAGCACATGCTAGTGATTCTCTCAAAAGAATTGAGTGGTGTGTGTGTGTGGGGGGGGGGGGTGGCTGGAGAGATGGCTCAGAGGTTAAGAGCACTGTCTGTTCTTCCAGAGGTCCTGAGTTCAATTCCCAGTAACCACATGGTGGCTCACAACCATCTATAATGTGATCTGATGCCCTCTTATGGCCTGCAAGTGTACATAGAAAGAAGACTGTATATATAATAAATAAATGAATAAATAAATCTTAAAAAAAAAAAAAGAAAGAAAGAATTGAGAGGGACTGGTGTCTTGAAGAGTAATGTCAGAGTACACAAGGAAAGAGCCCAGGCCAGCGCACGTGCGCATCTTGTGTATATGGGAATCCCATCCAGCAGGCAGTGGAAACCCCGTGTGGCTGTAGAAGACTGAGTTTGGATCCAGATCCTGCCTCTTCCTAGCTGTTTGACGTACTTCCTCAGCCCCTACCGTCCAGGTATTGTTCATCACTTGCCCTTCCTCTTTGCCAGTGAGAGGATTGCTTAAGTCACTTAATGAGTTACC
Source organism: Acomys percivali (assembly GCA_907169655.1). Taxonomy (NCBI): domain Eukaryota; kingdom Metazoa; phylum Chordata; class Mammalia; order Rodentia; family Muridae; genus Acomys; species Acomys percivali. The sequence goes on from OU015742.1 coordinate 78,383,225, forward strand.
ATGTGACTTGAGTGTTGTCCAGGAGGCATGCATTTTCTCAGCCCTTGTCAAGGCTGACCACAAGAATTACTTTGGCCATTGAAATATGAATTGGAGAGCTGAAGGCCAATTATGCTTGAGTCTGAACTCTTATTCTTAATGCTTTCTGCCAATGGAACAGTGCATCTCGCATAGGATCTGTGCCTATATTTGCATCCAGGAATGAAAAAACGCACAGAGCAGACAGCTAAAGATGACCCCAACTGCTCCCCGCTGCTGCTGCTGTGGATTCAAAGAAGAAAACCGTGTTGTAAGCCACTGAAGGTTTAGGGCTGTTTGCTATCATACCATAAGCTGGTAAGTGCTGACGGTGTATCCCCTAGCAACGTGGGTGGTCTTAGAAGTATCTACCTTGAAGTATTAATGCAAGTATTAAGTAAGATTAGCACATGAAAAATGCATAGCCATTTCATCGGAGCTTCATATTATAAAATGAGCACTCTGGCTGCTGTCCCGACATCTAGGAGGCAAATGGAGGCAGAATGGGAGGGCTAGGCCAATCTGGCCTCCACAGTAAGACAGATAAAACAGGGTTGGGGCAAGGTGGCTCAGCAGCAAGCCCCTGCTGCGCAAGACTGATATCCAAAGTTCTGCCCTCACAACACACAAAAAGACACGTGTGGCAACTCATCTGGAATCTCAGTACTCCTAAGGCAAAATGGAGGTAGAGACAGAAGAGTCATTCGGAAGCTTGAGGTCCAGCTAGCCCAGAAAACTCAGCAGCTAGCCCAGAGGACACAGCTCAGAGGACAGATCGGCAGAAACAACCAGGGAGAGTCTGTCTCAACAAGGTGAAAGGGAAGACAGTTCTCTTGAAAACTATTCACTGAGCTCCATATATGTGCTTGTGCACACACACACACACACACACACACACACACACACACACACACACACAAAAGTTAAAGAAAATAAAATAGCACTTCTGCCCTCCTCTCCCAAAGTTTGATGAATAGCAGAAATGGTATTTGCAAAACAAGAGTAAAAGGTGCGACAGTGTGTTGAGCAGTGCCACCTCCAAATTTGTGTCCCCCTTGAAACTAAAACTATGAACTTATTTGACAGTAGGGTCTAAGCTGGGCACAGTGATTCACACTTAGAATCTCAGTACTTGGGAGGACTGAGCAAGAGCACTGTGGCACATTATATAATGAGTTCTAGGCCAGCCTGGGCTACAAAGTGAAACCTCCAAAACAAAACAGAAATAGGGGATTCACAGATGCAATTAGTCAAGAATTTCATGAATTCCATGTCTTAACTTGGGTGTGGCAGTGTGGGTATATCATAGCACGCAGCAGGCAGAAGCAAAGGGACTGCCACTTAGAGGTCAGACTAGCTGCATAGTGAGACTGTTTCTCATTCAAAAAACCACAATAAAAACAAATAAAACATTCTGGATTTAGGGTGGATCTCAAAAGACTATAACCAAAAACTAGTCCCCTAAGCAGAAGAGAGAACACACGAAGAAGACAATGTGAAGATGAGGCCACACTCAAAAGACATATATATCCACAGGCAAGTCAAGGAATTCAAGATGGTGGCCACCATCAGAGGTCAGGAGAGGGGCATGAGCTGTTTCTTCCTTCAGAGTCACTGACAGAATGGCCACCACTGATGCCTTGACCTCTGACCTCCCGGACTGTGGAAAAATAAATTTCAATTGTTCTAAATCACCAAGATGGAACTAATTTGTTATGTCAACCCTGAAAAACTAGTACAGATGGATTATTTTAAAAATAATTTTGAACAATTGGTTATTCATTTGGAAAAAAACAAAACAAAACTGGATTTCTGCCTTGTAGCATGAACATAACTTTCAATTGTATTAAAGACCTAAATTTGTAAAGTCCAACTTCAAACTTTTTAAAAGTAACAGAAAAATTGGGGCTGGAGAGATGGCTCCATGGCTGAGTGTGTACTGGGCTTGCAGAGGACCCAAGTTCAGTTCCCAACAACCATGTGAGGTAGCTCACAACCGGCCATAAGGAGAGGTATCCAACACTCTCTTCTGGATTTTGCAGGCAACTCGCAAGCACACATTTATTGACAAACAGACACACATAATTAAAAAAAAAAAAAACTTTTTTGAAAAAGTCACATAAGTTATATTTAGGACATCAAGATGAGCAAATAATAATTATTTTCAATTAAAATTGTACTAGTCTACATTCTCCTCCCACTGTGTGTGTGCATGTATGTGTATTTGTCTGTGTGCGTGTATGCGTGTGTGCCTGCGTGCCTGTGCATGTATGTGCTTGTGTGTGTGCATGTGTACACATGTGTGTGTGCATGTGTGTGAGTGCATGTGTGTGAGTGCGTGCGTGTGCGTGCGTGCTTACGTGTGTGTGTGTGTGTGTGTGTGTGTGTGTGTGTGTGTATGTGTGTCTGTGTATTACTAAAAATCAAACCCAGGCCTTCATGCAAACATTCTAGCTCATCCCTTTGTTTCTATTACTCTGTTTGTTTGTTTGCTCATTCATTTGTTTGTTTTTCTGAGACAGGGTAGCCTTGGCTGTCCTGGACTCGCTTTGTAGACCAGGCTGGCCTTGAACTCACAGAGATCTGCCTGCCTCTACTTCACGAGTGCAGGGGTTAAAGATGTGCACCACCATGACCAGCCTTCCTATTACTCTTAAACACACACCTTTCTTGTCCCTGTACAAGTCTGTCTTGTCCACCTGGGCTGACTGAAGCATTCATGGTTCTAATATCCTTCCCTCCAGTCTGCGGTTGGGGCTCAGTGGTGGTGCAATTGCTCAGTGTATTTGAAGCCTTGTGTTTTATCCTTAGCACCAACTTAAAATAAATAAGTAAATAAATAAAAATATGGGCTGGAGAGATGGCTCAGTGGTTAAGAGCACTGATTGTTCTTCCAGAGGTCATGAGTTTAATTCCCAGCAACCACCTGGTGGCTCACAACCATCTATAATGTGATCTGATGCCCTCTTCTGGCCTGCAGGTGTACATGCAGTCAGAACACTGTATACATAATAACAAATAGATCTTTAAAAAAAAAAAAAAGGAAAAGATAATTCCCCCACACACCCCCATCTCACACCCCAGCCCCGGCCTCCTTTTAAGGCTGGGTATGTGCTCAGTATAGCACATGTCCAATGTCTGAGGCCTGAGTTGGATCTTTGTCACCAATAAAAAGAAAGTGCAGAGCTAGAGAGGTGGCTCAGCAGGTAAGCACACTTACTGCTGTTGTAGAGGACCTGGGTTTGGTTCCCAGCAACCATATAATAGCTCACAGCTATCTGTAACTCCAGTTCTAGGGTGGGCATGCACACACGGAACACATCCACACGCAGGCGAAATGCCCACACACATAAAATAAAAATAAAGAAATCCTCTAAAAATTCTGCTTAAAACAGAAAAACGTAACTGGGCGTGGTGGCACACACCTTTAATCCCAGCTCTCGGGAGGCAGATGGATCTCTCTGAGTTCAAGGCCAGCCTGGTCCACAAAGTGAGTCCAGGACAGCCAAGGCTACACAGAGAAACCTTGTCTCAAAAAACAAAACCAAACATATTTAAAAATCCCCCGTTTCTAGTAAGGATCCCCCTTTTTCTTAGGGAACCCTATTCTCACACCCATAACCCTGTGAGTTCTGGCAGGTTCTCCTTCCTGCCACTGGGACTTGTCCAAGTGACTGAGACTGACCCACGTGAGCTTTCCTCTTGTCTCCTGTAACCCTTGGGGATTTTGTTGTTGTTTGAGGCAGGATCTCACTACGTAGCCCTGGCGCTGGCCTGGAACTCACAGAGATCCTCCTGCCTGTGCCTCCTAACTGCTGGGATTAAAGGTGTACAGTCACCACGCCTGGCTCTCCTATAATCCTATAAGGACCTATCTTGGGGAGCCTGGAAGTTTCTACTTTACCTTCTCTGAGCCACATCCGTCCGGCTGCGCCCTCCTCCGAGCACTCAGTGTTTATTGGCTCCCTCTTCAGTGCAGACTCTGCATTCTGCTAGTATGTGGAGCTGGATGGGACACCATCCCAACTGAATGATAGGATGGGTAAAAAATGTTCCTCTGGGCTTTACCAAGCTTAATCATTGGATCTGGACAGAACAAAATAAAATATAAGGTTCAAATTTATCAAGTCATGCATTCCAGACTTCCTACAGACAAGCTGGTTGTAGTTTTGTCTACACACTTATCTCCAGCCAAACTGAACTGTTTGTTGTCCTAGAACAGCCCGAGTTGTCCCCACAGGCATGTGTCACCAGGGTGTGTGCTTTCCCACAGTCTCTTTCTGTCTCTCTTTCCATCCAGGCCCTCTCTGGCTTTGTTCTCTGTCTCTTTCTTCTCTTTCATTGTGTGTCTGTGTGTCTGTGTATTGTGTATGTGTATTGTGTGTG
>OU015742.1:78423263-78448424 GCA_907169655.1 Acomys percivali
ATTCTAGGCATGTTCACATAGGATCCCCAGCACACACATTCTAGGCACACTGACTTTTCCAGAAGCAGGAAAGGAGTGCTTAAATGCTCAGCAGCCAGAGAACAATTTGTCCCACAGGAAAAAACTATAAACGGTGAGACTCTTTTCTTAGTCCCAGTATTACTCTGAAAAGAGCCAGCCACTGAGAAGACCTAACAAAAGTACGCAGGTGCACCCCCTTCTGGAAGGGGCAATGTCAGTTCAGGTCAAAAGACTTCAAAGTTCCTACTTCTGAGTTGAAATGAAATTCCCAAAATGGAGTTTGCTAATATAATAGTCAGACTTCACAGCTGGGCACAAATACCCTGATGTGCCCTTGGAAACCAGCCACCTAAGGGAGGAGTATATGCAGACTACAGAACATTGCAGAGCTACCAAAAAATTATAGCCTCAGTGGACAAAGGAACTTTGGGGAATGTTGCACTGTTAAGAGAAAAGAACAAGCTATGGACAGTTACATGCACTTAACTCCAATTTCGGAAATAACACACATGCATATAACAAAAAACCAGCAGTACTCAGGGAGGCAGAGGCAGGCGATCGTTGTGAGTTCGAGGCCAACCTCATCTACAAAGCGAGTGCAGTGGGCAGGGACCAGCAAGACAGATACAAACAAGCAGAAGCACTTTGTCTGAATGGGCCAGTTTTGCTCTCCTGCTTGTGAGTGCTTTCCAGATTTTCTAAAACAAACAAACATTCTTTTTATAAACTCAAGACAATTAAATGTAACTCAAGTGTAAATTACCAAAACATTTAGAGTAACGTGGTTCTACAGTAAAACTTTGACCTATTCCAATGTTGTATGAAAAACTTGCAGTCATCTCAAGTCAAAAAGACCACAGCCTCGAGCCGGGCGTGGTGGCGCACGCCTTTAATCCCAGCACTTGGGAGGCAGAGGCAGGTGGATCGCTGTGAGTTCGAGGCCAGCCTGGACTACAAAGTGAGTCCAGGTCAGTCAAGGCTACACAGAGAAACCCTGTCTCGGGGAAAAAAAGGAAAAAAAAAAAAAAAGACCACAGCCTCTTGGCAGGTAGGGGTGTGTGTGTCAAGACTACAGGGCTACAGGGCTACAGGTCTGTCTTGGTTGCCTGCTGGGACCGGAGTAAGGGGAGACACTCAGAGGCAGCTGGGAACTGAGAAGGGAATCTCCCATCCCCCCACCTCCAGGCCATAGTCAGTTTACTGGCTCACACCTCTATCCCAGCACTGAGGTGAAGGAGGAGACCACCATGAACAGCTAGAGAACAGCCCAGGACAGAGAGACTCTTTGTCCCAAAACACAATTTTGTTTAAAAAGCTGAACTTCTGTTATCAGCTGCTCAGGAGCCTGGGGACCTATATTACCTACCAACTTCATGCAAGCTCATATTTCAGTTCTTTCACCTGCATCAACTCATTCCACAAAACTTAATAAAAATGCCACATTTATGGCCAAAATAGCACAATCAAGTACAGGCGTGGCCATTAGATGCCCAAGAGGCAGGCAAAAAGAACACAAGCGTCAATCATCTTAGCAAGGCTTCGTATTTTCTCAGTGTTTTGCAGAGGAAAACCAGCAACGGCTTTCTGAGGCTCCTGAGCTTCCTTGAAAGTTCTCCTGCCTCAGTGCTTCCACAGAATCCGGTGAAATCTGTGTCAAGTTGAAGCACTTGATCACAGGAGAAGATCCAACAGGCCACAGCATCCCTAGTTTTGTCAACTTCTGCCCAAAAGGGAGGGTCCAGTGAGGGTGTGTCAGGACAAAAGCCTTTGGCCACTCTGCTGTAGTGGTACTGTCAGTAACTATCAGAATTAAAGCAGCCTCAAAACACTAATACACAAACTTTGTTATAATTAAAACCTGAGGAGAAAGGAGACTAAACAGGGGAGAACTCATGAAAAAAGTGTTTCTAGAAGGCCCAGAGCTCTGGGGCTGTATTTCCAGAAGCAGAACTTGGGCTTTATGCTCAGGCAAGGCAAATGGGTCATCATGACACTCGATTGCAAACTAGGCACGTCTAGCTGAAGTGGCTGCCAAGTGCACGGCGCGGGCAAGCTGTAAGCTACCACACTATGGCCCTGAGTCATGTAAAAAATACAGCTAGCCGGGGCTGGAGAGATGGCTCAGAGGTTAAGAGCACTGTCTGCTCTTCCAGAGGTCCTGAGTTCAATTCCCAGCACCCACATGGTGGCTCACAACCATCTATAATGAGATCTGGTGCCCTCTTCTGGTGGTCAGGCAGAACACTGTATACTAATAAAACAAATAAATAAATATTTATTTAAAAAGAAAATACAGCTAGCCAAGGACAAGGTGCGCTCTAGTCCTCAGGTGTCCAACAACTCCCTGTGCTGGGTGAGGAGCGGGAAGAAGGGAAGGGGACAGCAGCCGAGACACTTGGAGAGAGACAGGACAACAACAGAAATCAAACAATGGGGACTGTGCTCAGCAGTGGTAAAGAAGAGAATCTGTTTTAAAATGAAAAAACAAAGAACACAAACATTTACAACTTCTGAAAACTTGTGTTATTACTTTCTAGTGAAACTATCTAATGGAGGAAATAAAGACGTGTCATCAGAAACGCACATAATGTCTTTATTTGAGAAACAAAAGTACAATGTTAGCATAGTTCAGAACACAAAGCACAAAACCACATTTCTCACCTGATCTTTGGAAAAAGCTTTGACATGTATATGTTTGACAGTTTGAACTACTCCATCATAAAATTTCACAGTGTAAGTACCTAAAATTCAAGAAGATATCATGATTTTAACTTGCTGTTTCATGAAGGCAGCAACTTTTACAGAACACACACAAAGGATCTCCAAACACAATAAATGTAAACAGTTTAAGAGCCACACTGCAGCAGGCTCAGCACAGTGGGAGAGCACCCCTTTAGCTTGCACAAGACCTTAAACTCAAGGCCTCGTACACACACACACAAGGCAAATTTAGCTCTCTACACTTATTGGTCAATATTGGTTTGCTTTTTATCTATACAATTCAAATTTCACTTTAAGTATTTTATGTTGTTTTATTAAAATAAGAATTATGTGCACTAAATTTGACCTCCTCAGCCAAAAAAAAGCAACAGAAAAAAATTAACAATCGAGAAAAATGGATTTACCAATTCCTTAGTGAGTGAAATTTACAGCTTATTCTTTAATCTTGATTTTCTGTCTTGAAGGACAGTAATCATCTTTTTTAGAGGTTGTGTGAACCTTAAAATCTGTGAACCTATCTTGCCCAAAATCCTAAAGGCTGCCAGGCAGTTGTTCAATAGGAATTCTGTGAAAAAATTAAAACTAGAAACCCATATAATCGAGTGTGTGTTCGTGGATCTCTTGATGCTGAAGATTGGCCTTGTACATGCTAACGCCATGCTCTACCACTGAGCTACACCCCAACCCCTCAAATCTTACCTTCCCAAAGGATAAGAGCATCCAACTATAAAAATCCTCATTAGCTGCATCAAAACCAAAGTTTTCTAATTTTTACATCTTATAACTGATCCATGTCCTGCCTCCTCCTTGCTTTTCCTGAGGATTTAGAATAAGAATCACACTCACTCTTGCCCAGTGGCCTGCTAATAACACGTCCTAGATCATCAATGACTCATACAGTTCAGGTGTCAGCACCCATTTCCCAACAAACAAAACCTCGAAGAGGAAGAGGAGGAAGAGGAAGAAGGTGAAAAAGAAGAGAGTGGTGAAGGTGAAGAATAAGAGGAAGAAGAGGGTGAAGAAGAAGAAGAAGAGGAAGAAGAGGAGGGTGCGGAAGGTGGTGGTAGGGGAGTTAGGAGCTCCCTGTTACTTCTCCACTGTCCCCTAGGATATGGGGCCAAGCTAGACCCATCCTCCTCCCGTGCTAAACAATCTTCCGGCTTCAGCCTCCCACAGCCTCCCACAAACCACCATGCTCGGTTCTTTCCTCTCCTCTGCTCACTCTCTTCCCACCCCACCTCTCCTGCAGTCCTAAGCAGGACCTGGCCAACAACTAGTCCCCTCACTAAGTCAAGTCTGAGCACCTGCCTTGCTAGGACACCTGACTTGCTAAGTTCAATGCAATCAGAGCTCAATGATTCCCAAGCCTACCTCTCTATCCATCAAATCCCCACAAGCTCAGAGTGCCTCACTATTTACCCACCGACACCTGCAACATTTCCAACTTGTCTTTTTTTTTTTTTTTTTAAGTTAAAAAAAAATTTTTTTTGAGATTACATAGTTGAAAATAGCAGTTGCACGTTGCTGCTGGCTCTTACCAACTCGCAAGCTCTTTTGTTCTGCGCCTGAGACAGGGTCTCAGACTAGAACTTGACTTAGCCTGGTACACACTGGGTAGCAAGGGCTGGCTGGGTCAGCTGTCATCCTACTTTACCCTCCCAAGTGCTGGAGTCACAAGCACAGCCCACCACAGCCATCTCCACGTTGTAACAGGGGTTCTCTCCCACTTAGAATGTGCCACCCAATGAGCCTCAGATGCCAGCTCACACGACCAACCACAGAACAGTTCAGTAAAAGCTTCCTGGCTTCCCAGCTGCTGGCCAGCTTCCCCTGTACTAGCCTTCTGAATCCTCATTTGCCACCAGAAGATGCTCACGCTGGGAGATACTGGCTTGTGAGTCAATGACCAGCTCTTCAAGACCAGAGAGCACATCTCAACTTCTTCACACACTGCACACCGCACACAGCAGCCCAGCACTCAGCTGCCAAACTAGCAAGATCAGCAACTCGAGAAGTGCTGCTTACCAGCCCAGCCCACCTCGGAATGGGAAGCTTGGGGGTGGGGGCGGGAGGCGGGCACGTGTGGGTTTCAGCAAGCCCTCCAGGTGGTTCTGATGAGTGCTGGGATTACAAGTGTGCACCACTGTGCCCGGCTTGGAGATATTTTCAAGTTCTAAAAGTAGAAGAATGGACCACCATCTTCAGCTGTTCAGGGATTCTTTTTGAAGTTAACTCTTCCTGATGGTAAAAGCCTTCCAGGAGAGGTCCCCAAGCTCCGCATTAAATTTAAGACAGAACTTAGAGCTAGGAATGATACCTCATGCCTGCAAACACAGCATTCGGTAGGCTGTCAAGTCCAGCCAGGGATCCCGTGTAAGACTTTGTCTCAAAGCTGGGCGTGGTGGCGCGCGCCTTTAATCCCAGCACTTGGGAGGCAGAGGCAGGCGGATCTCTGTAAGTTCAAGGGCAGCCTGGTCTACAAAGTGAGTCCAGAACAGCCAGGGCTACACAGAGAAACCCTGTCTCAAAAACAAACAAACAAACAAAAACAAAGAATATGTCTCAAAAACAGACAAACAACAAAAGGGCTAGAATTAGAACCCACAGCTGCCTGCTGACTTCCGACCAGTTCTTCTCCTATTGCCTGTTGCCCAAGCCCTGACGCCTAAGCAAACTACGAAGCCAGAACGCCAGCTGGCCACTATGAAATGAGCCAAACTCTGGCTACAGGTTTGGAGGCCCCATTGCTAAGTAGCAATATCCCACCCCTGACCCTCTTGACACCCAAAGGACTCTAAGCCGTCCTCTTGAACCGCCCTCCGGGGCTCACACTGACACAGCCTAAGGAACAGATCTGAGGGAAGGAGGCATGGCCACGCCTAGGCCCACTTCTGCGGAGGCCAGGTCGACGTTGCGAGAGTCTGCGTATAATGTAGAAGATCATCTCCCTGTGGCTGGAGAGTGGTTAAGGAGAAGCGCTGCTCTCCTAGAAAGTGTGAGTTAGATTCCTAGCATCGCATCCGGTGGCTCACAGCTGCCTGTAACTCCAGCTCCAGGGAATCTGACACCCTTTTTCCAGCAGTCAGAATGCAGAAGGGGCGTGAGAAGCCTATACCAGCAGAACTCAGGCCAACCAGAGCTAGCTGAATAGTGAGATTCAGTCGAAACTAAAACAAAAACACCAGGTTTGGTGGCCCATAAACTCAGGAGGTGGGACACTGGAAAACAACCACCACCAAAGTCCACAGAAGAGCCTTAGCTCCTGAGCACAGGCATGCCTGTGACAGCAGGGTGCTCCTCCCCAAACCTTGTCTTCAGAGCTATTTTACACACAGCCTTGCTTTCTGCCACCGAACATTTCCCAAACCATCCAAGCAGAACTGTATGCCCAGCCTTCTCTGCTCTTTAAGACTAAGTTGCCCAGTGTAGGAAATAGTTATGTCTATTTTCAGTAGGAGGCATGCTGAGAGCTCACTGGTTATAGATAAGCAGGAGGTGCCAGCCCTCCCTGTCTCAGAATTTAGGTTGGGAAGTTACAGATTTGATGCTACATGATTGAGCCCAAGATCAGAAAATGGGGCAGTGTCGAGCCCCAAATCATCAATAACAAGGCCATGTGACCTAAACCAGTAAGATGGACAATTGGGAAGGGGACAAGTAAGTCCTGGACTAGAAGACTGGAATTTCTAGCATTCAGGGACGCTGAAAAGTGCTGTCTTGCAGGAGTCAGCACCAGTCATTTTTGCCTTTCCTCTATGCTAGCATCCCTTTCTGTGGAATTGTGTGTTAAAAGATTGCTCTGTTTTCGCTAGTCTTGTGAATTTATCTTTCTTCCAGTCTGGCCTTGAACCCATTCTGTAGCCCAGGCAGGCTTTGAACTATGATCTTCCCTAGCTTCTTGAGTAGCTGGGACTGTAGGCCTGTACCACCAAGCCTAGCTTCTCTCTCAGACTTCTAAGTGCTCAAATGAGTCCTGAGCAAGAACAGCAAATGGCCCATAACCACTTCACAGGACAACTACCAGGACCTTTCCCCCAACCAGGGCTCCCAAGAGACTACTAGGAATTAAAAGGCCAAACCACCTACCCACCAGGCAGAGCCAACCCACAGAACACAATAGCATGTAGCCAAGGACAGCAACAATAAAATAAACATCTACCTAAGACATCATGAGATCATTATTATTTTTTAAACTCTAGGGTGAGCTATGGAGATGACTAAGTCAAAAGATTGGGCAAAGCCAGGCATGGTGGCACACATCTTAATCGCAGCACTTAGGAGGCAGAGGCAGATGAATCTCTGTGAGTTCAAGGCCAGCATTATCTACAAAAGAAGTTCCAGGCCAGACAGAGCTTTGTAATGACCTCATATCTTAAAAAGAAAAAACAAAGCCGGACATGGTGGCACACGCCTTTAATCTCAGCTCTCGGGAGGCAGAGGCAGGTGGATCACTGTGAGATGGAGGCCAGCCTGGTCTATAAAGCGAGCCCAGGACAGCCAAGGCTACACAGAGAAACTCTGTCTCGAAAAACAAAACAAAAAAGCAAAAAAGTGTGGAAATTACTTAGCACAGATCCTGTCACAGAGATCTAGTTTTCACACCCGGCAAGCCACCCTGAGCAGAGCACCATCACCTCTTCTACAGATGACACACTGGCCACGCAGCTGGCTCTGGCACGTGTGAACCAAAGTCTTCCTTTTACTTCCGTCTGTGCAAAGCTGCTCACGAGGTACCAACCTCCCCGTACTCCAATGGATAAAGAAAAACAAAAAAGAACTGCTTCGGCAGAGGCCTGAGAAGACTAGTTCCATAGCATATCCTGTTATAAACACAGGCTCCAGGCACTGGCCCAAAGTAGACTGAACTGGGGGAAGGGGGAGCACATGACCTAGAAATTAGGAAGAAGACTTGCTTAGCGCAATCACCCTCAACCCCAGCACTGAGAAAGCAGTAACACAAGGACTGCTGCAAGTTCAAAGCCAGCCTGGTCTACACAGCAAATCCCAGGCCAGTCTCAGCAACGTAAGATCAAGAGGAAGGAACCGATCTTGGTGCAAACACTAACCACTTGCAGGTTCCTCAGGGAGAAAGCCTGGGCATCAGTGGTGCTCCGCTGGGGCACAGAGCCCTGACCGTCTTATGGCTCTAATTCTCCAAATAATTTTGGAGTTGCTCCAATGAATATGGATATGGAAGTACAGGCTAGTAATGCAACTCCTAGTCTGAGGCAGAAGAAGCCCTTCAGCCCAAACATTCAAGGCCAGCCTCAGCAACCTAGCCAGACTCTATCTCAAGGGAGCAAATGTTTGAAAGATGAGTCAAAGAACTCCAGACAGGAGCCAAGGTCAACTCGGCAAAGATGAAGTCACACAAACAAAAAGACCTGAGTGCAGAATTCTGTCTTTTACTCTTACATAAGCTGGGTTGGGGACTAACATGCCTACTAACTTCGCAGTAAATATGACCCTCCACTGCCAAAAAAAAATTTTTTTTAATGAAAAAAAGCTAGGCATGGTGGCTGTACCTGTAATCTCAGTACTTGGGGAACTAATACTGGGGGATTTCTATGCGCTCAGGGTCAGCCTTGGCTGCTCAGTGAAAATAGTCTAGCCAGGAGTATGGAATGAGATTCTAATTTCAAACACAAAACAGTCCGGGCTGCGGTGGTACACACCTTTAGTCCCAGCTCTCTGGAGGCAGAAGCAGGTGGATCATTGTGGGTTCAAAGCTAGCCTGTCTACATAATGAGTTTTAGGACAGCCAGGGCTACATAGAGAAACCCTGTTTCAAAAACAAAAACTAAACAAAACAACAACAAAAACCAGAAGAAAACTAAACTCAGGTGGGTGAAAGGACTTTATAATCCCAGCACTCTGGAAGTATGGCATCAGGTCCAGGGCATCCTCAACCGCACAGTAAGTGCAAAGCCAGCCTGGGTTACAGGAATCTACCTCAAACAAACAAACAAACAAAAAAGCTGTTGTTTAGGGCTCCCCATGGCAGTGGCTGCTACTCCCCCACTCTCTCCACAGCCTGCTCAGCCAATGCTCAGCATCAGGAAGTTAAACAGAGGAATGCACAAACTGTCCTTCACTGGGTTCCTCTTCCTCCTAGCCGGGGAGACCAGACAGGAAATCACAGGGCACCCTGCCAGCACAGTGCCTCCTCTTCACAGAGCCCATGTGACTACTGAGAAACCCAACTCAGTCAGGTGGAGAAATCCAAGCGAGGAAGGAAAAGAAAGTAAGGGCTTGGAATATAGCTCAGTGGTAGAGCCCTATCCTGGCATGCACAAAGCCTTGGGTTTATTTAATTCCCAGTACCAAAACAGACAAACAAACAAACAAACAAAACAGAAAGTGGAACAAGGGGAGAGAAGGGGAGAAGGGCGGGGGCAAGAGGGCAGAGCAGCAACCAAGCCCACAGTCCTAGAATGTTTTGGGGTTGTTTGTTTGTTTGTTTGTTTTTCAAGACACTGTTTCTCTGTGTAGCCTTGGCTGTCCTGGACTAGCTTTGTAGGCCAAGCTGGCCTCGAACTCACAGCGTCTGCCTGCTGGGACTAAAGGCGTGCGCCACCATGCCGGGTGCACAAGTCCTAGAATGAAGCAACATGAAGTAGGAAGCCCTCCTTACTCTGCCAGCCTCAAGATAGGCCCACCCAAGAACTAGCGGACAGGGTGACACAGCTCAGAGGAAAAGAAATCACCATCCTCACTTCCAAGCTAGGCACAGAGCTGAGCTCCCACAAAGGCCAACTTTCCCAGCATGCCTCACTAACTTTCACTTCAGGATTTAGCCCACTCCATATCCTCTCACCCTCTTCCAATCAGTCTCAAGAAGCAGCAGTCAGTTAAGTCTCCCTCAAGGTTCTTCAATTAGTAAATGAAGCAGGTGGAAATAAGTCAGAGCTACTGAACCAACCAGGGTGGCCAATGCCCACAGCAGAAGCCCAGGGCCTCAAGACTCTCCCTCCTATAATACAGCTCATGAGAAAGCAACAGAAACATTTTGCATTTTTAATTTGCAATGCTTTAAATTCCCCAGTTATTTTGTTATTACGGTTTGACTTGATCTGTTCTGTTGTGCTTTGTTCCTGAGACGGAGTCTCACTGTATGGCCCAGGCTGGCCTCTAACTCAATATGTAGTCCAAAGATGATTGCAAATCTGGGATCCTTGAGTTCTAGTCTAGCCTCCTAAGTGTTGAATTAAAGGCATGTGCCAGCATGCCCAACTGTAGTTGCCCCAGCTTAAAACTGCTAATTAGCTACAGCTTATAATATAGCCAATGATGTTTATTCCTTAAATAATTACTTCAAAAAAATTTTCACAGCCACCCCACATCTAGGCCCTTCTCGTCCTTCCCAGGATTTGCCTGCACTGTCCTCCAGCCCACTGTCCACTGGCTTCAATCTGCCTCGCTAGGTCTTTTGGTTGTTTTCATGACGCCAAGCTCAGGGCTCTGCAAATACTAGATATAAGCTAAGTTCCTAACACTTCTGCAACTGCTGTGAAGCCGTGCCTCTACTTTTTTCTAAGATACCACTTGCCTCCCCACAAAGCTCCTAAAATCCTCTTCCTCCATCTGCCCCGCCCTAGCCATGCATCTGATCACCTTCCCTCTCTCCTCCACAGACTCTGCTGTTATTTAAGAAATGACTCATGCAACTCCGCCAATATTTCATCCCAGCTGAATGACTGATGGCCCTCAACGGAGAACCTCCAGGGAGTCAGTCTCACTGGAGGGAAGGGCATGACTTGATCAGCGCTAACCACCCTACAGCTTTTCAGGCCATTTATGAACCTAAAGAACTCTCAGCTACAAAAGCCAGTAAGTGAAGAAAGAGATCTTGAAAACAAGAATCTGGAGAGGCAGAATGCATACTCACCTAATTATGACTATTTCTAAAAGGACTCAGGGGTTTAATATGTGAGCTTTCCCTGCAAACAAGCTATCTGTTAATACAACGTATGTGAAAAGCACTAATGAGATGCTATTTTGAACACAGGCTTATATATAACAATTTAAGAAAAGATGAAACCATCCAAATAGACTTCTTATGAACTGGAAAATCAGTCCTTGTGTAGATAGCTCAAAAGATGGAGCCTCACTTTTCCCAGACAAAACTTAATCATCCCAACACTTGGCAGAGTACTTAATAGACAGCTAAATAAGTTCATGGAATGAAAAGCCAATGTGGGCCAGGTATGGTATACATATGCATGACTTTAATGCCAGCACAGGAGGCAGAAGCCAGTGGGGCTCTCTATGAGTTCTAGGCCAGCCACGGTTCATAAGAGATTCTGTCTCAAAACAACAACAAAAAAGACCAATGGCCATTGTTGTTGGCTTTCTGCTTTGTTTTGCTTTGTCCTTTCTTTGCTGTGCAATGCTTTGGATTAGTTCAGGGCCCCAGGCATGCTAGGCCAGTGCTCTTATCACTGAGCTATATCCTCAGACCCTCAATCTGACACAACGGGACTCTGGCTGCCCAAAACATCCTCTAGAGATCTGGGCTACAATCCAGACATCCACTAGAGTATGCTGAGGAAAGAGTCCCTTCTGACCTTGTGGACCACTCCCTTGCACTCTTTTTGGATCACACTCTCTGCTCTGTCTTCTACATGTTCAAAACTGCTAGGTAACCACACTTAGGATCTGTATCCGAGCGTCTCAATTTCTACCCTAAATCACCTTTATCTACAAAGCATATTCTCAAATGTTTGTTAATATTTTTTTATTCATAAGCAAATTTAATTTGTTCACAAATAAATAAAATAAACAACTGTATTTATTTCACCAAAATATCAGGACAGAAACAACCCACAGACTTGTCAGCAGAATCCACTGTAATTGGCTGGGGAAATAATGACTGAAATTTAGTAGCAAAGAATTAATCTCCTTTCTTTTTTCTGGGGATTGAATCTATAGCAAAAACCTCATTTGTATCCAGCTTTCTTTCCATTTATAATCTCTCCATGATGCCAGACATATTAGCTGGAAAAAATATTAGCAGGCAATAAATACTGATACATTAACTACCAAGGACTCATACTGTACAATTCCCCTACAGCAAAAAGTGAAAGCAACTGCAACTGCAACCTTACCATCCTTGTTCACAGCAGTGACTTTGGCTGGATAGAATCGACAGTCAGACCAGCAAGCAAGCACTTGCTCGTTTATTTGAAATTCCTATTTAAAAAAAAAAGTAAATGTCCAGTTACCAACTGAATTTCATAGAGTGCACATTACAGCACAATTCATAAAAGCAGCTAGGATGAACATGAGGGGTAAGGGAGGGCGCTACAGTGCTGAGAATCGGCAATCCTAGCACTCAGGACTCTAAGACAGGAAGGACAAGGGTTTGAATCGGTCTTGGCCACACAGAAAGATTCTTTCTCAAAAATGAACAACGGGCTGCCAAGATGGCTCAGTGGATAAGGGCAAGTGCTGCTGGGCCTGACAGCCTGAGTTGTGTCCCTGGGTACACATACCAGAGCAAGGAACAACCCTCCAAGTTTTCTTCTGATGTCTAAAATCCATGCTGTGGCGTAAGTGCACACAATACATACACGTAAATAAACAAACAAATAAATAAATAATAAAATAATAACAAATTAAGGGAGAAAATGGGTCAGGCAAGACAGCTCAGCAGGTCAAGGCATTAACCACCCCCCAAACCCAACTCCTGAAAGTTTTTCTGCACGTGTGTATCATACCTACAAAAATAAACATCATTTTAAATTTAAAAATAATACAACTTGGGGATGGAGGGATGGCTCAGTAGTTATGTGTACTTGATGCTCTTGCAGAGGACTGGGATTTGGGTCCCAGCATCCACACGGAGGCTCAACACTGCCTGAATTTGTTTCCAGGGGATACAGCACTCTCTTTTGGCCTCTTCAGGCACAAAGCACACACACAGAACATATACATATACATATGCATATACATATACATATACATATACGCAGGCAAACACACACACACACACACACACACATTTATACACACATAAAATAAATAAAAGCACACCAATGAGAGTGGATTGGAATGGGCTATTGAGATACAAGGTGATTCTGATCTTCAGCACAGGAAGCCAAAATATAATGAGGCTGGGCTGGAGAGATGGCCCAGGGTTAAGAGCACTTGCATTTCTTGCAGAGAACCTGAATTTGGTTCCCAGCACCCACATGGTGGCTCAGGACCATCTATAACTGCAGTTCCAGGATATATAATGCCCTCTTCTGACCTCCACAAGTACCAAATACATGCACGCAGGCGAAACACCCATACACATAGAATAAAATATATAAATAAATCTGTAGAAAGTAGCTGGGCATGATTACCCACAACTTTAATCCCAGTACGTGGTAAATAGGAGCAGGAGGATCTCTGTGAGTTCAAGGTTAGCTTGCTCTACATAATGAGGTCCAGGACAGTCAGGACTACATAGTGAGACCCTGTCTCTCTCAAACAAACAAACAAACAAACAGGTTAGGACACACGAGTCCTTAAGCCACGAGGTCTAGGCAGGCACCAGCTAGCACTGAGACAACCTTGCCCTCTCTGGCATTCATAATGAAAGGGACCTAAGTGTCCAGGACCACCTGAGAACACACCTAGCGCAGGAGCTGGAAGGAATGAGGCCACTCCAGCTCAGGGACGCAGCACTCGTGGCATTTCACAGCACCCACACTACTGCTGGTCCCTGACCACGGGAGGCGCTCATGCACCTTCCATATCGCATGCTGTTTTCTCTGCACAGTTGGCACTCATAAGTTCTACAGAATTAACACAGAATGATCAAATGGAACAATACTGAGCAACCCAAAATCGGAAGGGGAAAAACAAAACAAAACAAAAAGGCCAGCCAGAGTTCAAGTTCCTCAGTGAGGTGGAAAACTAAAATGCAAGCTGAGTCAGAACCCAAAAAGTAAGGGCTACCACAGATGTCTCAATGTCTGTTTTAAACAAAAGTAAAGGTTTGTGCACCATTTTGAAGGCAATTAAAGCTCCAAGCACAATGATAAAATTTAGAAAAGGGAAAACAGTCTAATCAAGTCAAATTCTCCACTGGCTCATAAGACTTTGTGTAAGCCGGGCGTGGTGGCGCACGCCTTTAATCCCAGCACCCGGGAGGCAGAGGCAGGCGGATCACTGTGAGTTCGAGGCCAGCCTGGACTACAAAGCGAGTCCAGGACAGTCAAGGCTACACAGAGAAACCCTGTCTCGAAAAACCAAAAAAAAAAAAAAAAGACTTTGTGTAAAGCCGAATGTGGTGGTGCATACCTTTAATGTCAGTAGAGAGGCAGAGGCAAGTGGATCCCTGTGAGTTCAAGGCCAGCCTGGTCTACAAAGCAATCCAGGACTGCCAGGGTTCTTGTTACACAGAGAAATACTGTCTCGAAAAACAAAACAAGGGGCTGGAGAGATGGCTCAGTGGTTAAGAGCACTGTCTGCTCTTCCAAAGGTCCTGAGTTCAATTCCCAGCAACCACATGGTGGCTCACAACCATCTATAATGTAATCTGATGCCCTCTTCTGGCCTGCAGGTGTACAAGCAGACAACACTGTATACATAATAAAAAATAAATCTTAAAAAAAAAAAAGGAAAGAAAAAAGAAAAACAAAACAAAAACAAAAGACTTTGTGGGCTGGCGAGATGGGTCAGAGGTTAAGAGCACTGGCTGTTCTTCCAAAGGTCTTGAGTTCAATTCCCAGCAACCACACAGTGCTATAATAAGATCTGGTGCCCTCTTCTGGCATGCAGGCACACATATGGGCAAAATACTGTATAAATATTAAATAAATCTTTAAAAAAAAAAAAACTGTGTAAAACAAGCTAAGGATCCACCACTTAATAAATGAAGATTAGTACAGCAAATGATTGTCAAGGCTACCTTATCTAGTATACAATATTCTAGATACAGTGGGTCTAGATTTCAATCATTCAACAACTCAATAATTTGGTGGGGTGATATTTTTGCTTATTGTTGGCTTTAAGATGGGTCTCATTATGTAGCTCTGTTGGCCTGGAACCTCCTGTGCAAACCAGCTTGGTTTCCTGCCTCTGCCTCTCAAGTACTGAGAAAACAGTTCCACTGTTCTGGTTTGGTTATTCAGTTTTTGACCTCTTGATCCTCTTCTTCCTCCACATCCTCAGAGTTGGAATTAGAGCCATGTGTCCATCATTTCTGGCATGGGGGGTTGGGGGTGGGTGAGACTGTAGCCCAGGCTGGCTTCAAACTCAAAGCAATTAATGAACCTTGGCCATCCAAGAACTAAAATGTGCCACCACACCTAGCTTTTTATAAAAATATTTCCTGAAGACCTACCATATACTCAGTAGTATTGTAAAGACTAGGAAAACAGTGGTCCTAAAAGAGACAAGATCCTACTCATATGGATGGAACCCTAATAGGTTACTTTATGAACTACTATTATCAATTGCACCAAATACGTGAAAACTGGACTCTTAAGGAGCCCTGGTCCAAAGAGACCTCAGGGTCATCACTCCAGGCCAAGGCAAGGATTGCCCACTGACAATCCAAGGCTAGACAGGAACTGCCGGCAGCTGACCAGGCTGGTTCACTACAGAACTCCACTGATTGACTACTCACAGAAGATCCATCTTCCTCATGTAAGCCCTCTTTCCTCAGCTGTATCTTCTCTAAAGGGCGCAGATAAGGACTGTCCCAGCAAAACCACTCATCATAACGATGGTTCCAACGCTTGAAATGGATGAGAACTTTCCCTTCTTCGTAGTCAATGTCTTCAATGTGAGCCGGGTACCTGAGTCACAAAAAGGGAGATTACTTTAATGTCTAGGCCTCTTCCCACAGAGCATAACACCAAAGTATTTAAGACCTACCATTTTGTTGTTGCTGTTGTTTAATTTTCTTATTTGTTTTAAAGATTTATTTATTTGTATGAGTGTTTTGCCTGCATTATGTTTGTGGACCACTTATGTGCCTTTTGCAGTCCACAGAGGCCCAGGGGAGTGGGTTCCTCTGAAACTGGAGTTACAGATGGTTCTGAGCCACCATGTGGGTTCTAAGGAATCAAGCACAGGTCCTCTAGAAAAGCAGCCAGTCATCTGAACTGGTGAGCTATCTCTCCATCAGCAGCCAGGCATGGGGTTGCTGGCCTGTAATGCCAGCACTCAGAGGTTAAGGCAGAGGGACTGCTGCAAATCTGAGGCCAGGCCAACCTGGGCTGCATAAACAAAAGAGAAACAAAAGCAAAAACCTAACACTTGATGATGCTGTGTAACTGGTCAAATAAATTACAGAAGATAATGGACTTGGCTTCGAGTCTCTCGGGCATGGTTGACGCACACCTGTAATTACAGAACCTGGCAGGCTGAAGCAGGAGGAAGTGCTACGAACCCCAGGTAACCTCAACTAGAGAGCCTGTCTCAAAAATAAATAAACAAACAAGCAACTAAGTAATAAAAGTCTTGATCTGGAGCAAATGAGATGGGTCTGTGGGTAAAAGCATTTGTCACACAGACTGAGAATCCGAGCCCCATCCCCTGAACCCACACTGGGAGGAGGAAATAAACTCAAAAAAACTGTCCTTGGACCCTGACATGGGCACACACTCAACACAGAATCTCAACAGAGTACTTTCTTATTTGGCAAGCCTGAGTTCACTCACGTAAAGCTGGCTATAGTACCAGTTACAAGCTATGACATACACAAGGCGTGAGCACCCTGGAGGCAAGAAGCAAACGGGAAGCCCTGGTTATAGTAGCACATATCCATAAGCTGTAACACAGCCTCAATTTTGAGGCAAAGGTTTTGTTTTGAGGCTTTTTTGTTTGGTTTGGTTGTGTGTTTGGCTGGCTAGCTGGCTGGCTGGTTGGTTGGTTGGTTGGTCAGCTGGCTGGCTGGCTGGTTTTCTGAGACAGAGTTTCATGTTGCCTGTGTTAGCTTCAACACTATGTAGGTAAAAATTACCTCAAACTCCTGATCCCCTTGCTTCTATCTTCCATGTACTGGGATTATAGTGAGTGCCAGCAGCCCAGCTACTGTAGAGCATTTTAACCAGATGGTAAGGTACTGTGTAGATACCAAAAGAAACAAGATGGTTCCGCATGTTCTGAGGTAGAAAGCTCTCGCAAATTACTGAGACAGGATGCCCAACACTGTTTAGGGTGAGCTATCATATGAAGTGTTTCTGAGGACAACTTTGGGGAGTCAATTCTTTCTCCAGTGTGTGGGTCCCAGGAACACAACTCAGGTTGTCAAGCTGGATGGCAAGTGCCTGGCCTGCTGAGCCATTTCACAGGCCTAATACTTGTATATTTGAAGTTTTTTGTTCGTTTGTTCATTTGTTTTTTGACAGGGTATTACTATGTAGCCCTGGTTAAACTAAAACTCACAGAGATCTACCTGCCTCTGCCTCCAGAGCACTGGGCCCCAAGGCACACACCACCACCCAGCTACTCTTTCTTCTTAAAGGGAGGTGAATATGTACAAACTATAGGGAAGGATGCAGAGCCATAGCCAGCTCGGCTCCTCCCATCGCTATTCTACCCTTCCTAGACTGCGAGGTGGGGAAACAAACAGCATTCCTTCATTGCCATCTAACAAGCAATCAGGACCACAGAGAGCCATAGGTTAGTGAGCAGACCGAACACTCACATGCAAATCATCACAGTTTGCTAAAGTGCAACTCCTGAGTCAACAGCTTGGCCTTTGACCTCCGAGCACTGAAGAATTCTTGGATGTTGCTGCTGCCCTTCAGTAGCAAATGTCTAGCCACCGGCTGTTATGTTAGTATTAAAGAGCAGGGGTGTGAGTGGCACCGCCAATAATGACACCCTAGCTGCCCAGCTCCAATGACAGCCCCTCAAGCTGGCACTCCAAAGACAGCACTCTTGAATCTCCCAACTTGAATCCTTTACTGTTTTCTAAGTGCCTGGTTCCCTGTGATAAATCTTTTTATGGCTGAAACACTCAGGATTACAGGCAAACCCCTGTAATCCTAGCACTCATGAGGCAGAAGATTAAGAAGTGTAGGCCAGCCTGGAACTATATAGTCAAATACTGATCCCCCCTACCCACCAAAAAAAGCTGGTATTATAGCATATGCCTGTAATTCCAGCACTGGAGAAGCTGAGCAGGGGGACCATTGCAAGTCCAAGGCCAGTATGGGCTGCAAAGCAAGACTTGGTCTGGAGAGACACCTCAGCAGGTAAAGGTGCCCGCCACCAAGAAGCCTGATGCCTGAGTTCAATCCCTGAGACCAACATGATGAAAGGCGAGCCAACTCCTGCAAATTATTCTCTGACCTCCACATGTATACCATTCTGTGCATGCACACACAAACATAAATAACTTTTTAATACGCCTTACAGCAGGTCCTGTCTCAGAACAAAACAAAGCCAGTATGGCAGTGTGATTCTGGGCAGAGAGGGTGAGGATGGTCAAGGTCCCCCTCAACCACACAGCAAGGTGGAAACCAGCCTGGACTAGATGAGACTCTCATAGGAGCTGAAAGTGAAAAGCTCAAGCTACTCTTGTGAAAGACCCAACTTTAGTTCCCAGTATGAAAACTGAGTGGCTCAGAACTGCTAGGAACTCCAGCTCCAAGAGACCCAATACCTTCTGGATGCTGAGGGCATCAACGCTTGTTCACAAGGGCACAGAACCACACAGACAAAGGCACAGGCACAGGCACAGGCGCGCGCGCACACACACACACACACATACACAAATTAAATGAATTAATTTGCTCTTATCTTATGTGTATGGCTGTTCTGCTGCATATATGTCTGCCTGTGTGCAGCACGTGCTACCTGGTGTCAATGGACACCAGAAAAGTATACTAGGTCCCCTGGAACTGAAGTTATAGCTGTGAGCTGCCATAGAGATGCTGGGAATTGAACCCAGGCCCTCTGGAAGAACAGCCAGTCTCAACAACTGGGCCATCTCTCCAACCACAATTAAAATGTTTTGTTTTTGTTTTTTAGACAGAGATCACCATGTAAAGCTGGCTGGCCTAGAACGTGCTATGCAGACCACATGGCTTCAGACTCACACAGGAGTTTTGTTGTTCTTGTACGACTGTCAGCCTAGCCTCCAACTTGTGCTTTGCCTTCCAAGTGTTAGAATTATAGGAAATGTGTACTGTGTCAGGGTAGTCTACCATTTGTAGACCTAAAGAAAACTCTGTGGGTGGCTCTACAGTGGCCGAGGGACACAGTTCCTGAAAGTGGTCTCTATGTCTCTACAGTGACAGAACTGGGGCTACAGAAGCAGCTCAGCAGATAAGAGCACTTCGCACCCTTGCAGAAGACCATATGGTAGCTCCCAACTGCCTGCACCTCCAGTTCCAGAGGATCCGGTGCCCTCTTCTGACCTTGCAGACTCCTGCATGGGCTTGAAGCACATCAACTCAGGTACACACATACCCATAAAGCATAAATATTTTTGTTTATTTTTTAGATACAGGGTTTCTCTGTGTGTAACCTTAGCTGTCCTGGAACTCTCTTTGTAGACCAGGCCAGCCTCAAACTCACAGAAATCCACCTGCTTCCACCTCCCAAGTATTAGGATTAAAGGTATGGGCCACCTGTGTTCGTTTGTTTTTCCTTAACAGGGTTTCTCTATGTAGCCTTGGCTGTCCTGGACTCTTTCTAGACCAGGCTGGCCTCAAACTCACAGCAATCCACCAGCCTCTGCATCCTTGAGTGCTGGGATTAAAGGTGTGCTCTGCTAATAAATATTTTTAAAATAAAAATTAAAAAAAATAAGTGACCAAACGTATGTCACTCCTAGATGAGGGGGCCTATCTGTGTAACATAAAAAGAAAATGCAGTAATGACCATCTTAGACATCGACCCAGTAGGACTTAATACTAGATTGACCAAGTAGAAGATCAACGTTGCTGCCTGCCTGCCTTGGGGACTGCTTAGCTTCCTCAGGCACAGGTCTCCATTTATTGCCTTTGATGCAGCCAGTCAATTACAGGCCCCAAGACGTGTGCTCTGGCCCCTGGCGTTGAGGCAAACTAGACTCATGAACTGACTAAGCTTTCAGACTATTAGGTGGAACTACAGGAGGTTAGCAATAGCAACTGCTTTCACCAAATAATGTCAATTGACTCAGTCTGCGAATCTCAATAACGACAAGACACACTAGAGGGGATGGGCAGAAGTTAACATTTACAGGCAGGAAAAAAAAGACAGGGGCTGGAGAGTTGGCTCAGTGGTTAAGAGCACAGTCTGCTCTTCCAAAGGACCCGGGTTCAATTCCCAGCACCCACGTGGCAGCTCACAACTGTCTGTAAATCCAAGATCTGACACCCTCACACCAATGCACATAAATTTAAAAAATTAAATAAAAATATTTAAAAAAATAAAAAGAAAAAAAGAAAAGGAAGACAGAAGAAGACTCCTTTGTAAATCAACACTGTAGCTAGAACTCACATTTTTTTTTCTTTTGTTTTATGTTTAGTGTCATGTGTAAGGGTGTTTTGCCTGCATGTACATCTGTGTACCACATACATGCGTGCAGTGCCCTTGGATGTCAGGGAAAAGTTGGATCCTCTAGAACTGGAATTAAAGATTGTTCTGAGCCATCAATGGGTGCTGGCAATCAAATCTGGGAGCTCTGGAAGAGCAGTGCTCTCAGCAGCTCCGCCTAGCCTGGAACTCGCAGTAAGCCTGTGTCCACAGGTAGGAATCCCACAAACAGCGACACTTCCAACAACAGAAGATTCTGTAATGAGAGGAAGAGCCAGAAGCAAAGGCAGGGTAGGAGGCAGAGGAAGAGAAGAACTCAGGACACCTCTGTAGAAGAGGGGGTGCTTGGCCTCAACTCTGGAAGATGGCAGGAGTTTTCCATGTGCCATGAGGGCTTCAGAAACTGGGCACTGGGGCACACATCTGTGAACTCTGCACTCAGGAAGCAGCAGCAGCTAAATCGGGCTCAAGCTTATCTTTAGGCACAGAGTGATTCTAATGTTAGCCTGAGCTACAGACTTTATCTCAAGAAAAATAATTTAAAAAGCAGACAGAGCAGGGCTGAGGAATGTCCCAGGGAGAGACTACGGTCTGGTTAATCAGAGCACAGAGGGAAGAAGGCAACAAGGGAATTTAGGAGACAGCAATTCTGCCTGAACCTCACCAACAGTCAGCTACGCCCTGAATGGTGCTTCCCAAACAGTCCTGGGCCGGCAAGATGGTGGCCAGCAGGCAAAGGCACCCGCAGCCAAGCCTGACAACCTCAGCTCGATCACATGGTGGAAGGAGAGAATGGGTTTCAACAAGCTGTCCTCTGACCTCCATGCACTCACAAATACTGTTTTAAAAAAGCAGTCCCCAGCCAGGCAGTGGTGGCGCACGCCTTTAATCCCAGAGCTCAAGAGGCAGAGAAAGGTAGATCGCTGTGAGTTCAAGGCCAGACTGGTCTACAGAGTGAGTCCAAGACAGCCAAGGCTACACAGAGAGACCCTGTCTCAAAACAAAACAAAACAGCAGTCCCTGGCCCACGGGATGGTGGTCTACATGGTCTCTAAGGATCATTGTCTACAAGGTCTCCAGGGATGCTGGTCTACAAGGTTTCCAAGGGATTCACTATTATTTCTGAAATCTGGACCATTTTTTTATCAGAACTTTCTAACTCGGTCCCATAAATGGGCAAAAAAAGACTGAGAAGTTTTCCTTTCTGCTGCCGCCATGCTATCCAGACTGAGGAAGACTCGAAAACTCCGGGGCCACGTAAGCCACAGGCACGGCTGCATCGGTAAGCACCGCAAGCAGGCCCCAGGTACACACATGACATGGTGCACAAACATACATGCAGGCAAAACAGCCATACATACAAAATAAATAAAAAGTTCTCCATGGTTTGTTGTATGTTGATTTATAGCTGAATAATTTCTATCTCACAAGCTAGGTGCCTTATATTGCCCAATCTAAACATATTTTTTCACCATAAAATAAGTTAATATTATATAACTACATGGTTAAAATAGTAACCCTGGGCTGGTGAAATGGCTTGGTCAGTAAAGGCATTTGCTGCCAAACCTGATAACCTGAGTTAACCCCTAAAATCTAAATATTGGAAGGAAAATAATCACTTTGGGGGGAGCGGGATTCAGGAGGCGGTCTTGTGTAGGCCCAGCTGGCCTAGAACTGATGCGGCTGGCCTCCTGCCTCTCTCCATTGAGCACTGGGACTACAGGCATAGGGCACCACACCCAGCAGGTTGGGTGTGTTGTAGTATACACAATACTGCAGCTTTTGCCTATATGCTCTTGGGTTCCTGTCACAAGATGAGGGAGCACAACTAGGTGCTACACTGTGAGAAAGATTATTCCTAGGGAAAGGCCTATATGGTGGAGAATCAAGGTGTTCCCTCAGGAACTCACACCCAAGTGCCACCTACATGAACAAACCACTTTTTTTTTTTTTTTTTTTTGTTTTGTTTTGTTTTGTTTTTCGAGACAGGGTCTCTCTGTGTATCCTTGACTGTCCTGGACTCACTTTGTAGACCAGGCTGGCCTCGAACTCACAGCGATCCGCCTGCCTTTGCCTCCCGAGTGCTGGGATTACAGGCGTGCGCCACCACGCCCAGCAAACAAACCACTTTAAGCTGCAAGCCTGAACCGGAACAGCTCGAACCTCCCACGTAGGCTGCTCCTGAATTCCGGCCCACAGAAACTTGGAGGATAATAAATGGTTAACCTTGTTTCAAACCTCAAACCACTCAACTCTAAGAAAACTTGTTACAATGTAATTAAGAACTAACAAAGTAGCATTTGCAGGATTCTGGTGGTTTTCTAGAAGTGGAGACTGTACCTTAGAGGCTCCAGACCTGGGGTTTTCCAGTTGGAGAAACACTTCTGAAAGCTACTGAATAAACCAACATATGTAGGCTCATCCAAGAAAGGACTGGGCTGAAGAGACCCAAATCTCCAGTGGAATACTGGGAACGGCTGACTCTACAGGCATGTCCCAAGACTACAAGCAGCCAGGTCTAATTCAGGGATACAATGCTGACTTGTTCATACCGTGAAGCCCTAGAAAGGATGACTAGTTACCCAGGCTTGCCCTTCAGAGGAGCCATACTAAGGTAAGCCTCCTGCTCATATTAAAACAACTGGCAAGCGTGGGCAGGGACCCAGTGCCACCTACTCCCTAACCCCCAGCCATTCCCCAACTACAGATGCATGCAAAACAGCAAGGTGGAGAGTTAAGGAAAGAACCTGAAAGAGGAATGCTCGCCCCAGGCTAGGGGTGTAGCCAAGCAGGCATGTTAGCACGCCCAACGCAACACCTTGGGCACCATCCCCAGGCCTGCCAAGACAAAAAAAAACCCAAAACTATCGGGACCCACTCCAACTGGAGTAAACAGGAATTTTATGGACTATTAATAACTCATGTGTAAACTGAGTGTGGTGGTTCATGCTTATAACGCTAGCACTAGTGAGACTGAGACAAAAAGATTTCCCAGATTTTGAGGCTAGCCTAGATTTCACAGAGCAAGTGAAATGCTATCTGAAAAACAAAGAATTAAGGGCCATCAAGATGACCCTGACTTAGCAGGTTGGTGTTGACACCTGAGCTCCATCCCTGCAACCAACATGGTAGAAGGAGGAAAATGACACCTGCAAGTTGTCCTCTATAAACACACAAACTAATTTTTTAAATATAACAACAACAACAACAACATATCTGGGTGTGGTGGTGAATTCCTTTAGTCCAAGAACTTGAGAGGTATAACTCAAGGCCAGCCTCATCTACAGATTGAGTCCCAGGACAACCAAGGGACTCTATGCATGGCTTGCTACATGATTTATAAAGGACCCTGCAATAAAGAATCCCATAGAGCTTTACCACAGTCCCCCAAGGACTAAGGAGCCATTACCACCACTACATTCATTTTACATGTGAGGAAAAAAATAACTGAGTGAGGCAGGCGTGGTGGCGCATGCCTTTAATCCCAGCACTCAGGAGGCAGAGGCAGGTGGATCGCTGTGAGTTCGAGGCCAGCCTGGTCTACAAAGCGAGTCTAGGACAGCCAAGGCTACACAGAGAAACCCTGTCTCAAAAAACCAAAAAAAAAAAAAAAAAAAACAACAACAACAACAACACACAACAACACAACAAACAAAAAACCCTCAGTGACTAACAAGGGGTATAACCAAGGTCAGCATCTCACTCCTATAACTCCAAACCATTGAAAGGGACCTCTGCTCCGCTCTGAGCTCACACATATAAACCCTAGTAGTGACACATCCATAGACAGTCTGTCCTTTTAGCTATCCAGGAGTGATATATCCATAGAAAGCCTCTCTCATAGCTATCTAGTAGTCTGTCTAGTGGCTAGCCCAGGATTTGCCTTTATTTTTTGCCCTGGATTGAGGCTGCTTCCAGACTGTTCCTTATATAAATAGTCTTTTTGCAAATATACAGCAACTCGAGCTTCAGGAGTCAGAGTGTGCCTCTGTTCCTGGCTCAGAGCACACAGCAGAAACCAGAGACTTGTATGCATAAAATCAACACTCCAAGCCATCAGCAACCTTTGCTGCAGAGAGGATGGGGATGAAAGCTATATTTAGCAAAAAGAAAGAGCCAGCTACTAAACTTTAGGGAAATTCTGCTGGTTTGGGGGGCCAGCCTTCCTTACTCCTTTGTACCTCCACTAATCAACACCTGATCATTTCCACTCAGGAAGCATCTTAATCTTGAATGCATCTTTCCTCTTTGTCCCAGTCCACTCAGCAGCCATGCTCAGGATAGTAAGCAAGCCCTGAGCCCCCCCCCCCCCTTCCCCCCCCCCCCCCTCCTCCCCCCCCCCTCCCCCTCCCCCCCCCCCTCCCTCCTCCCTCCCTCTCTCTCTCTCTCTCTCTTTCTCCTCTTAATAATACACAGTGTTTTCAAGTGTTTGAAGTATTCTAAAATACTTCTGCTGCTGTCTTTCTGCCACCTCCAGCTCTCACTCTCCTGGAAACCATCCTATCCTTCGGCCTCACTTCCTTTAAAGTCCCTTAGGGGCTGGAAAGATGGCTCAGCAGCTAAGGGCATTGCTCTTGCAGAGGACTTGACTACCAGCACCCAGAATCCTGTTCTAGGGACTCCACCCTCTTCTGACCTCTGAGGCACCAGGCACGCATGTGGTGCACATACATACATGCAGGCAAAGCACTCATACACAACAAATAAAATAAATAAGCCTTAAAAAAAAAAATACCAGCCTTGCGTGGTGGCGCATACTTTTAATCCCAGCACTTGGGAGGCAGAGGCAGGTGGATCGCTGTGAGTTCAAGGCTGGCCTGGTCTACAAAATGAGTCTAGGACAGCCAAGGCTAACAGAGAGATCCTGTTAATAATAATAATAATAATAATAATAATAATAATAATAATAATAATAATAATAATAATAATAATAATAATAATAAT
>OU015742.1:78456883-78467271 GCA_907169655.1 Acomys percivali
TTTCTTTCTTTCTTTCTTTCTTTCTTTCTTTCTTTCTTTCTTTCTTTCTTTCTTCTCTATGTAGCCTTGGCTTCTCAACGTTATCTTGGCTGTTCTGGACTTACTTTGTAGACCAGGCTGGCCTTGAACTCACATCGATCTTACCCGCCTCTGCCTCCCGAGCACTGGGCGCC
Organism: Acomys percivali; assembly: GCA_907169655.1. NCBI lineage: Eukaryota > Metazoa > Chordata > Mammalia > Rodentia > Muridae > Acomys > Acomys percivali. Next base: position 78,457,057 of record OU015742.1, read on the forward strand.
ACCACGCCAGGCTAGGCATTTTCTTGATTAACAATTGATGTGGAAACACCTTGCCCACTTTGGCCATGCCATCCCTGGCCGGGTGGTCCCCGGGTATATACAAGAATAAACTGAGTGAGCCTCCAGGAGCAAGCCAATAAGCAGCACTCCTCCACGGTCCCCACTTCATTCAGTTCCTGATTCCAGGTTCCTGGCTTGGCTTCCCTCGGGGATCAACTATAAACCAGGCACACGTAAGCCGTTCCTTCCTGAGTTGTGTTTGGTCATGGTGTTTATTACAGCAATAGAAAAGCAAGCTAAAACAGACATGCAGGCTGGAATGTAGAAAGAGTGGCTTGTCTAACATGCAAAGGTCCTGGATTCAATCTCCACTTCCCCTTAGTGGCCAGCAGGGGGAGGGGAGAAGCAGCAGCTGACAAGGCTGTGAAAGGGCTTGCTATGCAAGCATGAGGATCTGAGTTGAAGCTCTGGCATTCCTGTAAAAGCTAAGCACAGTACCCATTGCGTGGGGAGGGAAGAGCCAGGCAGAGCACGGGAAGAGCCAGGCAGAGCACGGGGTCTCCCTGGCCAGCCAGTCAAGCCAAAACAGCAGTGAATGACTCTCTCAGCAAATAACGTGGCCAGTGATGGGGGTTCCACTTTATGCTGCCTTCCACATGCATACACAGGCAAATGACCACCATACACACAAATGCATTTGAAAACATGTACATAATGCATACACACACACACACACACACACACACACACACACAAATACACAATAGCTGAAACCAATATAAGAATTACAGATAAAGCAAACAACCTAAAAGGTGTTCACTATGAGCGATTCTGTCCATGACCAATGGAATACAAGCAAACTACTTTTTCTTTATTTCTGAGGCGTAGGGGCCTCTCTCAGGGCCTCACCCATGACAGGCAGCATTCTATCACCAAACTCTAGGGCTTTATTCCTAAGAGCGTGACCAGCTGTCTGCCCAAGCCGTTTCCCAGTTTTCCCTACACCCCAGAAATCAGTCAATCTATTCCAAGATAAATATCACAAGGCTAAGCTCTTCCTTAGAAAAACTCTAAAGGTTTGTTTTCTTAAACCTCTAATTGCATTTGGGGCACCTAGAAATAACCCAAGTTCTAGGATGCCCTTAATTACAATGATTGTTGTAGCTGTTTTCTTTTTTTTTTTTTAAAGATTTATTTATTTTATTTATTGCATATGAGTGCTTTATCTGCAAAAGAGGGTGTTAGATCACATTATAGATGGTTGTGAGCCACCATGTGGTTGCTGGGATTGAACTCAGGACCTCTGGAAGAGCAGGTGGTGCTCTTAACCACTGAGCCATCTCTCCAGCCCCATAGCTGTTTTCTTTTTCGTCTTGTTTTTAGTCAAGGTCTCCTGGATCCTCAGCTGGCCTCAGATTCACTAGGCAGCAGACAGGTTAACCTTGAACTTCTGATACCCTTGCCTCTATTTCTGCAAACTCTGATTTATCCAGTGCTGGGATGCAAACCCATGCATGCTAGACAAATACCCCACCAACTGAACCTGAACCTCCGCTGGTTAGTTTGTTTTCTGGGGTCAGGATTTCACTCTATTGTCTATGCTGGTCTGGAACTCACTATACAGGTTATGCACCAGCTCTCGAGAAACTTCCTACCTCATCCTCTGGCTGCTGAGATTACAGGTATGTGCCACCACACTTAGTTATAGTTATAGTTTTTTATTTATTATTTGTACAGTATTCTGCCTGCATGTACACCTGCAGGCCAGAAGAGGGCACCAGACCTCATAGATGGTTATAAGCTGCCATATGGTTGCTGGGAATTGAACTCAGGACTTTTGGAAGAACAAACAGTGCTCTTAATCTTTGAGCCATCTCTTCAGCCTCTTATGTTTAGTTTTAAGACTGTTCTTCATTTACAAGCGAGTCCAGGACAGCCAAGGCTACACCGAGAAACCCTGTCTTGAAAAACCAAACAAAGAAAAAAGACTGCTCTCCAACTATTCAGTATGACTCTCAGACTAATCCCGATGGCAACATTACCCGTGACCACATTTCCAGGCACGTTCAAAGCATCTGACAGCTCAAGGACAAAAGGCAATAACACAAGTCAGCCGTAGTGGCCAGGACTTGTAACGCCAACGCTTAGGAGGCCAGTCTATGAATTCAAGGTCAGCGTCGTTACCATGTCACACAAAACAACATGGAGGGACCCCTCAGCTTCAGTCTGATCCCCTGAAGAGAGAGCCTGTGAATCGCAGCTCTCAGGCACCCTACCTCACACCCAGAAAACACAAGGGTGGTGACGACGTGAGGCTGTTCCAGTCCCTCATCTCCACTCCGAACTTGCTTCCAGCCCTTCTGTCAGACAGGCAGCCAAGAGTGAAAGAGCTTTCCTTCCCATGTGACCCCTGCCCTGCTTTCCCATAATTCCCTCATCAAACAGGAAAAGGAGAAACAGTGTGACCCAGGGATCCCCATACCAGAGAGAAAAGGCAGTTCTGTCTTCTAAACTTAAATATCCCTGTATCTTCTGAGACCAGATAAGCTGAAAACACCACAGCAGCACCACTCTATCAGCGCTTGTGAGACTCCCTCCCTAAGTGCTTTAATTAGCAGAAAAATATATATATATAAAAGTACCAGTTTTTTAAACGATCCCGAGCTTCCAACTGGGCTCCCACTTCAAAGCTGATTCCTCGTCTGTTAGGTGGATGCTTTGTCATTTTCAGTCATCAACGAGGCTGCTTTTATTCTCCTGAAAAAGCCAATTAAATATTTATGAAACTTGGGAAAGTCTGCCCAGGGTATAGCATCACCACCACACATTAAAAAACAAGCAGGCATTATTCAAAACACCCAGCTCCATGACCCTATCAGCTCCCTGTCTGGTGCCACCTCTCCTATCAGGTGTCCCTACCAGCAGCACTCCTGTGATCTCTGAAAACGTGAAGGACTCTCTCAGCAACACTCACCAGGGCTCATCTATGAACTACATCCCTCAGAACACCAGAAACCAGCTGCTCTCATGATTAAGTTCAACCACTCACTGAGGCATTCCAACAAATATTTGTTCAGAGATTACTTAGTCAAGACTCAAAGAGACAACCAGGAGCACCTTTAACCCCAGCACTTGGAAGGCAGAGGCAGGCAGATCTCTGAGTTCGAAGCCAGCCTGGCCTACAGAGGGAGTTCAAGACAGCCAGAGCTACACAGAGAACCTCCCCCACGCCCTCCTGCAAAAAAAAAAAGACTCAAAGAGACACACAGTTCTTATCTTCAAAGCGCTTTCAGATTAAAATGTAGCCAATAAACAGAGCTCCAATTGCTATAAAAATAAGAGCTAGAAAGAATGGTGGTTTGGCCTGTAGTGCCAGCTACTTAGAAGGCTGGGGCAAGAGGATGCCTGAGCCCTGGGTTGATGCCAACTCTGAACAACAAAGCAAGAAAAGCCAAAAAAAATAAAGAAGACATACCAACGGCAACTGACCCCACTTTTCAAAGAGTAGACAAAAGTTGTAAGACATAGCTCAGTTGCTGGAGTGCTCACCTAGGATGAACAAGGTCCTGTGTCAGATCCCCAGGACGAAATAAAGCCATGTGTAATGAGAACTTTGTAATTTTGGTTTCTTTAAAAAACAAAGAAATAAGCTAGGCATTGGTGGCGCATGCCTTTAAGCCCAGCACTCAGGAGGCAGAGGCAGGTGGATCACTGTGAGTTCGAGGCCAGCCTGGTCCCTTGTAATTTTTGGTTATCCTTGGAACTCTTAATCCTCTGGTGCTTTACTTTGTGTGAGTTCCTGGTGAAGCCCTCAATAGGTTTTGTAGGTCTGAGTCCAGCAACTGAGGCTGGAGGATTGTTGGAAACTTGAGGGCTACCTGGTCCAGTTTCAGGCTACCTAGGGATACATAGCAAGATCCTATCTCAGATATAATAGCAGGGCGATCCACCTGCCTCTGTTTCCCAAGTGCTGGGATTAAAGGCATGCGCCACCACACCCAGCTCTTTCTATGAGACAAAGTCTTATTCTGTAGCCAATTTCCTGACTCGGCCTTTCAAGTGGCCAAGATAACAGATCCCAAACTACTTCATTTCCTGGCCACCATTCTGCAGGCTCTACTTCAAGGTTTCTCCATTGCCAAGGGGGTACACAATTAAGGCCCCCACCAGTTTGGATTATTTATATATTTATTTATTTTCCCCAAGATGGGTTTTTTGTTTGTTTAATAGCCTTGGCTGTCCTAGAACTAGCTCTGTAGACCAGGCTGGCATGGAACTCAAACTCACAGAGATTCACCTGCCTCTGCCTCCACCCAGCTAATTTTTTTAACTTTTGAGATGGGATCTCATGTAGCTGAGAATGACCCTGACCTGGACCTCTACCTCCTGAGGGCTGCGATCACAAGCGAGTGCCACAGCACACAAGTTTCGAGCAAGCCCTCTACCAGCTGGGCCGCATCCTGAGCCCAAGCTCTCCGCTGACTCAATCACAAGAACACCAAGCCTCCAGCCCCACCCTTCCCTGACCCCACTAAGGCTGCCTCAGTAGCTGACATCTACAAGCCTATTTTCTGGGAAAATAAATAAACATAAAAATAATAAAAATATGATGGAGAGAGAAAGGAAGGCATCCCATGTAAGCCTCTGGCCTCTCCATGAACACACACACAAGCAGGAGGGCATGGTGGCATATGCCCATATAATCCCTTGGGAATTTGGGAGGTTGGAGGCAGGAGATCCAGTTCAAGGCCAGTTTTGAGTATGGGACAGTGTCTGCAGGCCACTCTGGGCTACATGAGAACAAGGAACTAAACTCAGGTCATCGACTCCAGTTAACAACTGCACTGCTGGCTGGGCTATGGTGGCGCATGCCTTTAATCCCAGCACTCTAGAGGGAGAAGATGGGGGGCCAGAAAGGAGAGAAGCAGCTATGAGCCCAGATTCTGGTAGGGCGGCCTAAACTGGGATGTCATGTCACGCCTGAGCCTCAGGCTCCTCCCCTCTAATAGAGTAACTGCACCTTGTGCTTCCAAGAGCTTGGCTCACACTAAGCAGCCAAGGCTATTGCTCCCAAAGTCCCTAGCCAAAACAACCCAGACTGCGTGTCATTCCAGCCTCTAGGACCTTTGCCGAAAAGCTGCTTCCTCCACCCGGCCTCTTAGTCCTCCACCCGGCCTCTTAGTCCCGGCCACAGGCATCAGTGCTTCCCTTCAGGGTATTGGCTCTGTCTCCTCCCCTGCCATCTGAGCACAGGCACGGCCCAGTATTGGCTTCAGCTGAACTCCCCCAAAGGTGAGGAACTCTGGAAGCGCACCCCAGCATCTACATGACCTTACATGAAATACACTTGTTTTTATGTAACCTCAGTCTCTTCACTAGGAAAGTGGAGCTAAAAACAAGGTCAGTAGCATCCTATATTGGATGAAAGGACTTCATTGTGCTAAACCCCAAAAAGCTAAAAAAAAAAATGTACAATTAATACCCCTTGGGGACACAGAGAGGGTGGCAGAACCTAAGGAATAGAGCACCTGAAGACAGGCCATTATTTTGTGCCTGGGATCTGACAAAATGTTTAACTTTTTTTTATCATCCCCTGGGGGCTGCAGACTGCAAGCATCCACTGTCTAGAGACTGTACAGACTAGAGTCTGGAGTGAGGCTTGGATTTTTACAAGGGGCGGGGGGTTGTTCTGTTTTTCAGACAGGCGCCCTATGTGGTCCTGGCTGTTCTTGAACTCACAGAAATTTACCAGCCTCTGGCCTCCCAAATACTGGCATTGATTACAGGTGTGAGCCACCAAACTTGGAGTGAGTTTTGTGTAGATTCTTTTTTCTTTTTCCCCCCATTTCCTATTACTGAGATAAAGTTTCACTCTGTACCCCGGGTTAGCTCCTGCCTCGGCCTCTAATGGGCATGAGCAACCATAACCTGGCTACCTGTGTGCTCTTTCTGAAAGTCTTAGGAAAACACAGCTAAACTAAGTTTTTCCCCTGAAAAACAGCTTTTGGTGTTTATAGAATGTTTAAAATACACTATTTAATAGACAACTAATACTCTTATGCTTTAAATATTAACTTTTATCCCTGATTGTCCTTAGCTACTAAGTAATTCCAGGAAGTAGCTAACATCTGTTAAATTTTGCCACATTCCAAATCCTTGACAAATATTTCATTCCCAACAATACAGAGAAACAGGCAGCACCCTATAACTGAGGAACAGGCCAAAACCAAGGAACTTAGCCATGGCTCCTGGCTAGGCAGAAAAGCTGAGATCTTAAGAAGCAAGCCACTACAACTATATAGCTTTTTATAAACAAGGCCTCATAATATTGGAAACCAGGTCAAAAGCCCATGGCTGAGGTAGTTATAGGCCCTGGGGGACCTACTATTTATTGTTCTGCTAAATGATCAACCAGCTCCTAGATGTTTATACCCACAGATCTGTGCTGCTCTCAACCCTGCAACCACACTTCTTTTGAGCATCAGTTAATTCAGGGACTCAGAACTGATCAAAGCGCTGAGCGTCAATGACAGGGAGTGTTCAGCACAAATGGGTCATCTTTAGCAGCCTTCCCTCCCTCAAAGGAACATCCTGGAAGAAGGGGTGGGAAGAATGAGAGCCAGAGGCTGGGGAGGGCTGCTGAGAACTGCTGTCCTCTGGACATGGCATGGCTGTTGCACACATGAAGCCACAGCAGCTGTGCTTATTTGCAGGAAACTTCCAGGCACAAGGTCAAACCAGCCAGAATGCTAGCACAGACAGGGACTGAGGGGCTGTGGGAAGCTGATGGCTAATGGAAGAGGGAGAGTTACTTTTCTTTAAGGATGTGCCCATGTTATGTTGGATGGCCACATATCCATTCAAATATGGGTGGCACTAGTTTTGAGTTATTTAAAAAAAAAAAAAAAAAAAAAGAGGATGGGGGCTAGAGAGATGGCTCAGAGGTTAAGGGCATTGACTGCTCTTCCAGAGGTCCTGAGTCCAATTCCCAGCAACCACACGGTGGCTCACAACCATCTACAATGTGATCTGATGCCTTCTTCTGGCCTGTAGGTATACATGCAGGCAGAGCACTGTATACATGATAATAAATAATATTTAAAAGTAAATAAATAAATAAAGGAGATGAAGCCAGGAGGGGAGGTGTATGTGGGGATGGGCGCAGGGTGGATAAGATCCAAACAAACTGTGCACATGTATGACACTGTTGATATTATGTGTGTATACATATTTATTGATTGATTTAAGGCCTTTGAGCAGGGGTGGTTGTGGGCAACTATAAAGCCTGCGATTCTGGAAGCTAAAGCAGCAGGAGCACAAATGCTCGGCGCACGCGTAGGCTACAGACAATACTCTATCCAAAAATATTAAGACGCCTCAATGGTTAAGAACCCAGGTTCAGTTCAGAGATCCACATGGCAAAAAGGAAGGATGCTATCTGACCCTCCACACCTAAGCTATGTCAGGAGTGCCCTTCTACATACACAAATATAAATGAAATAATTCAAAATCTTAAAATAAAAATTAAAAATGCCTCCTGGCAGAGCTTGGCAGTACATGCCTATGACCAAGCCCTCAGGAGGTATAGAAGGGTTAGGAGCTCAAGGTCACCCATCCTCAGCTGCACAGCAAACCAGAGGCTCACCTGGATTACTGAGATCCTGTCTCAAAAAAACAAAAATCAAACCCCTCCAAACTGGTCTTTGGGTTACTTACAATCCTACTGATAGGGAGGGACTGCTATGTGGTCCTTTTTGAAACCGAAAGGTCAGGCATGGCAGCACAAGTCTGGAACCCCAGCTCCTGGGAGGGGTGGCAGGGGTCTAGCGCCCGCGCTTCCACACCCTAGGTATTTCAGTGTCTGTGTGTCTATAGAAGCAAGAAAGGCAAGTCCATCCACCTATTGTAGACAGACAGATAGACACACACACACACACACACACACACACACACACACACACACACACACTCCACTCTTTTTGAGACAAGGTCTCACTATACAGCTCTGGCTGGCCTGGAACTCAATAGAAGGCCAGACTGGTCTCAAGCTCAGAGCTGTTCCTGCCTCCTGAGTGCCAGTATTAAAGGTATGGTGGGATTAATGATCTAGACCTTTTTTCACGTGGGAAAGAAACCTCAGAAATCACAGGCTTAGCCAGGTATGGTGGCACACATCTTTAGTACCAGCACTGGGAGGCAGAGGCAGGTGGATCTCTGTGAGTTCTGAGGCCAGCCTCGTCTACAAAGAGAGTTCCAGGACAGCCAAGGCTACACAGAGAAACCATGTCTCAAAAATCCAAAAGGGGGGGGGGGGACCACAGGCATCTACTAGGAAAGACATCACAATGCCCTCACCTAAAATACCTGGGGATTGGCCTGATTCTTAGGATTATGCTCCTTCATGGAATAAAAGCCTCACTGCAAACTTCCCCAAAGACCACTAACTCAAGCCCCACATCCCTTTCCCACAACCATCCTATTTACACTTGGTGACTAATACCAGACTCTTAAAATTTTTACAAGATTTCTGAAAGCTCATTAGTTCCATTACTTGACCAAACAACCAAGGGCCAAATGGAGACCCAGGCAATGATCCAACAAAGCTATTAATGTTACAAGTAAAGGTTTCGATTTTGATTAGGTTGCCTCACTGTTAGTCAAGAACCAACAGGACAGTCAGACAGAAAGCACCCTCCCTTTCTCTAAACTCCATCAGAATTGAGAGACTAAAAGGCACACACCAGTAATCCCAGTACTTTCAGGCTGAGGCAGGACAACTACACAGCACACAGCTACAGAACAAAACCCATCTCAAAGAAATAAAATAGGAAAAAACCTGGAGAGATAGAAGCCAGTGGTCTTCTGGAGGACCTGGGTTCAAGTCCCAGCACCCACATGGCAACTCACAGCCTTCTAGAACTCCAGTTTCAGGGGATCCAACACCTCTTCTAGCCTGCCTGGGCAGTGCATGAACATGGTGCACAGACCGACATGCAGGCAAAACAGCCATACACATAAACCAAAAATCAAGCCACACTGTGGTGATGCATGACTTTAATCTGAATACTTCGGAGGCAAATCTCTGAGTTTAAGGTTGGTGTTGTCTACAGAGTGAGTTCAAGCACAGCCAGGGCTACACAGAGAAACTCTGTCTCAGAAACAAAAAATAAATAAAATAAAATAATTTTTTTGATTTAAAAAGAGAGCGGAGCTGAACATGGTGGCACACACCCCTAATCCTTTCACTTTAAGAACAGAGAGACAGGTGGATGCCCGCAAGCCTTGGATTAAAGGCCTGTGCCACCACCTGGCTAGCCCCTGAATGAGCTGCTTGAGAATGTCTCCATAACTGCTGCTGAGACAAGTGATCTGATTTATCACCCTCACTTCGTGGGACATAATTTGGGGAAGGGGTGTGTGTGTGTGTGTGTGTGTGTGTGTGTGTGTGTGTGTGTGTGTGTGTGTGTAATATGGGGGAGGTGTGTGTGTGTATAATGTGTAATATGGGGGAGGTGTGTGTGTGTAATATGAGGGAGGTGTGTGTGTGTGTGTGTTATATGTATCCCAGGGGCTTAAACCATGGGATGCTCTCATTCTAGGCAAGTACTCTATCACTAAAATGTTTGGGTTTTTTATTTTTGTTTGTTTCATTTTTGGTTTTTCAAGACAATGCTTCTCTGTGTAACACACTTGTGGAAAACTCAGAAAGGACTATGCACTTCAAGTTCCAGCTCTAGGCCAGAGTTAGCTAGAAGAAGTCTATAGTGGGGGGAGTGGGGAGGACACTTGGTTCTGTGGGAGAGCACTTGCCCAGCATATAAGGGTCCTGGAACTTACTCTGTAACCCAGGCTGGCCTCAAACTCAAAGATCTGCCTGCCTCTACACCTCTGGAGTGCTGGGATTAAAGGTTTCTGACCGCACAACCCAGCTTTAACTTTTTTTTTTTAATGTAGTTTATATATATGAGTACTCTATTTGTGTGTATGCCTGCAGACCAGAAGAGCGAGGGCATCAGATCCCATTATAGATAGTTGTGAGCCACCATGTGGGTGTTGGAAATTGAACTCAAGACCTCTGGAAAAGCAGCCAATGCTCTTAACTGCTGAGTCATCTCTCCAGTCCCTCCAGGGTAGTTTTTGAATGGTGTCTGCACTTAGTATATTTTGGTTTCTTTCTTTCTTTCTTTCTTTCTTTCTTTCTTTCTTTCTTTCTTT
>OU015742.1:78475121-78488068 GCA_907169655.1 Acomys percivali
GGGGGAAGGGCAAGGCGCGACTGGCTAGCTAGACGGCTCAGCACCTGCAGACAAGAATGACCATCTGAGTCTGGTTCCTAGGAAGCAGAGGAATAACTTACTGCAAGTTGTCCTGTGATCACCACATGCATGTCATGGCACACACCAAATAAAATATTCATTTTCAATGTTAAAAAAAGGTGGGAAAATGGTGGGTGGAGGATGCTAAAGAATGACTGGCCATGGTGGCAGAGTCAGGCGAGTCACTGAGTTCAGGCCCAGACTGGTCTACAAAGAGTCCGGCACAGCCAGTGCTACACACAGTGAAACCATGTGTGTAAGGCCGACGAGTGGGAGGACTCAGGAGAAAGGCGTGCCCAGAAGCACATACTGCACCCCGAGGGTGGTGTGTTTCCTGCTAGAAGAGATGCATCTCACACCTTGAAAGGACACAGAAAGCAAACACACTCTCAGAGAAAAAAGCAAGACTCCCCCAAGACACACGGTAGCTTGGAGAACACATGAAAAGTACAGCCCACGGCTTGGCGGTGATGGACACGCCTTTAATCCCAGCACTCAGGAGGCAGAGGCAGGCGGATTGCTGTGAGTTCGATGCCAGCCTGGTCTACAAAAGGGAGTCCAGGACAGCCAAGGCTACACAGAGAAACCCTGTCTCAAAAAACCAAAAGAAAAAAGAGAAAAATAAAAGTACAAGACCAAGGACAGACTTAAGGACAAGTCAGTGAATCTCCTTATAGGTGAAACTATACTATAGGAAACTATGCGCCATAAGCATGAGGATTTGGACGAGAACTTAAAGGGATGTGCACCCGAAACTGAGGACAAGAAAAAGAACTGCTCCCCCAATTCACTAACTTCTGAAAGCATACCAGATTTGAGGCCTGGAAAGGATTCCTCCTCGCAGTTGTGGAATGTATTAAAGTAATCCAAAACTTTGGTTAGTGACCTGACTTCTGAGGAACCTACCAACGGACTGAACCCCAAACTGAAAAGGGAGAACTGCTAATTAGATTTGAATATGGGAGTGTCCCCTCAGTATGGGGAGCAAAGAAAAGGGAATAGGCCCTCAGTTCGTTCTTAAGGACTGTTAGAAACTGAGAGAAAATCCCAAGACTAGAGGTTAAGGAAGGGGAGCGACGCCCAGATTTTCCAAACTATAGAGAAAGGGGACACTCCCATACACAGGGTCTTGAGAAAAGGGTGTGTTTCCCCGAGCAGCATAAGAAAGGCACCACACGAAAACTCATTCCTGCAGCAAAAGCAGGAGTGTAGGCTGCATCCCTATCTCGCGGCCCTTGCTGGGGGTGCAGCCCGGGCACCCTTCCCCACCCCCACTGGCCCGCTCCGCGCCCCGGGCCCGCACCTCGCGGCCCAGCCCCTTCGGGCCGCGCTGATTGGACGCGGCGGCCGTCATTCCCGCGGGTAGCCGCAGTGATTGGGCGGCGCTCCTATGCCCGCCACGCTCTCAGCAGCGGTCCCCGGGCCTCCCTCCCGGGCTGAGTGATCCGGGGGCCAGACGGGGAACGGGACTGAGCCAAGGTCCCGCAGTGGCCGGAGCGTCCATCCCCGGTCCCGCACGCACGGCGCGCGCGCAGCACGGGGCCTGCCCCCGCCACGGCCCCAACCAGCTGGCTTCGCGTCGCCGCGCCTCGCCACGAGCTCACCTCACGGCCCGGCTCCTGCTGCGCCGCTCCAGACCAACCGACAGAAGGACTGTGCGCGCTGCGCACCACGTGACCCCGGGGACGCGCCCAGCGTATCCCCCGCCCCCCACACACACGCACCATCGCCACCACCGAGTGACGCAGCGCCTCTGCGGCCCCGCCCCGTGCCCCGCCCAGCCCTGTCACCGGGACGACAGCGCGAGCAGGCCACGCCCACCTCCCTGACGCGGGAACACTGAGTCTGCACTCACCCGTGACCGCTGAGGTCGCTAGAAGCCAGAGCCTGGATGTTGCTCATCTGCGGTAGTAATCTGCCTCCTAAATGCGTCTGGAAGTCACCCACGTCCCTCCAACCCACCCCCGTCATCGCTGTTTACAGCTCATTACTTTCCGTCTTCCAATACGTTCTTCACTTCACAAGGGCTTTTCAAAACGGCTTGTTCCCTTCTCAGATGTAGAGCGAAGTCTTCTAGCTCCATTGTCACCAGTCTTTCTCGTTCTCATATCCAGTCTGCTCTGTGTGCTCTGCCTCTTTCAAGTCCTCAACGAGCCTTCTCATCTCTGTCTTTGCTGTCATTGGTAGAAAAGGATTCTAACGGCTGCTGGGGGGCGGCGGGGAGGGGGGCGGAAGCTGTATTTTGTCTCTAGAGACCAAGGTCCAATATGCAACCACAACAAAAGGGAGGTTTTCCCAGAGGGACTTAGCAAGTGCCAAGGAGAGGTGTTAAAAATGTTATTTACAGGGGCGATCTTGACTTAATTTGACACTGGAAGTAACCAAACTTTCGCTTCTTAAATTGTAAGTCTAATCACATCACGTCTCTACACTCCTTAACCCGTCAATCAATCTATCCATCAGCATCCTTTGCCTATTGCTCATCTGCCCACACCTTCAGCCGTTCTGGACTGGAGGGCACTGGGGGTCGGGAGAGTTGGTTGCTTGGTGTTTTGGTTTGGCTTAGTTTGGTTTGGTTTATTGGGACAGAGTTTCTCTGTGCAGCCCTGGCTGTCCTTGACTTGATCTGTAGACCACAGACTGACAAACCTCAAACTCACAAATATCTGCCTGCCTCTGCCTCCCAAGGGGTGGGATTAAAGGGGTAGGTATGCTGTCAGCATCTGGCCTCGCTGTTCTGTTTTTCTTTCTTGTTAGTTTGAAACAGCCTCAGAAAGTAGCCTTAGCTAATCTGGAACTCAGTACATAGACAAAGTTAGCCTTCAACTCACAATGACCCACATCTCTCTTCCCCTAGCATAACTGAGATTAAAGGCACTGCCCACACAAAAACACAGCATTCACTCAGGTGGTGTTGGCTCACGCCTTTATTTTATTTTATTTTTTTTAATATTTTTATTTAATTTATGTGCATTGGTGTGAGGGTATCAGATCTTGGAGTTACAGACAGTTGTGAGCTGCCATGTGGGTGCTGGGAATTGAACTCGGGACCTTTGGAAGAGCAGACAGTGCTCTTAACCACTGAGCCAACTCTCCAGCCCTGGCTCACGCCTTTAATCCCAGCACTCAGGAGGCAAAAGCAGGCGGATCAATGTAAATTGAAGGCCAGCTTGGTCTACAAAAGCAAGTCCAGGAAAACCAGGACTACACACAGATAAACCCTGTCTGGAAAAAAACCAAAATAGTCAGGCATGGTGGTGCATGTCTTTAATCCCAGCACTCTTGGAGGCAGAGACAGGCAGATCTCTCTGAGTTCCAGGCCAGCCTGGTCTACAAAGAGAACCTAGGACAGCCAGTGCTCTGTGTAACAGAGAAACGCTGTCTCAGAAAAATAAAAAAATAAAAACAAATTTCAAAAAACATTTTTTGTTGTTTTCTGTTTGTTTTTTTATTCACCTTAGGGTTTGTTTGTTTGTTTGTTTGTTTGTTTGTTTTTCTGGGTTTTTTTGTTTGTTTGTTTTTTGTAAAGTTTTTGTTTTGAGACAGGTTCTCCTGGCTGGTCTGGAACTTACAGAACCAACCTTCCTTCCTCCAGAGTGCTGGAATTGAAGACATGCATCATGCCCAACATAAATGGGTTTTCTTGTTTTAGATTATCGTATTTCATGTGTCTGAGTATTTGCCTTCATGTATGAATGTGTCTGGTGCCCACAGTGGTCCCTTGGAACTGGGTTAGTCATAGCTATGTGGGGGCTGGAGCCCAACTGGAACCTCTAGGAACAAGTACTCTTAACTCTTAACCACTGAGCACTCTTTCCAGGTTCTAAACAGAGATATTTGGTTTTGCTCTGAGATGGGGTCTTACTGTATGTAGTGTAGGCTGGAACTCCAGCTTACAAATATCCACCTGCCTGTGCCTCCAGAGTGCCAGGACTAACAGTGCTCACAGCTATGCCCTATTAATAAGGTTTCCCACACCATATTATAAAGTCCCCTGAATAAAGTCTATCATCCATCTGGTGGTGGTGGTACACACCTTTAATCCCAGCACTCAGGAGGCAGAGAGCAGGTGAATCTCTGTGAGTTCATGGCCAGCATGGTCTACAAAAGAGTCCAGGACAGCCAAGGCTGACACAGAGAAATTTTGTCTCAAAAAACGAAAACAGGGGCTGGAGAGATGGCTCAGAGGCTAAGGGTGCTGCTTGCTCTTCCAGAGGTCCTGAGTTCAATTCCCAGCAACCACATGGTGGCTCACAACCATCTATAATATGATCTGATACTGCCTTCTGGCCAGCAGGTGTATGTGCAGCCAGAGTACTGTATACATAGTAAAATAAATAAATCTTTAAGAAAAAACAACTATAATAATAAATAAATTTTAAAATAATAAAGACTAAACATAAGATACTAAATTAGAAGCCGGGTATAATATCACACTTCTTTAATCCCAGTACTTGGAAACCAGAGGCAGGCATGTGAGTTCAAGGCCAGCCCAGTCTACAGAACAAGTTCGAGGACCAGGCAAGTCTATCCAGAAAACCCTGTCTCAGGAAATAAAACAAAACAAACAAACAAACAAAAAACTAAATTAGGAAACTGATCTTCCTCTGGGCAAAACTTAATACAGAACATTAGGACATTTACAATGAAGTCTATCATAAAAATAGGGGAAGAGGGCCAGGCGGGGTGGTACACGCCTTTAGTCCCAGTACTCAGAGGCAGAGGCAGGCGGATCACTGTGAGTTCGAGGCCAGCCTGGTCTACAAAGACAGTCCAGGACAGCCAGAGCTGTTACACAGAGAAACCCTGTCTTGAAAATAAAAAATAGGGGGCTAGAGAGATGGCTCGGTGGTTAAGAGCACTGCCGGCTCTTCCAAAGGACCCGGGTTCATTCCCAGCACCCACATGGCGGCTCGCAACTGTCTGTAACCCCAAGATCTGACACCCCCACACCAATGCACATAAACTAAAATTAAATAAAATTTTTAAAAAAATAAAAATAAATAAATAAATAAATAAATAAAAAATAGCCGGGCGTGGTGGCGCACGCCTATAATCCCAGCACTCGGGAGGCAGAGGCAGGCGGATCCCTGTGAGTTCGAGGCCAGCCTGGACTACAAAGTGAGTCCAGGACAGTCAAGGCTACACAGAGAAACCCTGTCTCAAAAAACCAAATAAAATACAATAAAATAAAAATAAAAATAGGGGAAGAGTTGGGTGGTAGTCTTGGCGCCTTTAATCCAGCACTTAGGAGGCAGAGGCATGGGGATCTCTGTGAGTTTAGAGCCAGCCTGGTCTACAAAGTGAGCCTAGGACAGCCAAGGCTACACAGAGAAACTCTGTCTTGAAAAACATATATATACAGGTTTTTCATATATATATGCTTTTCGTGTGTGTGTGTGTGTGTGTGTGTGTGTGTGTGTGTGTGTGTGTGTTTCAAAATAGAAAAGCAAGCTCCTTAGCTCTCACAGGTCAGCCCCAACACCCAGCAGGGCTCTGCAACCAGACAGTGTGAGAACTCAGGAAGTTAGAACCACAAACCAAGCAACTGCAGCTCCCACCCGAAGCCTCTTCACCACAGTGCCTGCCTGCCCCAGGCGCCTTCAGTCAGGCTGGCTTGGATGGAAAGTTCCTAAGACTTCCGGATTTAAGGACTCCTGAGAGGGGCAATTGAGTAGTGTCCCTTTTCCAGCCTTTGGCCTCATTCTGAGGAGGGGAGCAACATGGGGACATTCTTGTCCTAGCTGAAATGGGAAGACTATCTACCAGACGGCAAGAACACAAACTATGTCCTAAGGCAGAACACAGTGCGTCAAGGCCTTTAATCTGCAGCAGAGAGACAGGGGCAAGGAGAGCCCTGTTCAAAGCCAGCCTGCTCTAAGGAGTGAGTTCCAGGCCAGCCAGAGCTACATAGTGAAATCCTATCTCAAAACAAAACAAAATAAAACGTGGGCCTCGAGAGACTGCTCAAGGTTAAGAGCACTGGCTGCTGTTTTTACAGAGGACCTCTGAGTTTTATTTCCAGAATCCAGTTGAAAGTTCACAACTGTTGGGCCAGGCATGGTGGCCAGGATAGCCAAGACTAACACAGAGAGACGCTGTCTCAAAAAAAAAAAAAAAAAAAAAAAAAAAAAAAAAGCTGGGCGTGGTGATGCACGTCTTTAATCCCAGTCCTTGGGAGGCAGAGGCAGGCAGATTGCTGTGAGTTCGAGGCCATCCTGGCCTACAAAGAGAATTCCAGGACAGCCAAGGCTACACAGAGAAACCCTGTCTCAAAAAACCAAAAAATAAAATAAAATAAAAAGTAAATAATCTTTTCATTCTGTCTTGAAACACCCCTCCCCCCCAAAATAACCTTTTTGGGACTAGAGATATGGCTCAGCAATAAAGAGCACTGGCTGTTATTTTTCCAAAGGATGAGGGTTCAATTCCCAGCACCCACATGACAGCTCACAGCTGTCTGTAGCTCCAAGTCCAGGGAAATCTGGCACCCTCACAGACATACATGCAGACAAAACATCAATGCACATAAAATAAAAATAAATAAAACTTTAAAAAAGTAAAAACATTTTCTTTCTGGAGGCAATAATAAGATCATAGTTACTGATGTACACTGAAGAAGTTACATCTAATGAAGTAAAGCCTAGCTCACTAGGGTAGAAAAAGTAGTGAGTCATTATTTTTATTTTTATTTTTTTAATATTTTATTTAGTTTTAATCTATGTGCATTGGTGTGAAAGTGTCAGATCTTGGAGTTACAGACAGTTGTGAGCTGCCATGTGGGTGCTGGGAATTGAACCCGAGTCCTTTGGAAGAGCAGGCAGTGCTCTTAACCACTGAGCCATCTCTCCAGTCCCTTGTTTTTATTTTTCAATTTTTTTGTTTTTTTTTGTTTTTTGTTTTTTGTTTTTTGAAACAGGGTTTCTCTGTGTAGCCTTGGCTGTCCTGGACTTGCTTTGTAGACCAGGCTGGCCTCGAACTCACAGGGATACACCTACCTCTGCCTCTCAAATGCTGGGATTAAAGGCGTGTGTCACCACCGCCCAGTTTATTTTTATTTCTTTTCTTTTCTTTTTCTTTTTTTTTTTTTTTTTTTTTTTTTTTTTTTTTTTTTTTTTTTTGTTTTTTTTGGTTTTTCGAGACAGGGTCTCTCTGTGTAGCTTTGGCTGTCCTGGACTCACTTTGTAGACCAGGCTGGCCTCAAACTCACAGCGATCCACCTGCCTCTGCCTCCCAAGTGCTGGGTATTTTTATTTCTTAACTGTAAAGGAATGTTTAATCTAGTTTGTGAGATTCTCAGATAATATCTGGGAAAGGAGTAAGGCCACACTTCAAGTAAGGACACATATATACTATTTTACCATTATTTGAAAATTATGTTATAAAAGGAAGACTGTTCCGTGTCAGCAACCTTCACAACAGATGATACCATGTTGGAATTCTTGATTATCAGCTGGCAAGAGGCAGTGACCGATGATGAGAGAAAATGTAAAAGGTTCATTGTGTCCACTGAGTTCGGAGGAACTGCTGCCTGAGCAGCTAGACCATGTAACCACAAGTCCTCCCTCCAGGTCCACAGAACCCCGTCCTTGAGTGTGGTGGTGCACTTGCAGCAGAGATAGCCGGAGCTCAGTGAATTTGAGGCCAGCCTGGTCTATAGAGGGAGTTAGTTCCAGGACAGCGGAGACACACAAAAAACACTGTCTAGAAAACAAAACAAAACAAAACTGCAAAAAAACGAACTAGCATTCCTGACAGTAGGAGCACAGGCCTTTAATCCCAACACCTGGGAGGCAGAGGCAGGTGGGTTTTTGTAAATTTGAAGCCAGACTGGCCTACATAGAATTCTAGACCTGAATACCTACATAGTAGGACCCTGTTGCAAAATAAAAACAAAACAAACAAACAAACATAAAAAACAACCAAAACAAACAAACCAAAGGCTGGAAAAATGGTTCACCAGTTAAGATCTCAGGCTTTGATTCCTAGCACCTCTATATGTGTGCTCACAACCATCTGTAACTTAAGTTCCAAAAGATTGGTGCCTCTCTCCATACCAGGCACATATGGGGTGTGTAGACATACATACAAGCAAAATACCCATACACATAAAATTTTCTTCAAAAGAGAAAAAATAAAGAACCTAAAACAAAATAACCAGCCCTACAAAAAAAAAAAAGAAAGAAAGAAAGAAAATAAAAGATCAGATGGACCATAGACACTCTAATGTGCTCAAACTTACTTAGAATCATTCTTTTTTTGTTTGTTTTTTTTGTTTTGTTTTGTTTTGAGACAGGGTTTCTCTATGTAGCCTTGGCTGTCCTGGACTCGCTTTGTAGACCAGGCTGGCCTCGAACTCACAGCGATCTGCCTGCCTCTGCCTCCTGAGTGCTGGGATTAAAGGAGTGCGCCACCACGTCCAGTTTAGAAACATTCTGTCTGAAAGTTAAAAGTAGAAAAGCATTCAGAGTGTGTTGTAAAATGAACCACCATGTACAAAGATTCAGTGTTATTCAAGACATATATGCAGGCAAAACACCCATAAATAAAATAAAGTGATAATTGAAAAAGAATAACTTGGGCTGGAGCGTTGGCTCAGGGGTTAAGCGCACTGACTGCTCTTCCAGAAGTCCCGAGTTCAATTCCCAGCAACCACATGGTGGCTCACAACCATACACAATATGACCTGATGCTCTCTTCTGGCCTGCAGGTATACATGTAGGCAGAACACTGTATTCATAATACTTAAATCAATCTTAAAAAAAAAAAGAAAGAAAAAGAATAACTTCTCCTGTGATGTTAACATTCGGGTTTATGTTTGTTTGGGCTTTATTTAGCGTAGGTCTTGTTTTGTTTGCTTGTTTTCTGGACAATATTTCTCTGTGTAGCCCTGGCTGTCCTGGAACTCACTCTGTAGACCAGGCAGGCCTCAGACTCACAGGGATCTGCCTACCTCTGAGTGCTAGGATTAAGGACATTCGTCACCATACCCAGCTTAGTTTTTGTTGTTGTTGTTGTTGTTTACTTTATTGTTAATGCATATGTGTGTATTTCCTGCATGTAAGAGTGAGGGCCTGCTCTTTGTAACTCAGCTGCAAGTGACATAGCTGCAGCCATCTTTGTACTCAACGTATTCAGCTTCCATTTTGTTAATAAGGTGAGATAAAGTTCAAAATTTGCTCTGCTTGCTAGTAGTTATTCATCTGGGCTTGGTGGCTGGCACACACCTTTAATCCCAGCACTAGGGAGGCAGAGGCAGGCAGATCTCTGTGAGTTCGAGGCCAGCCTGGTCTACACAGTGAGTCCAGGACAGCCAAGGCTACACTGAGAAACCCTGTCTCAAAAAAACAAAACAAAGCAACAACAACAAAAGAAGCAGTAGTTATTCATAGCTGACACGAACAGAGCCTGCCAGAGGGTCTAGGTAACCTCATGTTTTACTATGACTCTCCTGTCTTCAACCTGGCTAACCCTGGTTGCACTCTGTGTTCTCTGCACTTGGCTGTACTCTGGGTGTAGTCTGGACGGTCCTAACCATCACCTCACTTACTTCACTTGTGACTAATCAGCTTAAAGATGGCTAATAATACTTTGTCTAGTTAGCCAAAAAATGTAATATCTCAGAGCCGGACATGGTGGCACATACCTGTAATCCCAGCACTCGGAAGGAAGAGGCATGCAGATCTCTGTGAGTTCGAGGCTAGCCTTGTTTAAAAAGGACAGCTAAGGCCACAAAGAGAAATCTTGTCTTAGAAAAAATGACAACAACAACAAAAATATAATATCACTTTGCACTGTTAGCCAAAATGCATCACTGCCTCGCCCTGTCTTCTGCACTTGGTTTTCCTATAAAAGAATTCCCTAAAGTACGGCAGGCTTCTGTCAGTTAGGCTCCCAAGTCCTTTCTGCAGCCTGCTTGAGAAAGGTGTTCAATAAACCATCACTATCTCACTGAGGCAGGGCGGTGGTGGATTGAGGCCAGCCTGCTCTACAAATTGAGTCCAGGACAACCAAAGCTACACAGAGAAATCCTGTCTGGAAAAACAAAACAAAAAACCCAAAAACAACAAAACAAACAAACAAACAATCTCACTGAGGTTGGCACTTAAGCAGTTTCTGCGACAATTCTTCTTTTGTTTTGTTTGTTTGTTTGTTTGTTTGTTTGTTTTCAAGACAGGGTTTCTCCGTGTAGCCTTGGCTGTCCTGGATTCACTACTTTGTTGACCAAGCTGGCCTTGAACTCACATCAATCCACCTGCCTCTGCCTCCCGAGTGCTGGGATTACAGGTGTGCGCCACCATTCCTGGCTCATGCAATTCTTACACTACAGTATAAGTCTGTGCATCATATTTGTGCAGTGTCCGTATCAGCCAGAAAAGGGTGTTAGAGTCCCTCAGAACTGGAGTTACAGATGTTACCCAGACTGTGGATGCTGGGAATTGATCCTTGCATTCTCTGGAAGAGTGGCACATGCTCCTTACTGCTGAACTACTTCTTCAGTCCCCCCCCCCTTTAAATTTTATATGAATATTTTCCTACATGTATGTATGTTCACCACATGCATGTCTACCCATGGTTTTTGAGACACTATGGGAACAGAAGGCATGACTCCTCTACAGGAACAGAAGGTGATCTTAACTGCTGAGCTGTCTCCAGCCTCTTGGATTTTTTTTCGATTTTTTTTTTAAATATTTTATTTAATTTTAATTTATGTGTGTTGGTATGAGGGTGTCAGATCTTGGAGTTACAGACAGTTGTGAGCTGCCATGTGGGTGCTGGGAATTGAACCCGGGTTCTTTGGAAGAGCAGGCAGTGCTCTTAACCACTGAGCCATCTCTCCAGCCCTGTTTTTGATTTTTTGAAAACAGGGTTTCTGGGGGCTGGAGAGATGGCTCAGAGGTTAAGAGCACTGCCTGCTCTTCCAGAGGTCATGAATTCAATTCTCAGCAACCACATGGTGGCTCACAGCCATCTGTAAGAGGACTTAATGCTCTTCTGGTGTGCATGAAGACAGAGTATTCATACACATTAAATAAATAAATTTTAAAGAAAACAGGGTTACTCTGTGTAGTCTTGGCTTTCCTGGGCTCTCTCTGTAGACCAGACTGGCCTTGAACTCACAGAGATCTGCCTGTCTCTGCCTCAGGATTGCTGGGACTAAAGGCGTGCACCACCATCACCCCCCTGGCTTTTTTTATATTTTTTTAAGTCTCACTATGTAGTATAGGCTGCCTTCCAATTTCTCAAAATGTCAATGGCCACCAAATCCTGATTCTGAAGGTGTGCTACTGTTGGGCTAGGGGTGGAAGCCAAGAAAACTTACTTCAGAGACAGAAACTTAAAATGCAAGCTTTCTTTTCTGCTCAGGCTGGGAGGCAGCCAGTTTGGGATCTGAACCTTGTCTGTCCCCGAAGGGAGATTGTGCAACAGTGTTAAAGGATGGGAACACAAAGAGCGGGGAGCGGGGTAGGCTCTTGCACTGACCAATTATATTTTGACACAAGGAAGTAAATGTGGGTGACTGGGCCTTTTCAGGTCACCTGGTTTCAGGACCCATGAATCAGCTCTCTGCAGTCCCGTCCCTTCCTGGACTCTAACCAGGAATTTAGGATAAGGGAAAGAACAAAGGTGTGGGCAGGCCGCCTGTAGTTAGTTAAGCCAAGACAGGCAACCGTGTGCCTTAGCTTAGACAACAGAAAATGGCAACGTCCCTCTTTGCATGCTCTGCTGCTTAACAGACAAACAGTAAACAGAATAGGAGTTGGGTTTGGGGGCCTGGGAATAGGAACTCAGTTTTGACCCTGCCAGCAAGATGGAACTTGTTCCTGAGATGGCTGGACCCAGGAAACTGTCTCCTAACACCTCATACCCTGCTGTGTTTCTGTTTCCCCACCATTGCCCCAACAAGGCCAGGGTAGTCTTGAACTTACTATGTGGCCAGTCCATGCTTGCACAGAGACCATTGCTGTTCCAAGGGCTAGGACAGCAAGCTTACCTATTACGTATAATGATGAGTATTATGGTGAGCAATAATTTTTTTTGCAGCAAATGACATTAGAAGGTGGCTTATGTTTATGCTCACATCACTAGAGGGTCTAAGGCTGGAAGACCATATCTCAGATAAGTCTGGCCTACACATTAAGATCCTGTAACAAAGTTGGGCGTGGTGGCACACGCCTATAATCCCAGCATTCGGGAGGCAGAGGCAGGTGGATCACTGTGAGTTTGAGGCCAGCCTGGTCTACAAAGCAGGTCCAGGACAGTCAAAGCTACACAGAGAAACCCTGTCTCGAAAAACCAAAAAAAAAAAAAAAAAGATCCTGTAACAGAAGGGCATGGTGGCTCACGCCTTTAATCCCAGCACTTGGGAGGTAGAGGCAGGTGGATCACTGTGAGTTCGAAGCCAGGCTGGTCTACAAAGCGAGTCCAGGACAGCCAAGGCTACACAGAGAGACACTGTCTCAAAAAACAAAACAAAACAAAACAAAAAAAACCCGGAGATTTAAGCTGGGCGGTGGTGGCACATGTCTTTAATCCCAGCACTTGGGAGGCAGAGGCAGGCGTATCGCTGTGAGTTCGAGGCCAGCCTGGACTACAAAGTGAGTCCAGGTCAGTCAAGGCTACACAGAGAAACCCTGTCTCGAAAAACCAAAAAAAAAAAAAAAAAAAAAAAAAAAGATCCTGTAACAGGCTGGGTATGGTGGTGCAAACCTTTATCCCAGCACTCCAGAGGCAGAGGCAGAGGCAGAGGCAGAGGCAGAGGCAGGTGGATCACTGTGAGTTCGAGGCTAGCCAAGGCTAAACAGAGAGAGAAACCCTGTTTCAATAATAAATAATAATTAATAATAATAATAATAATAATAATAATAATAATAATAATAATAATA
>OU015742.1:78488078-78503717 GCA_907169655.1 Acomys percivali
TAATAATAATAATAATAATAATAATAATAATAATAATAATAATAATAGGAAGAGGAAGCAGCAGCAGCAGCAATAAAAAAATAGGGCTAGTTAGCAGCACTGTCTGCTCTTCCAGAGGTCTTGAGTTCAATTTTGCAACCACATGGTGCTTCACAACCATCTACACTGGGATCTGACGCCCTCTTCCGGCATGTAGGTGTACATACACATAGAAACTCATAGATAAAAGTAAGAACTCTTTTAAAAAATAAGATAAGTTTAAAAATAATAAAGGCTAAGCATAAAATACTAAATTAGAAGCCAGAAAAAAAAAGAAGCCAGATAATATCACCCTTCTTTAATCCCAGCATTTAGAAACCAGAGGCAGGCAGATCTCTGAGTTCAAGGCCAGCCCAGTCTACAGAACAAGTTCCAGGACCAGCCAAGTCTATCTGGAAAACCCTGTCTCAGGAAATAAAACAAAACAAACAAAAAAGTAAATTAGGAAATGGATCTTAACTGCTGAGCCATCTCTCTAGCCTTCATATTTATTTATTTATTTTTGAGATAGAATTTCACTATGTAGCTCAGGCTGGGCTGGAACTTATCATTTAGATCAGGCTGGCCTGGAATTCACAAAGGTCAGCCTGCCTTTGCCTCCTCAGTGCTGGGACTAAAGGCATGCACCATCATGTTAAACTTTATAAAAACATTTTAAGGGGCTTTAAGTGATTGTGACTTGGCCCCTTAAATTCTCCTCTATCACAGCCCTCCCCTCTAATTTTTTTTCTTTTGAGACAGGATCTTATCTAGCTCAGTAGCCCAGGCAGGTGTATTAAACTGTTAGTCACATGTTCTTGAACTCCCCCTGAAGACAGGGTTTCTCTGTGTAGCCCTGGCTATCCTGGAACTCGATCTCTGTAGAACAGGCTGGCCTTAAACTCGCAGCAATCTGCCTGCCTCTGCCTCCTGAGTGCACCATTGCCCAGTTTTATTTTGTTTTTTGGATTTTTGGTGGGTTTTTTTGTTTGTTTGTTTTTGAGACAGGGTCTCTCTGTGTAGCCTTGGCTGTCCTAGACTCAATTTGTAGACCAGGCTGGCCTCGAACTCACAGCGATCCACCAGCCTCTGCCTCCTGAGTGCTGGGATTAAAGGCATGCGTCACCACGCCCGGCTTGGATTTTTGGTTTTTTAAGACAGGGTTTCTCTGTGTAACAGCCCTGGGTGTCCTAGACTGGCTTGCTAGACTAGGCTATCCTTGAAGTCACAGAGATCCACCAGCCTTTATCTCCCAAGTGCTGATGTTAAAGGAACGTGCCACCATACCCATTATTATTTTTTGTTTTGTTTTGTTTTTCGAGACAGTCTCCTTGTGTAACCTTGGCTTCTAGGACTCCCTTTGTAGACTAGGCTGGCCTCGAATTCACAGAGATCCATATTCCTCTGCCGCCCAAGTGCTGGGACTAAAGACCTATGCCATGCTGGTTGTGGTAGCACATGCTGGGAGAATTTGCTGAAGGTGGAGGCAGAAGTATCACAAGTTTGAAGCCAGCCTGGGCTACACATTTTAGTTGGGCGTGGTCGGGCATTCCCTTAATCCCAGCACTCTGGAGGCAGAGGCGGGCAGATCAATATGAGTTCGAGGCCAGCCTGGTCTGCAAAGAGAGTCTAAGGCAGCCAAGGCTACACAGAGAGACACTGTCTCAGAAAAAAAGCAAAGGGGGAAAAATAAAATAAAGGTGTGGGCCACCACTGCCCAGCTAATGATGTTTTTATTTTATTGATGCTTTGCCTGCATGTATATCTGTTTTTTGTGTGGTTTATTGTTGTTGTTGTTTTTTGGTTTTTTTGTTTGTTGGTGTTTTTCGAGTCAGGGTTTCTCTGTGCTGCTCTGGCTGTCCTGGACTCGCTTTGGAGACCCAGGCTGTCCAGGAACTCAAAGAGATGTGCCTGCCTCTGTCTCCTGAGTGCTGGGATTAAAGGCGTGCACCACCATGCCTGGCTCAAATCTTTTATACACTTAATCATGAAGCTGCTGGTAGATTTCAATTTTATTTCAAAAGATTTTCCCCTTTTTGAAAGAGAGGAAAAGATCGTTCAGCTTCTCTTCTACTACAGTATTAACCCCTTACACAAAAAGAAAAAAAAAAAAAAGCAAAACAAACAAACAAAAACCCAACAAAAAATAAACACAAGGCGGGGCGTGGTGGCGCACGCCTATAATCCCAGCACTTGGGAAGCAGAGGCAAGTGGATCTCTGTGAGTTCGAAGCCAGCCTGGTCTACAAAGTGAGTCCAGGACAGCCAAGGCTACACAGAGAAACCCTGTCTCGAAAAACTAATAAATAAATAAATAAATAAACACACACAAGGTTACATTTGCACATAGGCATCCCAACTCCAGGGGAAAGCAGGGTACTTTTAAAGTAACTAACAACACAGAAACGTGGCCCGACTAAATTCAGGGAGTAGAAAGCCACGCACTAACGACGGAAACCAGTCTCTTCCCATGTCGTCCACCTTTCTCCAGCTCCCAAGTGGATTTCGAAGCTTCACAAACGAGGCTGCATCTAACTGGTGACACGAAGTGACAAGGAAATCGTACTTTTTATTCTGCCCCACTGCCTTGTGCACGGCGTATTCTCTTCCGCATGCGTTTTCACCATCTGGGAATCTGGGAGGGAACGCCTTACCCTACAGCCATATCTACTTTAATTGGTTGCCTTATGGCGACCTTGACAGCCATCTGGGTTGGGAGGGCGGGTGTCGGGGGGCGGTCGGCCGCGAGAGCGGAAACCTCCACACTCGGGGAGGAGACGACACCAGCCAGGAGGACAGCAAAGACCCACTCAGCGACGCACTTCAAAGACTGACAGTCAGTGCACCAACCGCCTTTGCCCTAAAGACGACGTAGCATCGCGAGATTTCGAAGGACATCTTGGGGGGGGGCGGGAGTCCGAGAAGCCTTTCCGAGTTGGGGCGGGGGGGGGGGGGGGGGGGGGGGGGGGGGGGGGGCGGTTGTGGGGGAAACATTGGGGGAGGTTGGGCCACGGTCGCCAGAGCCTTCCTGAGATCTCGCGATTTTTCGTGTTTTTTTTTTTTTTTTTTGGCCGCCCCTCAGTCTAGAACGCCGGGGCAGTTTCTCGCGAGAGCCCGTGCGGAGGCTCCGGGAGACCCCTAGTGTTTGTATGTGTGTGTGTGCGTGTGTGAGTGTGTATGTGTGTTGGTGACTGTGAGTACGGAGGAGCCGCGGCCGCCATTTCAGGGAGCTAGCCGACGCTGTCGCAGGGGTGGATCCTGAGCTGCCGAAGCCGCTGCCCTGCTCTCCGGCGCGGGCTCCTTTATCCCATTGTTTCTTTTAGATTCGTTAGGGCCTAGACGCCCTCCGGGCCCGATATCCGGGTTGGGCGATACCGCGGCCTGGGCCTAAGGGGCTTAGCCGTAGTCACAGCGGCGGCGGCGGCGGCGGCGGCAGCTGACTTCCCGAGTCGAGCACAGGCGCGCGGAAGCCGCACAGGTACGGGGCGCCCCGCTCTGCCCCCCGAGGGGCGGGTTGCTGAGATGGTCGACATGGGGAGGCTTTTTTTAGCGGCTTTTCTCCGCGCGCGCCCGCCCGCGCCCTCGCGCGCGATGGTGGGGAAGGCACTGCTCGGCGAGGTCGGTCTCATCGCCGCCGCCGTGCCTCTATATGTCTGCCAAGGGGCCCCGTGGAGGTGGATGGATTTTTGGTGATGGCCAGGACCTCCGTGAGGACCTCGGGCGGATAAGGGGGCTTGTCCTTTTCGAGGCCCCTGGGCTGGTCGCGACCTCCCAACATGGCGCCCGTCGAATGCTACCTTGGTACACAACCCCTCCCAGCAGAGGGAGTTTCCCTCTGCCTCTAAAATGGCAGCGCGGGTTTTGTGCGGAAGGAAGCGCCGTGGTTCATTTTCTCTGGCTCGGTTTTTTTTTAGGGGTTCCTAGGCGGCTTTTTGACGTCAGACCTTGAGCTCTGCTCATCGGTTTGGTGAAAGAAACATTTCACATCGGCTTTACCGAAGTGAAGCCTGTATAAAGCGCCTCTCACAATTTTAATCCTTGTAGTGCTAATAAGGACTTTTTTTTTTCAGAATTGAAATGTTATAGGTGGAGGGAAATTTTTCTTGTAGCAGAATTAATTGTAAGTTGTTTACTTACAGGACTGTCTTGTTCTTTCTCAGGCGTGTAGAGAAAATGGCAGACGATATTGATATTGAAGCAATGCTTGAGGCCCCTTACAAGAAGGTGAGAAAAGCATGCCAGTGAGCTTTAATATATTTCTTAATTTAGCATTATTTCACGAAACTACTGCTGAAATGTAAACTAACCTTCCCGGAGCCCTCTTGATTACCTTATCAGACATGCATTACCTGTAACTTACAAAAGTAAATATATGCTATTGATGTAATAATATTGTGCAGTAGTTTCACTTCAGCGTGATGAATAAATGCCCATCTATCTCTCTTTGTAGACTTGCCTAACGATATCTCACCTCTACTCCCATGAATTCACCTTTGATTCCAGTGTGAACTGTCAATCATAAGGTAGTAATTGAGTGACTTATCGCTGTACCGTGGTCCCCTAGGTAAAATGACTCAACTAAGAATTACCAGCTCCAGTTTGGTATAGCAAAAAGGTGAATGTAGTGGTTTGGGAAAATAGCAGGGGTCCAAGAATAATAAATGATAACCAGTCTGTGGCAAGTAAATCTTACAAGTCTTTAAAGAAGAAATGGGTGAGATTTAAAATTTATGTAACTAGATACAAGGCTGGTAATAGTAAACCTTAAAACAGGCAGGTGGTGATCTGCTTTTCAGTTAATAATTACCAAAATTCTTGGATCCCTGAATAGAAATTAGCAAACAACAAAACAAAACAAAAAAGGCAAGAGGCAGTATCACAGCTTGAGTCACTTGAAGACTGTTTTACTGTTCTCCAGAGTATTTTGTATTTAATTAGGCCCTGCCATAGTATTTCACACTAAAAACTACAAAGGACTTATTTTGGCTAGTAATACAATATGACCCATTTCAGTATCACAGTAAAAGTAAACACTCTTCATTCTTTCACCAGTGGGCGGTGAAACTAGCAGTATGCATGCATTATCACTGGTGTCACAAACCTTAAGCTTTGTACCTTAGCAAATATGCTACTGTAGCTGATGTGTTCAAACTTTGAAATAAACATTGCGCTTAAACTGTTTTAAAAAATAATACATTTGTCTTGGAGTGTAGCACGACCATGTGGTGCCTTTTGGATGAATTCTGATAGCTTTAAATAGTGTAATTTTGTAATGCTAGACTCTTGAAGACATACTTTCTGTTTTAATGTTTCTTGTCTTAGTTTGACATGGATGTAATTCCATGTAAACAGGTATGGAAGTAGGAAATGTTTAGGCTGGACTGGTGGATTATTAATTAACTTTTCTTGGGTTCTTGGGAGTCAACATTACTAAAGCAGTGTGAATCCCTGTTTGCTTCAGGGCGAGATGTGTGACAGAGGTGGCATCAAGCTCTTACAGTCCCAACCCTCCAACGGAAATGGGCGAAGATCTCAGGAATGGCATCGGTCACAGGAAATCGATAGTGGCTGGCTGCTAGCATGGCCACTTGGGGCTTAGGCAGAAATAGAGCCATGGTACCGACAAAAGGGACAATAGCACATGGAATAAAACTCCGAACGACTTCATGTTTCATAGAAATATTTAACCACTTCAATATTGTAATCTGGATAACTTCTTTAATAACTAAACTATGTAAGAAAGTAAAATATAACCTGTTAATGTGAAAGACTTTAATTTTTGTTTCTTGCTGTCTTAATTATTAGCAACAAAGTGGTTAAACATATACCATCATAATTTTTTTATAGCTTTCCTTGTTAAACTAAATAAGTAATTAGTTTTAAAATTGTCTTGTATTTTCTTATTCCTATTCCCTTTACCCTTTGACAACTTGAAATGTTACCACTTCGTCCTCATGATGTTCTTCTATCAACCTTGCTTAGGATGAGAACAAGTTGAGCAGTGCTAACGGCCATGAAGAACGTAGCAAAAAGTAAGTTTCAACAAGGGACCTGGGAGGGTGGGAAGTAACATTGTGGAAGTCTGTTCTTGTGCCTAAAGCAGCAAACAGGTTTTTGTTTTGTGTGTGTGTGGTTTGCCTTTTAGAAAACTGGTTATACCTTTTTTTCTTGTTTTTTGTTTGGTTTGGTTTGTTTCGAGACAGGATTTCTCTGTGTAGCCTTGGCTGTCTTGTACACTCTTTGTAGGCCAGGCTGGCCTTGAACTCACAGCGATCTGCGTGCCTCTGCCTCCCCCCCCCCCCCCCCCCCCCCCAGCACCTGGTTGAGTTCTATAATTTTTAAGTTTGGAAACTTTAGCTTAATTTTTGGAGATGTGGTGAGAATACATGAGTTAGAAGAACTTTTACATTAGAAACAAAATAACACCAAGGCCATGAAGATGTTGTTCACCTTCATTCACCACAGGAGTCAGCTGAGTTATTTCTGTTCCTTTCTGCTTAAGGGCTCTGTTAGTAATAATGAAAGAGCATAATTATTATTTTTGGTGAGATTTTTTTCCTTCATTTTCTTGGGCCTTTTTATCTAGTGTATCTAAGGAGATTTAAGACTATGTAACCTGAGCCGGGCGTGGTAGTGCACACCTTTAATCCCAGCACTCAGGAAGCAGAAGCAGGCAGATTGCTGTGAGTTGGAGGCCAGCCTGGTCTACAAAGCTAGTCCAGGACAGCCAGGGCTGCACAGAGAAACCCTGTCTCTCGAAAACCAAGAAAAAAAGACTATGTAACCTGAAGTAAGAACTGCACTCAGGAGGCAGAGGCAGGCAAATCACTGTGAGTTCAAGGTCAGCCTGGTCTACAAAGTGAGTCTAGGACAGCCAAGGCTACACAGAGAAACTCTATCTTGGGGGTTGGGGGGGGGAGGAAAGAAAGAAAAAGAACTTCATGTTACAGACTTAATACAGAATATAGTATACAAAACTGTATGCTAACAGTTTAAACAGGTTCTGATTTACAATGTTGGATATTAATAGCTGTTGTGAAATTACCACTCAGCTCCTAGATAAGTGATTCTTTACATAACACAGTCATGATATGTGCATTAAATTGTTGTAGCCTCTGGTTATGACACCATGATCCCATAATACTTAATGTAAAACAATGATAGCCACTCTTTTCTTCCTAAGAGCTCAGAGTGCTTCATAATAACTACCTCAGTGATCCTAACAACAACTTTGTTAGGTAGGTTGATAAAATTTCATTAAATATGTGAGAAGATTGTTTGATGCGGGTTACTTAGGTTTTGCTAAGGTTTAATAATCTTACTGATAGTTATGAATTAATCTGAAATATGTGGATTGAGTGTTCTGGTACAGGTTTATAATTCTCTCACTTAAGCTGAGGCACCTTCCTTTGATCCCAGCAGTTGGGAGGCAGAGGCAGTCAGATCTTTATAATTTTGAGGTCTTCAGATTTAATTCTAGGACAGCCCAAGAATCCATGACTCAAACCAAAAAGCTGAGGCGGGATTGTCATAAATTCAATGCAAGCCTGAATTTTATGACCCTACTCTAACTCGGGGGTTTTCAACCTCCCTAATGCTGTCACCTTCTAAGCCCTCTCCTTCAGGCTGCGGTGACCTTCACAACCCTACAATTATTTTGTTGTTACCTCATAACTGTAATTTTTGTTTTGTTTTTCGAGACAGGGTTTCTCTGTGTAGCCTTGGCTGTCCTAGACTTGCTTTGTAGACCAGGCTGGCCTCAAACTCACAGCGATCCGCCTGCATCTGCCTCCCGAATGCTGGGATTAAAGGTGTGCGCCACCACGCCCGGCTTTTTAATTTTTTTCAAGACAGGGTTTCTCTGTGTAGCCTTGGCTGTCCTGGACTCACTTTGTAGACCGGGCCGGCTTCTAACTCATAGTGATCCACCTGCTTCTGAGTGCTGAGGTTAACTGCATGCTACTCTATGCCCGCCTGACAGCATGACTTTTTAAACTTTGCCAAATTAACAGTTTCCTAAAATGTTAGTTTCATCATCTTATAATGAAAAGAAAATCTGGGCAGTGGTGGTGCACACCTTTAATCCCTGCACTTGAGATTCAGAGGCAGGAGGATCTCTGTGAGTTTAAGGCCAGCCTGGTCTACAAAGTGAGTCCAGGACATTCAGGGCTACACAGAGAAACCCTGTATTGAAAAAACCAAAAAACAAAAACCATTGAAGGACAGGTGTGCTTGTTCTCTACACTGCTTAGTGACAGAAAATCCAGGAACAGGTATCTACCAATTTACAAAAATTACTTCAGATATCACGCCTCATGACTTAGTAAAGATTTTTATCTTAAGGGGGGAAAAAAGGATAAATGTGAATGCAAATCTTGTGGTATTCTCCAATATCACTTTCCCCCCATCTTTCAATTGTACCCTTTTAATTCTGCATTTAAACTCTGATTAAGATCATCAAGCTTTTCCCCATGAGAGAAAGTGCTGTAGTCAGTTGGGTAAATCAACATAAAATGTTTCATGGAAAGACTTTCCTACACATTTCATTTAGTGATATCCTTAAAAGATCAAAGTATTGCCAGGCGTGGTGGCGCACGCCTTTAATCCCAGTACTCGGGAGGCAGAGGCAGGCGGTGAGTTCGAAGCCAGCCTGGTCTACAAAGCAGGTCCAGGACAGCCAAGACTACACAGAGAAACCCTGTCTCAAAACCCCCCCACCCAAAAAAAAAAAGATCAAAGTATTGCCAGACTTGGTGGCGCATGCCTTTAATCCCAGTGCTCTGGAGGCAGAGACAGGTGGATCTCTATGTGTTTGAGGCCAGCCTGGTCTACGATGTGAGTCCAGGACAGCCAGGGCGGTTAAACAAAGGAAACCCTGTTTCAAAAAACTAAGAAAAGGTCAAAATATTTCTTAAGTTATAGCTTATTTAAATTAGGCGATTTAGTTACAAAGTTTTTGGACATAACATTAAAAGTAATTGAACATAATGTAGAAGATAACATTTAACAATTTTGTGTGGTTCATGCTAAAACTGAATTAAAAGCCATTGAATATTGAAAATAATTATTGCTGTTAAGGTAGTAAGAGTAAGAAACTGCACATTTTCACAGAGTTGGCTAAGCATGTAAATGCTTTATTTAAAAAACTATTTGTGATTTGTAACACACAAGGTAGTGTATCCCAGTAGTAAAGGATCAGTCTGATAGCCTATTTTCTAAAGAGTTATGACACTGAATTTGTCAAAAGCCTCCAGTAAGTTCTTAAGTACCTGAGGTTACCCCTCTTGGAAGTATTTGTTATTGTAATCAGTTTTGCAGTTTAAAATTGAACTTCATTTTGTTAGTCTTTGAAGAATCACTCAAAATAACAAAAGTAAAATGGCACAGTTAAAAATATATTGACTACTATGGTTTGGATTATCAAATCTTGGAATAAATGACTTTTCTATTTTTTTCTTATTTTCCAGAATACTTTGCATTTAAATTTAGATCTTCTTACATGGAAGAGGTCAAATCCAGTTATAGCAAAACATCTTTACAGCAGAGGCCATAGGCCCAGTGGACCATTTACTTCAATGATGTTCAGTACAAAATTCCACTGCCACTAAAGACTGGGGAAAGTCCCATTTAAGTTGTAACAGGATTTGACTATTAGGATGGATTTTATACCCATTTCTTTAGTTGAGAAAATGTTTTCTCATGCTGTAATTTATAGTTTCTTATAACAATCTTTAGTCTGTAAGATTGTATTTTTTGATCTCCTAGTCTGTTGTCTATTTACCTATCTTGGGTTGCCTTCAGATGTCGGTGGGGATTTCCTTATGAGAAGTCTGGCAAGAAATGGAGTTAAAATTAGCTCAGATTTATTTATTCATTTTTAAAAACTTCTTTGGCAGAGTAAGATTGGGGCCTGAAAAGTAGATAGATAGATGAATCTGCCATCTTTGAACAGAGCAAAAACTCCTCTTTTTGGTGAACAGAACTATTTTTTTTACCTTGCCTCCCCTAGTTTGGATTAATAGAGGTAGGATTTAAGGTTTTAACCGACTCAGAATTCTGTAGTCCTAAGAAATAGTGTCAGGGTTTGAAACATCAAAGTTGGAATGTTAATTGATGCCCTTCCTGAGCATTGGAGTTGCTTTGACATCTATATAATGAGTGTAGCCTAATTCTCTGTCATGTGCTACCTAGCATATTTCTGACAGTCAGGTGGATTATCTTGAAATTTTAGACAAAGTTTCTGCCTCCTTGGAAAGCTCTACATCTCCTTGTGATTGGAGTGTGGGTTTCAAGATTCCAGAAGGTGGGTGTCTTCGTTTTCTATTTTTAATGCACTCTAAGATAACCTGCTTACAGGTTCTCTGAGGCACACCTCAGTTCTTGTGCTAACTTTGCTTTGATACAGATTAAATAGCTCATTCATTTTCTTAATGATGTAGAGTTGTCAAAATGTTCAGACTTCAGACCAGTTACAAATGGACATTTTGTTGGATTAAACTTATTTTGAAATGTCTTTCAACTTACATTGAAATATCTGAAGGCACCTCTAATTTGGGTGATGACAGGTACAGGCTTTAAGGTTTAATCATTAAACCAGTGGGTGAAATACTATGAGGAACACTAAGTGGAGAGGTAACTGGCTTTTTAAACTTTCCAAGGAGGGTCAAGTTGTTTTAATTACATCCCATAGGCTAAAATGGGGGATTTTCATTTTCATTACAGCTTTAAGTGGAAAGCTTATGAATGGTGTGAAAGTGAATTTTTTTTACTGCATACAAAATATCCTTTATTATTTCTTGTAATTTTACTTATAAAAACCAAATGGTATGTATATGGTATTTTGAAAGTACAAAATATTCTTATGTGTTGTACGTTGTATCCAAATTGACTTGAACTAAATTGTTAACGGAAAATTATGTGACAACTATTGCTTGGGAGTGAACATAAGTTTCATTACTAAAGCTTATAGATAACAATAATGCTAGTTGGACTGTTATATGAATGACAGTTAAATTTTTTTAAAGTTCAGGCTTATTTTTTTACTTACCAGTAAGTCCTGTTTCAATTTGTAGCAGCCTCAGGAGATCATTTCAGATTCATCCTCTTAATCCTGTCTCTCAGTTCTTTGCCCATCTTCAGTTAACATGAAGCAAAGGCTGTGGTGTTGTGTCACATACCTAGGAATTGCTTATTTCCTAAATGTATGATTTTTGTACCACTGTACAGTGATGAAAATACATATACAAAAGGATAAACATTTTGACCATAAAAGGAAGTATATATTGGATGGTATTTAAACCAGAGTGATAACCGTACTTTTTTCCTCCCTCAGGAGAAAAAAAAGCAAGAGCAGAAGTCGTAGTCATGAGCGAAAGAGAAGCAAAAGTAAGGAACGGAAACGAAGTAGAGATAGAGAAAGGAAAAAGAGCAAAAGCCGGGAAAGGAAACGGAGTAGAAGCAAAGAAAGGAGACGAAGCCGCTCACGAAGTCGAGACAGAAGATTCCGAGGCCGCTACAGAAGTCCCTAGTATGTAGCCCTTGCCAGGAATTTCACTATACATTTCTATAGCAATTTACCTGAAGGAATAAGAATTGAGCGATTTTGTTTTCTAGTAACAGATTTAAAGTGAAGGATACTGATGACATTGAAGCTAGTAAAGTGAAAATTGAGTGTGGACTGATCCATAAACTTGAGAATCTACTAGACTTAGCAGCTTTTTAACTGACCATCTAGGAATTAAATGCTAGTCCATATGATAAAGTACAGGTAGATAAATCAGTTAATAAAACTTGACTGGGGCTGGAGAGATGGCTCAGCGGTTAAGAGCACTGCCTGATCTTCCAAAGGACCCGGGTTCAATTCCCAGCACCCACATGGCAATTTACCCCTGTCTGTAACTCCAAGATCTGACACTCTCACACCAACACACATAAATTAAAATTAAATAAAAAATATTTAAAAAATAAAATAAAACTTGACTGGATGTGGCTAGCTGAAATTATCAAGTTATGTCCCCAGTTTTGATGCGCATTACTCTTATATTTGTGTTTAAGCTATTAGAGTAAACAGAAAAGGTGCTTTGTAGATTAAGTTACAGGAATTTGCAGGCATTATTAAAGTAAGTTTAAAATTCATTATAGTTTAAAAAAAAAAAACAAAAACCTCAGCTGGTCAGGCTCATGTCTTTAGTCCCAGTACTCAGAAGGCAGAATTAGGTGGTTCTTTTAGTTTGAGGACAGCCAGGGCTACACAGAAACCAGATCCCCACAGTAGTTGAGCCTGTTAGCGCATGCCTTTAATCCCAGCACTCCGGAGGCAAACAAACAAACAAAAAACTATTCCCCTGAAATAATTTTTAAAGCACATATAACAGCATTGGGAAAATTGCATTTCTAAGGAAGGATTGAAACAAACACAATCCCTCCTTGCAAACTGCTTTTGATTGTATTTATGTGGGCTAGAGAGATGGCCATTAAAGGCTAGGCTCACAACCAAAAATATTTGTTTGTGTGGTGCCATGATCCAGTGAATATAGGTTTTTGTGTAGGCCAAAGTCACTGGACCTTCCCCCTACCCAGTCGAAATTACAGGAGGCATTTGTGAAGTTCTGGATTTGTGGATGCTGGGAACTGAACTGCGGAACCATGAAGGCAGTGTTTCCCTTAACCAATCAATACATTTGATTGTAAAAAGTTAAAACTTTAAGCAGTTCAGAATTGCATTTATGGTCAACTCAATCATTGTCTAAGCTTTTAAGGAATAAACTTGGATGTAAACTAAATAATGAACAGTGATTGGCAACAAAATATTCAGAATACTGTTTTTGTGAGATGCCGGTATTAGCTGAAGACATTTGAGTTTGGATTCTGGAACTTTCATCTGTGAGTATAGTGTTTCTATATGAGTCTATATGCCTTCTATGTTTCTAGGTTCCTTTTAGTTACTTATAAACTTTACGTGCTGCTAATGAGCCACAATGCTACATTTTTTCTATATTATATATTAGAATTTTTTGTTCATTTTCTCAAGATTTACATTCTTTAAGATTGTTATTTTTTTTTAAGATTGTTAATTGTTAGGAGGTGGTGGTGGTGGCAAACACTGTCTATCCCAGCACTCAGGAGGCAGAGACAGGCAGATCTGAGTTCAAGACCACCCTGGTCTACAGAGTGATTCCAGGACCAGGGTTACACACAGAGAAACCTTGTTTCAGAAAAACATAAACAAACAAACAAATAAATAAGAACTAAAGAGGGGACAGCAATCTTTAAAAATTAGAATACTATTTGTTAAAAACGGATTTATTGGGGCTGGAGAGATGGCCCAGTGGTTAAGAGCACTGCCTGCTCTTATGAAGGACCCGGGTTCAATTCCCAGCACCCACATGAAGGCTCACAACTGTCTGTAACTCCAAGATCTGACACCCTCACACCAATGCCCATAGATTAAAATTAAGTTAAAAAAAAAAAAAAAAACGGATTTGTCTGCCCCTCATACATGGACTTTAAACATTTCTTATGTTGGGTTTCAATTGAACTTTGTGGCTCTAACTGGTCTGTTTTATAACTTAAGCCCAGTGGAGCGGGCTTTGTGAATTCAAGGCTAAACCTGGGTTTTGTAGTGTGTTTCCAGGTCAGCCAGATATCTTTAGTTACACTTGGTCTCAATTACTGTTTGGTATTATGAATAACAGAAGGGAAAGAAAATAACTTGTAAAATTCTATTTATATCTACTTAAAGGAGCATTACTAAATCCAGTAGTTCTCTTACTATTAGTGAGGCACAGGAGGATGACTTGTGAAGTTCCAGCCCATTTGATCTACAAAATGAACTATATGCCGAGTCAGTGATGTGCACCCTATCTCTTAAAAAAATAAGTTTTAATTCTGAATTAGGGGACTGGAGAGATGGCTGAGAGGTTAAGAGCACTGACTGCTCTTCCAAAGGACCCGGGTTCAATTCCCAGCAACCACATGGCAGCACACAATTGTCTATATATAACTCCAAGATCTGATGCCCTCACATAGACATACATGCAGGCAAAACACCAATGCATATACAATAAAAGTAAATAAATTATTTTTTAAAAAATTCTGAATTAGAGTGCTGGAGAGAGGCTCAATGGTTAAAATCACTAGCTGCTCCTAGAGGACTTGAGTTGAATTCCCAGGAACCACCTCGTGACTCACAACTATCTGCCTGTGACATCAGTTCCTAGGGATCCAACACTAATGTACATAAAATAAAAATAAATTGTACAAAAGAAATACGACGAAGTGGTTGCAGCAATCACAATATTTAATCACAATATTCAGAGGGCAGAGGCTGGAGGATATCTGAGTTGAAGGTCACTCAGGTATACAGAGTGAGTTCTAGGACAGCCAAGGCTACACAGAGACTGTTTCAAAAGAGAAAAGAAAAATCTGATTGACAAAGGACAGAAAAAATTTACTTAACTTTGGTTGTAGGTTGATATAGTTGTTAAAACTTTGTCTAAATCAAGGCAATGATGGTGCATGCCGTTAATCCCAGCACTCGGGAGGCAGAGGCAGGTGGATGGTTGTGAGTTCAAGGACAGCCAAAGTTACACAGAAAAAGCTTGTCTTGAAAAACAGATCTGAGTAAATTACTTAAAACAAAAAATGAAAGAGCTGGGTTGGTATGGCGGTACATGGTTTTAATCCCAGTACTTACGAGCAGCAGAGTGACATGAAATCACTGAGGCCAGCCTAGTCTATAGTGAGTTCCAAGACGTCCCGGGGTATCCCTTGCCTCAAAGAGGGCAGGAAGAAGAAAAAATGGCTAAAGTGGCTCAGGCATGTAAATCAACACTGCAATCCCATCACTCCCAGAATATGAGGCAGCAGGAGTCATTCTTTGCAACATAGTGAATTCAGTGAGAGTTGTTTGGGTTTTTTGAGATCTTGTGTGAAAAAGGACAAAAATATTAAATAAATGTCTGTGTGTGTAAGTAAACTTTTCCCCCCAAGAAAAACTGCACAATAAACAAGCTGTGGTGGGATGAGAGTTCAGAGGAATTTGTTTTTATTGTTTGTAGTTTTAAACATTCATGTTCATTATTATATGATTGAAAAACTGAAAATAGATGTACTGGATTTTTTTTTTAAGAATCAAAATTTTGAAGCTGTAATGTAACTTTTGTAGTTGGCAACTCTAACCTGGTCCAGGATAGAAAAATATACCGGCTACAGTTCCTGGATAAACTTATGATTTTTCTAAGTTCTCTAGTATCCTCTTTATAATTGAGGTAGGAAAGAAGCAGCCTAAACAATGTTAGAGTTGCTCGAGAGCCCATGAACTTGATCTTAGAAAGACCCTAAACTTGTAACTAGTGTAATTTTGTGTTTTCTTTTTAGCTCCGGACCAAAATTTAACAGTGCCATCCGAGGAAAGATTGGGTTGCCTCATAGCATCAAATTAAGGTTTTTAAACATACTTCTGAATTGTTTAAAAATTGTTTTTCAAGGAAATACTGTGATAGAACCTGTTTGGGTAACTTGTGAAACTTTTTAACCTTGCAGCAGAAGACGTTCCCGAAGCAAAAGTCCATTCAGGAAAGACAAGAGCCCTGTGAGGTAGCTGTTGACCTCCCCCCCCCCC